>CM076580.1:143019497-143213451 GCA_034641835.2 Pinus albicaulis | reverse complement strand
AAGTTGATGAGAACAGGTTTTCCCTCATGCTGGACAGAGAAAGGGGAGATTATGTCCTGGAAATTCTATGAAGACCAGTTGATATTTGCAAAGAACAGAGCAGATGGCCGGCATGAGAAGACACAGGTTTTGAAGGGAGAAACGGTATTTAATTTCTTACAAAGGCATTTCCTTCTGTTATGGATGGTGAAGACGTTGTTCACAGGTAATCTTACTCACAGTCAGGTCGTTGCATTTACACTGGAATATCATCGTTATAAGAACGCTCCGATGACTCAGGATAAACTCTGGAAAGAATGCAAGAAATTTTCTATTGACACAGAAAAGGGATTTCCAGCCAAACAGCCACAAGTAGCCGTTCAGCCACAAATAGTCATTGAGTCAGCCACTATTTCAGGAGCATCAGCTCCCTTAGATTAGGAATTGTCACATTTTATTATGTTTTAATGCAGTCATGTAAATGTAATAGAACTTTACGAGGCATGTACCTCCACTAGGTGAGCAGTTAAGCAGTTAGAGTTAGTTAGAATCGGTTTCATTTACTGGAAACCATTTTGATCATATTGTATTTAAAGACAATGAAAAGACAGAAGAAGGTTCCGAGTTTTGGACCTTGAATGCTAATTTTGTACTGAAGAATATTGAATGAATGAAAAAGATTTTGCAAGTTTCCATTATTCCATCTGTGTTGAAGAGTTTTCTTGGTTTTCATTTCATTTCATATCTGTGAATAAAGTAGAGTGATTAGAGCTGCAGGTCTCTTGATATTTATGTATCTAAGAGTTAAACATCCTTAATGGGCGCTCCTCTACTTTAGCTTGTTTGTTATTCACTTCTTCAGGATTTTATTATGGCAGTTTCTGTTTTAAGCAGCATGACAAATTAAAATCCTTTTCTTTCTTCGTCTTCCATTCACTCACTTCAATATAAAGGGAACATGGCATTGCAGAACTTATAAAGATTTGATATTTGGAAAATATATTATTAATAGTTGAAGGTTTAATAAACAGAGACAGATAAACATTTTGTGACATAATCTTTAATGTCTTGAGCACGGATTCCTGTTCACAGCAAGGAATTGTTTCTCAAGGAACAACACCCCCTTTTAAAAAAAATAAAATTAAAACTAAATTCTATGGCCCACCTTTCATTTCGCATATGATATATATATAACATATGTTTAAAACATATGTATATATTAAACTATCAAAACATTAAAGAACCCTTTCCGTCGGACTTCAAAAGTCTGAATAGATTGAATTTCAAACCAAATTCGTGTTCCAAAATGTGATGCTCACGTCTGCCTAATTTTAACTCGAATTCTCAATCCAATGTGCCCTATAAAAAATTCGGGTCCGGTTTTCAGGTTTTCAGATTCCCTTCAATTTCATGCGATCCAATATTAATGCTCCATGTGTCCTCCTTTTGAATTTACAAAATTGTCGGGTAAATTTCTGTTTGTTTAATTTTTGGTTGGTGAATTGCGTTAATGTTGGTTGTTGTGTTTAAATACAACCCTGTACAGAAATATGGCTGCGGCCATCTACAAAAAAAAATTGCAGGAATTTTAAATGCTGAATTAAATTTCTGGATGGCATGCAAGCAACCTCCAAAAAAAATGTTGCTGCTGCATCCGTACTTCTGCTGCAGCAGTTGAAGTTAAAATTCAACAGCACAGGGTTTAATAAGTGAGGGTGTAAAGGTAACTTTTTGTCGATAGTACTGGATTAAGATCATCTATTCATTTTTGTAGGGTCTTATGGTGTTTGGTTTTTTAGTTTTGGGTTGGGCTTATTGAGTCTAAGATAGTTTTGAGTGAAAAAATTGCTATCAGGTATTAAAAAATTTTGGTTCTTTTGTCAAAATTTATGAGCTTGTTAGGAAATACAAAACTGACAATGGTTGTATCTTAAATTTGTGGAAAATAATTTGAAATGAAACCTTTTTGTTTAGGTTGTTGCCGCAGGTGCAAACCCCATTCAAATTACTAGGGGCATTGACAAGACAATAAAGGCCCTTGTTTCGGAACTCAAAATTTTGTCAAAGGAGGTAAACGCTTGCCTTTTTAGTAGGCTGGTTTTCCTTTTTGCTGATGGTTTGGTGTATCTAATTGAATTAGTTGCCTAAGGTATTTTTGGTTGCAAACTCCTTTTCATTTTTCATACAGTATTGGCCTTGTGGAATACATTTTATTGTATGGTCTTGTTAGATCTACAACATTTGTAGTTGTTTAGTCTTATGGCCGAGGTGCACTTTTATTATGGAAATAGTTGATGCAATATTGTCATTTAATCCTTACTGCAGGGTAGCATGTTGAGAAGTTTCTTGTGAAATATTTGGTATTCAAAATGACACTTGATCCTATACAGCATCATGCACTTGACTTCAAAATTCATATTCAAAGTGTGCCAGACAATTCTTGCAAAATTTCAAATATTTATGTTGTTTAAACCATTATCTTTTTCATGTATTGGATGCTGAAAATGAGAAAAAGACTTTGGTATGAAACCAACTGGTGAATAATTTCCAGCAAAACAACCACTTCCAAAACATGATTTAGAAGTAGAACATATGTACTTATGAAGCATAGAAAGATATCCTTGATGCATTGTCAATGTTTGGCTAGGGTTATTTTTGGAGAAAATAACTCCTTATTCCTAGAATAGTGATCTTCAATACAAGTAAATGCCAGAGAAGAGAGATCATCGTGTGACGCAACAAAACTGAAATTGGACCCCCAAGGAGAGCTGGTGTGTCTACAATCACTCTATCAGCATTTTCCCTTGGTTTACCCCATTCTTTCCCTCCAGCCTGAGTCTTAATTGACTTCTTCTTTCTTTGGGTTTATTTATCAAATTCGTAGAATTTGATAAATAAATACTATCCACAATGGTTGGAATTTAATTTATATTCCCGACTTTATATTATCTACAAGCCTTATAACCAATGTTTAACTTTCAACACTTTGTATTTATACTCCACGTTTCTTTTTAAATAAATAACTTGTAATGAACTTTCGGCTCTATATTTCACCACCCAGCCTTACAACAATCACACTCCAGACTTATGCTAATTATCTGCCAATCGTTTAATTAAACAATTTCATTATACTCCGGCCCCACCTATATATATCAATAACCAATCAAACACTCGTATCGTACCTGGCTATCCTCCGCACACCTTAGTTAACTTCCAGGCAAGTTCAACGTGCGACCACCATCTGATGGCCCTTCTCCAAATCAACGACTCTTGGAAATTTCGCTCGGCTTCCAACGTCGGGCTTTAACATGCGATGGCGCGGGTTAAACAGTGGTTTTCCGGGGGTCACTTCGCCACGTGTCGCATTCCCTATGGAATCGCTCGCGAATAGGAAATACCGCCTACTCCGCAAAAGCAGTGCCCCGCTTTTGTGATTCTGCTCGTGGTTTTGGTAGAGGGCTTGACCACGGGTGCAAGTCTGGTTCCTCTATCCTTTTGTTTGCTAACTCATGTCCAATCCTTGGGTCAGGTTCCGAAAGCAGAACAATTTTGTCTCTTTATTAAGCGGGATTTTTATATTTGAATAGTTTTCACGACCCCGGTTCTCTACACAGACCTCGCCTTCGGGTGGGGTGAGTTCACAGGGTTATCCAACAATTTACGGGAATTCAAAGACAGAAGAATGGAATTATCAGTACCCAATCACCTCACAGTTAAACAATTCTTCAAAATTAGCAGTTCGAGATAATTCAATGGCAACTAAGCTTGGAAATCATTTAACTGGAAACAATTTTTCACACACAGAGGTTTATTGCAGAAATCCCCTCTCTACTCTCCTCTTCCCTCTCTACTTTTATTCATCCGAGGAATTATAATTTATATACATAACATATGGCTCTTCGGTTCCTCTGAGAGGACCGTTCTAGAAATCAAAAGGTCTAATTATAATAATTCAACTAACTGAAAATGTTTGACTCCTACAACTCTAACTAGTCTAAGTAATACAGTCAGCTGAGGTATTGACACCTAGCTGTTACAACTCAAATGTTTTCGAACCCTCCTAGCCACAACATGTGGACAAAACCTCCTACATTTCTGGCTAGTGCCTAATGCCCCTGCATCATCGTGTGACATAAACCTATTAACAAAAGTGAATTCCTTGAATTTCACCAAATATTTTCTTTGAATTTCTTGCTTTTAAAAGCCAATGATATCCCTTATTGTGTTAATGTTACGGAAATTCCTTGTCCTAGTGCCTCACACTCTACTATGAATGTTTTACCAAAAGTAGGTGCAACCGATGTTGGTGTAGAAGACATGGCATCCATTGAAAGAGAGAATGCCAAAGTAGCCTCATCATTCCATATAAATGATATTTTCTTCAAGAGATATGTGAGTGGACTTGAAATGCATGCATAATTCTTAACAAATTATCAATAATATCATGTAAGTCTAAAAGATCTTCTAAGAACCTTGATTTTCTTAGGAATAGGTCATTTTGTAATAGCTTGCATCTTTTGAGGCTCCAACTTCACTCCTTCCTTTAAAACAATATGAACCAAATACTCGAATTCTTATTTCCCAAAAGCACATTTGGATATTTTTACATACAAATGATTGTTCTCAATAATTATTTATATAACTTTTCCACATGTTTAGTGTGGTATTCCCATAATTTATTATAAATATGTGTATTATCAAATAAAACCAACACAAATTTTATAAGATAGGATCAAACAAAATTGTTCTTAAGTCGAGCCCGTCGGACTTCAAACGGCGATAAACCATAATTCAAACCAAATTCGCGTTCCAAAATAGCCTGTTGACGTCGGCCAATTTTGTGACGTGAAAACCAAATGAATTCCGCCCTAATCTTTTTCGGGTCCGAAGTTGGGCTGGCGTACGGAGGGAGAGTTGTGACGCGAATTTCTTATCAAATTCGCCCTAATATTTTTCGGGTCCGGATTTCCACTGCACGAGTGGCCCAAACAAAGATCCGCTCCAATCAATTTCTGCCACGTGTCCTCAATAAAAACTTGCCCTGCTCCTGGCTGCGGGTGCATTCGATGGCGTTTAAGGCGATGGGACATGGATATGGTGATTTCATATCAATCGCATTAACATTTAACGCTGTTCAATTAAGTTTTCACATCAAATCCGCATTAATTAATTTTTAACACTGTTCAAGATCGGCCTCCACTCCTCGATTCTTCACGCTCCAATATGATCCGGCCTTCGGCTCTCATTATTAATGATCAAAGATTAATTATGACGGGCGTCCTTTGATTGCATTGCAGTCGGGTCGAGAAAATGGCTTTTAGCTATGGTTTTTCAGACGAGCCGGTTGCTGGATTACACTGCCTGCTAACTGTGACGATAAGGAGAAGTGGCCAGCTAAACTGCTGCCTAGACCTTGCAGCATATCTGCATTTCTCTCGGTTCTATCTCTGTCTGTCTTCCTCTGTTAATTGGAATTCTGCTTCTCTGTCTCCTCTTGTGCCCACTGCGCCTGAGACTGCACCCATGCCTCGCGTGCGTCATAGGATGCGTTGCCGCAAGGGGAGCACTAGAGGTCAACCCCTGCGGGCTCCCTCCAGCCCCTCAACAGAATCGACTTCTGGCCAGTCCAGTGATTATTATGCAGGTCGATATCCAAATACTAGGAGTGGGAAGGGTCGGGTTGTAGGATCTGGCCACCGTATGGATTCCCCTACTCCTCGCTTCCCCACCGCTAGTTCACCTTCTCCCACGACGCACACTGCACAATTTTCCTTTAATTTCTCTCTCAACCGCCCGCGAATCACGACTTTAGTCTCTGTGGTCTTCCGCGAGGAGGCCCAAACAGAGGAAGAAAGCACCCGTCCAACGAGTCTGAGCTCGGAAAAATCCGGCCAACATTCCGGCCTTCAGGAGGGGAACCGTGGCATGCATGTGGAGGTAGCAACTAGCGATCCTAGACCTTCCGAAGGATGGTGCCGAATCGTGGAGGAACCACCGGAGGAGTAGTTTGGTTAATTTGTTTTTCTTGCTTAGCAGGCCCACTTAATTGGGCTACTTTTAGATTATTTTACTGTGCTGGACCTTTGTAATATTTTTGAATTCTGTAAATTAAACGTTCAAGACTGGTTTCCCCGTATGAGGGCAGTCTTTTTAATTTTTTGATTTTTTGATGACAAATTTGCCATGAGTATGGCCAGGCAATGTTTTTGACTTCGGTGTAATTTTATTCGCAATGTTAATAGATTAACTTTACTTTGAATTCTCACATGATTAGCGTTTTTCTTGATCTGTTCAAGGATTTTGGGTACTTTAATTTGTATTTGGAACAATGGAAGTCGGTACTCTATCTGTTGCTTTACTGTTCTACATACTACTATTTCACTTTCTTATAGATGCCTCGGGCATATTTGGATGCTTTCTCAGATTGTCGATAATCTACATGTGGACGTTTTACTTCATATAATATATTCAAAACAACGTTTTTTCTCTTGTGAAAAAAAAATGATTAATGTTTATCACTCTGCCTTCAAAACTAGCGATGCTGGTCTATGTTGCTGGTTTATTGATATGGTCTGATGGTCTTTCTATATTTTGGACATATCACACTCCTCACATGATTAGCGTTTTTCTCTGTTCAAGGATTTTGGGTACTTTAATTTGTATTTGGAACAATGGACGTCGGTACTCTATCTGTTGCTTTACTATTCTACATACTGCTATTTCACTTTCTTATAGATGCCTCGGGCACATTTGGATGCTTTCTCAGATTGTCGATAATCTCCATGTGGACCGTTACTGGATTTTATATCATGTCCCTGTATGTGACATGGGGTATTTTTCTATCATTGTCTGGGGTGGGACTTCCACTTTTCTGGATGGATATTTGGTTTCCAATCTTCAGATGTGAAAATGTAATGACTTCATGGACTGTTTTACTTCATATAATATATTCAAAATAGCGTTTTTTCTCTTCTGAAAAAAAAATGATTAATGTTTATCATTCTTCCTTCAAAACTAGCGATGCTGGTCTATGTTGCTGGTTTATTGATATGGTCCGATGGTCTTTTTATATTTTGGACATATCACACTCCTCACATGATTAGCGTTTTTCTCTGTTCAAGGATTTTGGGTACTTTAATTTGTATTTGGAACAATGGACGTCGGTACGTACTCTATCTGTTGCTTTACTATTCTACATACTGCTATTTCACTCTCTTATAGATGCCTTGGGCATATTTGGATGCTTTCTCAGATTGTCGATAATCTCCATGTGGACCGTTACTGGGTTTTATATCAAGTCGCTGTATGTGACATGGGGTATTTTTCTATCATTGTCTGGGGTGGGACTTCCACTTTTCTCGATGGATATTTGGGTTCCAATCTTCAGATGTGAAAATGTAATGACTTCATGGACTGTTTTACTTCATATAATATATTCAAAACAACGTTTTTTCTCTTGTGAAAAAAAAATGATTAATGCTTATCACTCTGCCTTCAAAACTAGCGATGCTGGTCTATGTTGCTGGTTTATTGATATGGTCTGATGGTCTTTTTATATTTTGGACATATCACACTCCTCACATCATTAGCGTTTTTCTCTGTTCAAGGATTTTGGGTACTTTAATTTGTATTTGGAACAATGGACGTCGGTACTCTATCTGTTGTTTTAGTATTCTACATAATGCTATTTCACTTTCTTATAGATGCCTCGGGCATATTTGGATGCTTTCTCAGATTTGTCGATAATCTCCATGTGGACCGTTACTGGGTTTTATATCAAGTCCCTGTATGTGACATGAGGTATTTTTCTATCACTGTCTGGGGTGGGACTTCCACTTTTCTGGATGGATATTTGGGTTCCAATCTTCAGATGTGAAAATGTAATAGCTTCATGGACTGTTTTACTTCATATAATATATTCAAAACAACGTTTTTTCTCTTGTGAAAAAAAAATGATTAATGTTTATCACTCTGCCTTCAAAACTAGAGATGTTGGTCTATGTTGTTGGTTTATTGATATGGTCTGATGGTCTTTTTATATTTTGGACATATCACACTCCTCACATGATTAGCGTTTTTCTCTGTTCAAGGATTTTGGGTACTTTAATTTGTATTTGGAACAATGGACGTCGGTACTCTATCTGTTGCTTTACTATTCTACATACGGCTATTTCACTTTCTTATAGATGCCTCGGGCATATTTGGATGCTTTCTCAGATTGTCGATAATCTCCATGTGGACCGTTACTGGGTTTTATATCATGTCCCTGTATGTGATATGGGGTATTTTTCTATCATTGTCTGGGGTGGGACTTCCACTTTTCTGGATGGATATTTGGGTTCCAATCTTCAGATGTGAAAATGTAATGACTTCATGGACTGTTTTACTTCGTATAATATATTCAAAACAACGTTTCTTGTCTTTTAAAGTTTCATTTTTTTTTTTTAAATTGAACCCGCCGTCGGATACCGACACATTGTAGACGTCGGAATTGCGACAAATCATAAACGTCGGCAGAGCGACAGTATAAAAACGTCGGACCACATTTCATCGGAATTGCGACAACTTACAAACGTCGGAAGAGCGACGTCCAAAACGTCGGAAGAGTGACGTTAAAAACGTCGGACCACATTTCGTCGGAATTGCGACATCTTACAAATGTCGGAAGAGAGACGTCCAAAACGTCGGATCACACTGCGTCGAAATTGCGACTGTTTACAAACGTCGGAAGAGCGACGTTCAAAACGTCGGACCACATTTCGTCGGAAGTGCGACCGTTTAGGAACGTCAGAAGCGCGACGGTTCGTAAGACGTCGGAAGAGTGACGCTTGTTCGGAAGCGACAGAAGAAGTGTCGATAGTGCGACACTTTTTAGGTGTGTCGGAACTGCGACAGCATGACAAACCACGTTTTGTCCGCCCTCAAACTGTCGCTCTTGCAACGAGTATGTGTCGGAATAGCGACGAATTGGCCGTCAGAATTTCCACCAAATTTTCTAGTGTGAGTCAAGAAAGCTGAAGTAACATGAAAAAAGATATTAGACCTATGATCTGGAGTTAACAACAGTAGTAAATGCACTCCACGTATGGAGACACTACTTGTTGGGTAAAAATTTTGTGCTAAAAATAGATCATAGTAGCTTGACTAGTTATTTCAAGCAAGCTTATTTAAACTCTAGATAGGCAAGATGGAATGCCTTTCTAAGTGAGTTTGATATGGACATCTAGCACATGAAATGTAAGGAAAACCAGGTGGTTGATGCTTTAAGTAGGAAGCTGCATTGCATTTATGAGATTTATTACAATCAACTTGAAATTAAATTCTTAGATCAAGTAAAAGAAGAAGCACAAAAAGATCTGGAATATCAATTCCTATGGCAGCAAATGGAAGATACCATAAAGCAAGGAATTACTTCTGAATATGGAGTAAATAATGATCAGATGCTAACCTTTAGAGGAAAGGTGCATGTACCAAGCCATGTGGACCTAAAGGAGCTAATAAAGGATGAATACCATTGTAGAAATTATGCAGGTTACCCAGGATACCAGAAAATTTTGACTGCTATTAGAAAAGTATATTTCTAGCCTAGTGTGCATAAAAATATTGCTGAGTATTTAAATAAATTTTTGGAGTGTTAGTAGGTGAAGGTGGAGCATAAACATCCCGCAGGATTGTTGCAGCCCATACCGGTACCTGAATGGAAGTGGGAGGTCATATCGTTGGACTTTATTATAGATTTACAACGGTCGAAGAAGCACAATGACTCCATCATGGTGGTAGTTGACAGATTGAGTAAATATGCACATTTTATACCTGTACATTCTACTTACAAGACTCTACAGATAGCAGATATTTTTATGAGAGAAATATTCAGATTACACGGCATTCCAAAAAATGTTATTTCAGAAAGAGATGTTAAGTTCACTTCTGCATTTTGGAAAACTCGGTTTACAGGTCTAGGGACCCAAATAAACTTTAGCACTTCTTATCATCCCCAGACAGATGGTCAAACATAGCAAGTTAACCAAGTTCTAGAAGACATGCTGCACATGTACGTGATGTAGCAGCTAACCAAATGGGAAGACTACTTGCATCTGGTTAAATTTGCTTACAACAACGGTTATCAGGAGTCCTTAAAATGAGTCCTTTCAAAGCCCTATATGGGAGGCAGTGTCGCACACCAATAAATTGGAGCAGCCCCGAAACAAAATTAATGTTGGGACTAGAAATTATTGTTGAAATGGAATCAAAAGTAAATAAGATAAGACAAAATTTGAAGGTTGCACAAGATCGGCAAAATATCTATGCAGATAAGAAGAGGACTTATCGGGAATTCGAAGTTGGAGACCATGTGTATGTGAGGATAAAAACTAAGAGGAGTACCTTGTGGTGGACCTCTTGTGCCAAGTTGGCTCCCGAGTTCTGTGGACCCTTCCAAATTTTGGAAAGGGTAGGACCTGTGGCCTATCGGCTGGCTTTACCCAGTCACATCCAAGTACACAATGTGTTTCATGTGTCCCTGTTGAAGCGTTATGTGCATGATTCAAAACACGTAATTCATTGGTAGAATATATAGGTAGGATAGAGTTAAAAATCCTAACTTGAAATATAATTCTTGTATGATAATTTGATAAGGAACTTGCTATTTGTAGGTAGAGTCGGACGACGAGTTTTTGGTTGAGCCGCAACACATATTTGACCGGAGAGAAATTATGCTCCAGAAGCGAGTCATCACCTAGGTTAAAGTGCAGTGGAGGCACTTCAGCCCGGATGAGGCTACTTGGGAGGACAAAAGATTTGTGAGAGAGGGTTACCCAGAGCTCTTTTATGAGCTAGAGTGAAACACCGAGGACGGTGTTACTTCCATGGGGAAAGTTGTGATAACTGCATTCAAGGTTAACTAGTAGTTAACTATTTAATTGACATATTATTATTTGTTTAAGGAAAAAGACTAAGACAATTAATATTTTTTCTGGAAAAGTTATTTTCCTTTTTAATTGTGAATAATAAAATTAGTTATGGAAAGTAAAAGTAAAAGGCTGATGGTAAATGTTTTCCAAGAACTGAAAGGTGGTTGGACAGTTTGAACAGTGAGCTATTCCTCTAGGGATAAGAGATTGATCCAAGTGAGGAAGACGGGTTCGGTTCATGGGCTAAGGAGGGAGTGAATATTTTCCTGAGCTGGTAGAAACCAATGGAAATCACTCAATATTGTCTTGAAATTTTCTGGCGCTGACTGGACTTGGAGTCCTGAGGTCACAACAGAAAACTCTATTTTCAACTTGTACCTCTTCAGGAGTGGAGCACGGGGGAAAGAAGAGGACGTGATTGCCTCTCTTGAAGGTTGGGTGGACACCAACAACCAAATACTCTTTCGGATAAGTACCTGTTATTTTAGAACTGTATAGATAGGATGGTTGTTTACAAGATTTTCTAACACAGTTATTTATTGCTTAAATTTTCAGAGGAAAAATGTTTATCTCTTGAAAAATTTTCTTTCCTATGGAAAATCGACAAGTGGTGAAGTATAATAACTTCACAAAATATTTTTAGACTCTCTGATTACTTCTATAATATGATGTAGAATAGTTCTGTGTAAAATCCAATGGGAGAAATAAATATTATTTGTGAGTTTTTTTATGTTACAACAGTTAAATATCAAAAGAAAATATCAAAACCAAGAAAACTTAGACAACTGAACATAGTAGGTTTCTTGCGAAAAGAGTTTTTATTTGTCAAGTAGTAAACAAAATCTCTAAAATAAAGAGACTTATGAAGGAGGAATATTTTTTTTTGAATTATAACTGTCATGACTGATAAGTGGAATCATTTAGAAAAATTATTATCTAATTAACTAGTATTGTGAGGGCATCTGGTTATGGGCACAAGACAAAACCCCATCCCAGTACATGACGCCTTCTCTAACAAGAGTATACATGGATGAGGCTATGAGGTGGTCCAATCATCAAGACCTAAACTTGATAAAAGAAAATAGATAGAGGTATATGTATCGTAAGAAATGAAACAAAGATTGGAAATTTAAACTACTGTAAACAGTAATAGATATTTCCTAGTAAACAGCGTTAAGACCCAAATAACAAGCATATTTATGTATTGACAATTCATACGAACCTAGGAAAGTAAAAAAATCAAAGAATAGGGTTGGAGCATGTTCAGATGTTGCAAAATAAAACTTCATATTCCATTAAACAATGAATAAGCCATTGTGTGTAAAATTTTTACATATAGTCCAAACGTAAAGACAAATTGTTCCAAAAGTAAATCTTTACAGCATTCGACTTTGCTGGATAAAAAACTGAATAATAAGTAGTGAAACCTTTATAATAAAAACATGGTGAAATGTTACAGCAATTAAGAGTCCAAGAGGTAAGGATTATCTGAGGCCCAAGGGTTCGGGCTGTAATCTGCCTCTTAAAGTTTACAATATAAATAAACTAAACCAAAGAATAATAATGTCGACAGTATACTCCATAGACAGAGCCGAGAATTGGGTTTCTAAACCCCAAAAATTACTATAAGAATTCACCCAAGACTGAGGGGCTTCTGAGTCTGAGTGCAAACAATATGAGTACTTGGTGGTGAGCGAGATGTATTAGCATTGCACCAAAGAAAATGGATTTTTCAAAATGTTATTTCGAAGCATGAGAGCCACCAACGGTGAAATAGAAAACCTGTAGTAGATAGCCATGTAAAGTAAACAATAAGGAAAACTTTCCAAGACGCTAAGCATGCTGCTATTCAAACAAAGAAATTTGTGTTAAAATGATTTAAGGAATTCGATAGGGTTATTACCTATGGAAATAATATTTCGCCACAACAAATTAACCTTCGTACCCAAATCCTTTAACACCAAGAAAAAAAATTGGATAAGGAACTCGATTTATTAGTTTAAACCCTGAGAATTTGTATGTATAGGAAAAGTCTGTAAAAGCCAGGGAAGCGGATTTATTTTTACCTGAGCTGCAGTGAGGAGCACAGGAGCCGAAATGGCAAGAGAAGCCACGATAACGGAGGTCTCATTCCGCCTATAGCTCACTACGTTCTGCAAATGGGACTTCAAAATCATCATGCTGCCAAGCCAATGGGCGCTTCACCTCTGAGGTCTTCCCAAATCAGAGTGGAAGTACCAGTAATGGCGGAGCCAAAGTTTGGAAGAAAATTGTAACAATGACAAAACTCGGAGCGGAAGAGCTGATCACAAGAACAGTGACAAAAGCTGGTGAAGTCTAGGGTTGGTGGGGTTAACAAGGTAATTCCCACCTAAAAAGACTACCGTCTATCAAACATAATTCAAGATGAATATCTCAAGTGAGATCATCGAAAAATGCAAAAGATCATGGTGAATCTCACATCTGTCCGGTGATTTTATTAACCAGTACCTACCGCATTTAATTTCCTTGACGTGCCAGTTTTATCTCGGTTGTATCAAGGTTAGAAATATCTTGCCATATGCGAGTTGAAAACCATATGCAACATTAAAGCTTGATGTCATCGATTTAATACATTATATCTATATATAAGTTTTAAATATAACATTTAGTGATAAATAGGATATTTCTAGTTTTTCTAAGATTATTAGGAAAAGGAAAATCTATAGTAAATGAAATATATTTAAATTAGTTTTACATTTTGTCAATCATGTTTGTAATCATTTACTTTTGTATATATTTCGCTATGTGTTTTCATTAAATTTTATAAACTTTATAAGTGACTTTTATTTATATGGTTTTGAATAAATTTAATGTGAACAATGCAAAGATTAATAAAGAAAGTAAAGACATAAACCAACTACCATTTAATGTGGGCCAAATCATATTTAAACAATTTTTTAAGTATTGCTTACAAACTCATTATTATTGATGAGAAGAAAATGTAAGAAGTGGACTTTGAGACAACATCATAAAGAGCGATAAAGGTAATTTAAATAATATATATTTGTAGTTATTGATTTTGATATTGATGCAATTATTTATTTTGAAATTATTTTAATTTATTATGTGTAATATTTTAATATCATTGGTATACTTTTGTATTAATTTACCAAACATTGATAAACTTAATTCATCTTATCTTATCTTATTTATAGACATAAATAGAAGAAAGGAAACTAAGAATATATTTTTTTATTTCAATTATAAAGATATTCTATTAGAGTGTTCTTTATAAGTTTATAGAAAGATTTATATATAATATTAATATATTAATGTTACATATAATTATGATTCTCTCTTATTACATATAATTAAATGAGTAAAATCACAAGGCCTTTAAAAAATAATTAAAGTATGTCTTAAAGATCGAATACAAAACAATATTGGAATATTTATATCCCATATTTAAAATAATTAATTGTTTCTTATTTATTTTTATTTTTTTTTAAATATATAGAGTTGGAATTATTTATTCATTGCTTGAAATATATTAGATTCTTTTGCCAAATATCAAATTCGAGTGACATTTTTGTTATTGCACAAGTTTATTGGTCAACCATTGTTTGTTATTTTTAATGGAACTAGATACACATATGTATATTTATAACCAAGTTATAACTATTAATATAATATATATAAATTATTTTATGTTAATATTTAATATAATAGATATATATTATTTTATGTTAATATTTTAAAGATGAATTTATATTTCAAAATAAATAATTTATATTTCAAATTTTAATTATGAAAGTGTAATGAATTCAATAAATGTTTATTATCTTATAATATTATTTTTAATAAAAGTGAGCAATATTATTATTTAAAGAAAATTATAATATATATATAGAAGTATAACATTTAGTGATAAATAGGATATTTATAGTTTTTCTAAGATTATTAGGAAAAGGAAAATTAGTTTTACATTTTGTCGATCATGTTTATAATATTTTGCTTTTGTACATATTTCACTTTGTGTTGTCATTAAATTTTATAAACTTTATAGGTGACTTTGTTTTATATGGTTTTGAATAAATTTAATGCAAACATTACAAAGATTAATAAAGACAGTGAAGACATAAACCACATATCATTTAATGTGGGCCAAATCATATTAAAAATATTTTGAAGTATTGGTTACAAACTCATTATTATTGATAAGAAGAAAATGTGAGAAGTGAACTTTGAGAGAACACCATTTTTAAGTATTGCTTACAAACTCGTTATTATTGATGAGAAAAAAATGTGAGAAGTGGACTTTGAGACGACGTCCTAAAGAGCTATAAAGGTAATTTAAATAATATATGTTTGTAGTTATTGATTTGATATTGATCCAATTATTTATTTTGAAATGATTTTAATTTATTATGTATACTCTTTTAACATCATTAGTATACTTTTGTATTAATTTTTTAAACATTGATAAATTTAATTGATCTTATCTTATCTTATTTATAGATTTAAATAAAGAAAACAGAATTCATAATATATTTTTTATTTCAATTATGCAGTTATTCTATTAGAGGGTTTTTATAAGTTATAATGTTAATATAATAATTTTACATATGATATTATTAATTATGATTCTCTATTATTATATGTAGTTAAATGAGTAAAGTCATAAGCCCTTTAAAAAATAATTAGAGTATCTCTTAAAGATTGAATACAAAACAATACTGGAATCTTTACATTAATTGTTGCTTATTTACTCATTGCTTAAAATATATTAGATTATTCTACCTTCATGATGTGGGGATAATTTAAGAGATCAAGGGTTATTAAAAAAGGTTTGATTTATATACTTTTAATAACATCTTTAAAAGAATCTTTTCTTTTTCCAATGAAGTGAAAGTGGGGGCTTTGGAGAAAATATTAAAATAGAAAATTCCAGTGGCATTTTTGTTATTACACAAGTTTATTGGTCAATCATTATTTGTTATTTTTAATGGAACTAGATACACATATGTATAGTTATAACCAATTTATAACTATTAATATAATAGATATATATTATTTTATGTCAATATATTAAAGATAAATTTATATTTCAAAATAAATAAATTACATTTCAAATTTTAATTGTTAAAGTGTAATGGATTTAATAAATGTTTATTTTCTATAGTTATGTTTTTAATAAAAGTGAGTTTTAATATTATTAAAAAAAATTATAATATTTATATAAAAGTTTTAAATATATCATTTAGTGATAAATATGATATTTATAGTTTTTCTAAGATTATTAGGAAAATGAAAAATATATTAAATGAAATATATTTAAATTAGTTTTATATTTGGTTGATCATGTTTATAATCTTATAATCTTTTACTTTTGTATATATTTCATTATGTGTGGTCATTAAATTTTATAAAGTCATTCAAAGCTTGAGAAAGAAAGTGAAGACATAAACCAACTACTATTTAATGTCGGCCAAATCATGTTAAAAATATTTTTAAGTATTGCTTAGAAACTCATTATTATTGATGAGAAGAAAATGTGAGAAGTGGACTTTGAGACAACACCATAAAGAGTGATAAAGGTAATTTAAATAATATATGTTTGTAGTTATTAATTTTGATATTAATCTAATTATTTATTTTGAAATGATTTTAATTTATTATGTGTAATCTTTTACCATCATTGGTATACTTTTGTATTAATTTCTCAAACATTGTTAAACTTAATTTCCATTTTATCTTATCTTATTTTTAGGCATAAATAGATGGAAGGAAATTAAGAATTACATATTTTTTATTTCAATTGTGAAGATATTCTATTAGAGAGTTTTTCATGAGGGGAAAGCTCACGGGAAACCCGGGCGTACTTCCCCAGAATTTCTGGATGGTACGCGCGGTAAACCGTTCGGCGGACTTTCGGCGCCTGACCCCAAAGGACTCAAGAATCGAACCCGTGACCTCCCTCAACGGAGAGGCCCACGTATTGGCTCACTACCACTTGAGCTAACCCTTGGGGCTTAAATTCTATTAGAGAGTTATTTATAAGTTTATAGAATTATAAATATATATAATTCTAATATATTAATGTAGCATATGATATTATTAATTATCATTCTCTCTTATTACATAGAGTTAAATGAGTAAAGTCATAAGCCCTTTAAAAAATAATTAGAGTATGTCTTAAATATGGAATACAAAACAATAGGGGACCCATACCTAAGATAATTAATTGTTGCTTATTTACTTCTTTTTTAAATTTATGGAGTTGGAATTACTTATTCATTGCTTGAAATATATTAGATTCTTCTACCTTGATGATGTGGGTATAATTTAAGGGATCAAGGGTTATTCACAAATTTTTTATTTATATATTTTTAATAACATATTTAAAAGAATGTTTTTTTTCCCCAATGAGGGTGTTCATGAGGTGGAAGTGGGGGATATGGAGATAGTGCCTGCCAACCCCCATGTATGTGATGTGCATTTAATTAATGGTGATGTAACCTATCCTCAAATGCATATACATGCAGTTCTCGAGTTGGCAATCGATATTAACACATGTCTCATAAAGGGTTCAGATATGTTGGTTGTGGTTTGAGTGGGGGTAAGGGTTGGTCCTTGAACTTCTGTTGCATGTATCTTGTTTTGGATGTGATATGGGAAGCTTTGTGTTCGGGCTTGTGTCTATAATTGAGGCAACGAGATGTGAAGTTGTTGGCCTGCAAGGGTGGTGGAGGAAGCAATAGATTTCCCTTGGCATTCAAGTCTATGCATGGTCGCTTAAAACTTGGATTTTTGGTGGGTTGGTGAGGGAATCAATTTATACTTGCAACGCAAAGATTCTGGTTGTTTTCTTTCTTCGTTTTACTATTCTTTTATCTATAGCTTTCTGTCAAGGTCTAAAGGGATAGGGTTAGTGTCACTATGTCTTGTTCTCTTGTCTCAATCCATGGATAGGGGTTGGGGTGGTTTGGCAGCCTGTATGTGTGTATATTGTTTCATGGATTCTTAGAACTGTTAATGTTTGGGCAGTTGGGTATTACTTGGGTTATTACTTGGGTTATAGAATTTTGGCATTATTGCTTGAATTTTATTGAAAGGTCAGCATGGATCTTATGGGCTAATTATCGTTAATGTTTGTGTGTCTTAGGAATTATAAGTTCTATGTTCTATCTTTGTTTGTATTTTTTTTTAATGGTGTTGGGAGTGGGTCCTCCATAGAGGCTATTGTGGCCTTCATTATCCTTGTTGGTGCCTTTTTCAAGTCTGAGGATCATGAATTGAGTTTTGGGATGATGTAGTGGGTTGGGGTCCTGGTCCCATAGTAGGTGTGTCTGGTTAAATTTATTTTATTTATTTGCGGGAAGCGAAATTTATAGTGGGTGCTCTAGGTGTAGCCCCTCAGATCTTATCTATGTCGTTGAGACAACGAATGAGGTGTAGAAGGGGCGACAAGGAGGGGGGGTTAGCATTGTTACGTAGGGGAAAATATGAGAAAGACTCTTCACTCATGACTCGGGAGCCACCTACTTCAATGTTGTTCCACTGGATACAAGGAAGGAAATTCACAAACAAGAGACTAAATTGGGGGTTGAGAGACAATCCCATTTTGATTTTGAAATCATGGAGGACATGTCGTCATGGTTTCCTAACCCTAGGAAAACCATGGGCAAGAAGAAGTAATATTTGAATTCTATGGCTTTACAAAGGAAAATGAAGATATGGTATTGAAATATAAGCAAGTGGAGCGGTATAAAGTCTTTTCCACCCTGAAATACATTAAAATGAGGCTTAGAAATAAACACATTTTCCTGGAAATGATTGGCTCTCGCCTAACACATGTGGAGGAACATATTTCCTATGAATCAGATAGTGGGGATCTATTGGATCCACCGGGTTCAAGTGTGAGGGCTCTTGCAACAATCTCCTCTTTGGAAAATAATTAGAGATTCAACTAACTCACTTTATAGTATGATGGCTTTGTGTTTAACTTTAGCCTGGTTAGTAGGGATTTTTTCTTTACTGATGGTCTTAGCTTCTGTTTGTATACTTTCCAATCTTCGTATATTGTTATGTGTCCTGTTGTCTAAGAGTTGGCTATGGTTTTTATGTTGTTATATTTATCAGTTATGGAGATTTAATGTGGGTTAGATGAATGGGTGCCAACCATGGCATATAATTGTGTATGGTAACTTCTTTGTTTTAGTTTCTATGGGGAATTTTGTTCCTTGTTTCATAATAAGAAGTGCTTCGAGGAGGATTAAATTCCTTAGGAAGTAATATGGAAAAACATGTATCTCTGATTTTTGTTGAAGAATGGTACTAGTGACAGTATTCATAATTGTTTTTGAGTCATGCATTTTTCTAGAGAAAGAAAAAGAAACTATTTATTAAAAAAATAAAAATTTATTGACTTATTAAAATTTGGGTTTCATGGTTGGGTCAATGGCCAATAGGAAAAAGCTTAAGGTGAACTTGGTCATGTTAGGTTCTGGATCTGGAGTTTATTCACCATAGAAAACGAAGTAAATTCCAAGCACATCCTTGTTAGTACACAAGTTTTTTGGGTCAATCATAGCTTTCTATTTTAATGGGATTACAGATGTATAGTAAGAGAAATTAACATAATATCTTAGGTAATTTGCTTAAATTGATTTTGAACTACATTTCAACTTTAATGGTCAAACTACAATCAATATAATATTTATTTATTATTTTATAATAATAGTTTTTGAGTAAAAATTTTATAATATTTGTAAGCGAATTTCAGTGACATTTTTGTTATTACACAAGTTTATAGGTCCATCATTGCTTGTTATTTTTAATGACACTATACATATATGTAGAGTTATAACAAATTTATAACCATTAATATAATAGATATATCTTATTTTATGTTAATATTTAAAAAATAAATTTATATTTCAAAAAAATTGAATTACATTTCAAATTTTAATTTTTAAAGTGTAATAGATTTAATAGATATTTATTATTTTATAATACCATTTTTAATAAAAGTGAGTAATTATATTATTATTTAAATAAATTTATAATATCTATTTAGAAGTTTTAAAGATAACATTAAATAGGATATTTTTAGTTTTTGTAAGATTATTAGGAAAAAGAAAACCTATACTAAATGAAATATATTTAAATTAGTTTTATATTTTGTCAATCATGTTTATAATTTTTTACTTTTGTATATATTTCACTGTGTTGCCATTAATTTTTATAAGTGACTTTGTTTTATATGGTTTTGAATAAATTTGATGTGAACATTATAAAGATTAATAAAGAAGGTGAAGACATAAACCAACCACCATTTAATGTGGGCCAAATCATATTTAAAAATATTTTTAAGTATTGCCTATAAACTCATTATTATTGATGAGAAGAAAAATGTGAGAAGTGGACTTTGAGACAGCACCATAAAGAGCCGTAAAGATAATTTAAATAATATATATTTTTAGTTATTGATTTTGATATTGATCTAATTATTTATTTTGAAATGATTTAAATTTATTATGTATAATCTGTTAACATTATTAGTATACTTTTGTATTAATTTGCCAAATATTAATCAACCTAATTGATCTTATCTTATCTTATTTATAGGCATAAATAGACGAAATTAAAAATATATTTTTTATTTCAATTATGAAGCTATTCCATTAGAGGGTTCTTTATAAGTTTATATAATTATTTATATGTAATACTAATATATTAATGTTACATATGATAGTATTAATTAGGTTACATATAGTTAAATGAGTAAATCCATAAGCATTTTAAAAAACAATAAGAGTATGTCTTAAAGATTGAATACAAAACAATATTGGAATCTTTACATCTTATACTTAAGATAATTAATTGTTGCTCCTTTTTTTCAATATATAGAGTTAGAATTAATTATTTGTTGCTTGAAATATATTAGATTATTCTACCTTGATGATGTGGGGATAATTTAAGGGATCAAAGTTTATAAAAAAATGTTTGATTTATATATTTTTAATAACATCTTTAAAACAATGTTTTCTTTCCCCAATGAGGTGAAAGTGGGGGATTTGAATACAATGTCGGCCAACCCCTAGATGTGATGTGCATTTAGGTAATGGGGCTACAACCTACCCTCAAATGCATATACATGCAGTTATCCAATTGGCAATCACTATTAACAAAATATCAAAATTCTAATGACATTTTTGTTATTACACAAGTTTATTGGTCCATCAATGTTTGTTATTTTTAATGCAACTAGATACACATATGTATAGTTATAACCAATCATAACCATTAATATAATAGATATATATTATTTTATGTTAATATTTTAAAGATAAATTTATATTTCAAAATAAATAAATTACATTTCAAATTTTAATTGTTAAAGTGTAATGGATTTACTAAATGTTTATTTTTATAATTTTGTTTTTTAAAAAAGTTAGTATTATTATTAAAATAAAATTATAAGATATATAGAAGTTTTAAATATATCATTTAGTGATAAATATGATATTTGTAGTTTGTCTAAGATTATTAGGAAAAGGAAAAGGAAAACATATAGTAAATGAAATATATTTAAATTAGTATTACATTTGGTTGATAATGTTTATAATCTTATAATCTTTTACATTTGTATATATTTTACTATGAGTTGTCATTAAATTTTATAAAATTATTCATGACTTTGTTTTATATGGTTTTGAATAAATTTAATGTGAACATTACAAAGCTTGAGAAAGAAAGAGAAGACATAAACCAACTACTGGGCCAAATCATATTTAAAAAGATTTTTAAGCATTGCCTACAAACTCATTATTATTGATGAGAAGAAAATGTGAGAAGTGGACTTTGAGACAACATCATAAAGAGCGATAAAGGTAATTTAAATAATATATGTTTGTAGTTATTGATTTTGATATGGATCCAATTATTTATTTTGAAATTATTTTAATTTATTATGTGTAATACTTTAATATCAGTGGTATACTTTTGTATTAATTTTCCAAACATTGATAAACTTAATTGATTTTATCTTATCTTATTTCTAGGCATACATAAATGGAAGGAAATTACGAATTACATAATTTTTTTATTTCAATTATGAAGATATTTTATTAGAGGGTTATTTATAACTTTATAGAAATATTTATATATAATGTAGCATATGATATTATTAATTATGATTCTCTCTTAATGAGTAAAGTCATAAGCCCTTTAAAAAATAATTAGAGTATGCCTTAAAGATTGAATACAAAACAATATGATATTATTAATTATGATTCTCTCTTATTACACACAGTTAAATGAGTTAAGTCATAATCCCTTCAAAAAATAATTAGATTATGTCTTAAATATTGAATACAAAACAATAGAGGACCCATACCTAACATAATTAATTGTTTCTTATTTACTTCTTCTTTTTTAAATATATGGAGTTGGAATTATTTATTCATTGCTTGAAATATATTAGATTCTTCTACCTTGATGATTTGGGGATAATTTCAAGGATCGAGGGTCATTCAAAAAAATTTGGTTTATATATTTTTAATAACATCTTTAAAATAATGTTTTCTTTCCCCAATGAGGGTGTTCATGAGGTGGAAGTGGGGGATTTGGAGAGATTTCTCGCTAACCCCCATGGATGTGATGTGCATTTAAGTAATGGTGATGCAACCTACCCTCAAATGAATATACATAAAGTTCTCGAGTTGGAAGTTGATATTAACACATGTCTCATAAAGGGGTTAGATATGTTGGTTGTGGTTTGAGTGGTGGTGAGGGTTGGTCCTCGACCTTTTGTTGCATGTATCTTGTTTTGGATGTGATATGAGGAGCTTTGTGTTCAGTCTTGTGCCTATAATTGAGGCAACGAGATGTAAATTTGTTTGCCTGCAAGGGTGGTGGAGGAAGCAATATATTTCCCTTGGCATGCAGGTCTATGCATGGTCACTTAGAACCTAGATTTTTGGTGGGCTGGTGAGGGCATCAATTTCTACTTGCAACACAAAGATTCAGGTTGTTTTCTTTCATCGTTTTACTATTTTTTTTACCTGTAGCTTTGTGTCAAGGTCTAAAGGGATATGGTTAGTGTCACTATGTCTTGTTATCTTGTCTCAATCCATGGATAGGGGTTGGGGTGGTTTGGTAGCCTGTATGTGTATATTGTTTCATGGATTATTGGAACTGTTAATGTTTGGGCAGTTGGGTATTACTTGGGTTATAGAATTTGGGCATCATTGCATGAATTTTATTGAAAGGTTGGCATGGATATTTTGGGTTGATTATCGTTAATTTTTGTGTGCCTTATGAATTATGGGTTCTATGTTCTATTTGTGTTTGTACTTTTGTTTAATGGTGTTGGAAGTGGGTCCTCCATAGAGGTTTTTGTGACCTCCATTATCCATGTTGGTGCCTCTTTCAAGTCTGAGGTTCATGAATTGAATTTTGAGGATGATGTAGTGGGTTGGGGTCCTCGTCCCATAATAGGTGTGTCTAGTTATTTCTCTTATTTCTTTGTGGGAAGCGAAATTTATAGTGGGTGCTCCAGGTGTAGCCCCTTGGATCTTATCTATGTCATTGAGACAAAAAATGAGGTGTAGAAGGGGCGGCAAGGAGGGGGGGTTAGCAGTGCTACATAGGAGAAAATATGAGAAAGACACTTCACTCATGACTCGAGAGCCACCTACTTCAATGTTGTTCCACTGGATACAAGGAAGGAAATTTACAAACTAGAGACTCAATTGGGGGTTGAGAGACAATCCCATTTTGATTTGGAAATCATAGAGGACATGTCGTTATGGTTTCCTAACCCTAGAGAAACCATGGGAAAGAAGAATTAATATTTGAATTCTATGGATTTGCATTGGAAAATGAAGATATGGTCTTGAAATATAAGCAAGTGGAGTGGTATAAAGTCTTTTCAACCCTGAAATACATTAAAAGGAGGCTTAGAAATCAACACATTTTCCTGGAAATGATTGAATCTCGCCTAGCACATGTGGAGGGACATATTTCCTATGAATCAGATAGTGGGGATCTATTGGATCCACTGGGTTCAAGTGTGAGGGCTCTTGCAACAATATCCTCTTCAGAAAATGATTAGTGATTAAAATGACTCGCTTTATAGTATGATAGATTTTGTGTTTAACTTTAGCCTAGTTAGTAGGGATTTTTTCTTTATTGATGGTGTTAGCTTCTTTTTGTATACTTTCCAATCCTCGCATATTGTTATGTGCCTTGTTGTTTAGGAGTTGGATATGGTTTCTATGTTGGTATTATTTTTGTTGGTATATTTATCGGTTATGGATATTTTATGTGGGTTAGATGAATGGGTGCCAGCCATGGCGTATATTATGTATGGTAACTTCTTTGTTTTAGTTGGCATGTGGAATTTTTTTTCCTTGTTTCATAATGAGAAGTGTTTCGAGGAGGATTAAATTCCTTAGGAAGAAATATGGAAAAACATGTATCTATGAATTTTGTTGAAGAATGGAACTAATGATAGTCTTCATAATTGTGTTTGAGTCATGCATTTTTCTATAGAAATAAAAGGAAAATATTTATTAAAAAAAGAAATTTTATCGACTTATTAGAACATGGGTTTCATGCTTGGGTCAATGAACAATAGGGAAAAGCACCCATTGAGTGCTCTAGGATTATTTTGTTGAGTCAAAGTCAAAGATTTATGTAAGAGACCCTTCTTAGGCTTCTTTGTGTCAAAGAAAGAAATTTTTTTTTATTAAGCCCTAATCCTCCTCCATCAAGTCAGTCTCTTCAATAAGACAACTCATCCTCTCCAATAAGTCTAGTCGACCACATGATCAAGACTCATCCCATTTTCTAAACACACACACACACATATATATAAGAGAATTTGACCTTGTGAAGCTAAATTGAAGTATTCATCTTTGACCTAAAATTTTCAACATAAGGGAAGTTCGTTGTAGAAGGAAATCTCTTTCCACTACAAGACCGAAACATCTTTCCATTGTAGGACCGAAGACTCTTGTCATTACAGGACTGAAGTTACTTATCATTACAAGAATGAAGTTACTTGATATTACAAGACCGAAGTTAATTTTCATTACAGGATTGAAGCCTCTTGCCATTACAGGACCGAAGTACCTTGCCATTATAAGGCTGAAGTATCTTTCCCTTAAAGACCGAAATTGAAGGACTAAAGTTATTTATGATAGCATGAAAAAAAAGGTACATGAATAATGGAGGTTGAATATCCTAAAGAATTATTTGATGTAGAATTATCAAGGAATGAAGCAGTGGATTGTTTAATTCTTGAAGAACTGACTTGATGGATGGAGGATATTCTTAGCCTAAAGCATCTTTGATATCACATCTTGATTTACTAGTGGAAGATTTGGACTAGGTTTTCCCCTAGAGAGGGTTTTTTCCCTGATTGAGTGCCTACATCTTATGTTCCTCTTTTTGTGTATGTGATATTCATTTGTCTTAATGATGGTAAGAAAACTAATATAATAATATCACAAGAACTTGTCAAGCTAAGATAAATCATTTGAACCCTAACCTTATCATCGCCATAGATTTCTCAACATGGTATCAGAGCGTGGAAAAAAATCTAGTCATCTAGGAATGAGCTCCTTGAAAGAAGGGAATCTAAAATTCGAGCACCTAAATTATAGTGACTAGGCCATAGAAAAAGAAGGATCTGAGTTATGTGTCATCATCAAAATTTTGTGTTATACTTCATCTAACTCTGATGATCACACTCGAGTATGTGTGATTACCTTCTCTAGCGTACCAGGGCATACAACTACAATTATCTGAAGTTTTGTCTCATAAACCTAATTGGTTGAAGGAATTATAGGCCTTGTTGAAGAATTGTTCTAAGCATGATTCCTATTGAAGGAATACTGAGACTCATGCTTCATACTTATGCATGAAAAGAACCAAAAGTCCTCACTACATTAAAGAGGTCTTGTAGGCTTAGTTGAAAGACTACAACCACCTTGTAAAAAGGGAACCAATAGCTCCTCTAGTTCTAGATCTAAGATATTCATAAGAAACCATAACATTCATAATAAATTAAAAAAATAAAGTACTTGTGCATATAAATTTACTTTAATCTGAATTGTTTCGTGGGTATATCACTTGTCAATCTTTGAATTCTATGGCTTTACAATGGAAAATGAAGACATGGTCTTGAAATATAAGCACGTGGAGTAGTATAAAGTCTTTTCCACCCTGAAAGACATTAAAATGAGGCTTAGAAATCAACACATTTTCCTAGAAATGATTAACTCTCAGCTAGCACATATGGAGGGACATATTTCCTATGAATCAGATAGTGGGGATTTATTGGATCCACCAAGTTCAAGTGTGAGGGATCTCGCAACAATCTCCTCTTCGGAAAATTATTAGTGATTCAAATGACTCACTTTATAGTATGATGGATTTTGTGTTTAAATTTAGCCTGGTTAGTAAGGATTTTTTATTTACTAATGGTCTTAGCTTCTGATTGTATAATTTCCAATCCTTGCATATTGTTATGTGTCTTGTTGTTTAAGATTTGGCTATGGTTTTTATGTTGGTCTTAGTTTTGTTGGTATATTTATTGGTTATGGAGATTTTATGTGGGTTAGATGAATGGGTTCCAACCAGGGTGTATAGTTGTGTATGGTAACTTCTTTGTTTTAGTTGGTATGGGGAATTTTGTTCCTTGTTTCATAATGGGAAGTGTTTCGAGGAGGATTAAATTCCTTAGGAAGAAATATGAAAAAGCGTATATCTCTGATATTTGTTGAAGAATAGAACTAATTACAATCTTCATAATTGTATTTGATTTGTGCATTTTTCTAGAGAAAGAAAAGGAAACTATTTGTTAAAAAAAAATGAAATTTTATTGACTTATTAAAACATGGGTTTCATGCTTGGGTTAATGGCCAATAGGTAAAAGCACCCATTGAGTGCTATAGGATTCATTTATTGAGTCAAAGTCAAAGCTTTATGTAAGATACCCTTATTAGCCTTCATTGTGTCAAAGAAAGAAATTTTTTTTTATTACACCCTAATCCTCCTCCATCAAGTCAGTCTCTTCAATAATACAAGTCATCCTCTCCAATAAGTCTAGTCGGCCTCTCTAATAATTCTAGTCGACCTCATGATCAAGACTCATCCACTTTTTTAAAAACACACACACACACAGGCATAAGATAATTTGACCTTGTAAAGCTAGACTGAATTATTCGTCTTTGACCTGAAATCTTCAACAGAAGGGAAGTTCGTTATAGAAGTAAGTCTCTTTCCACTACAAGACCGAAACATCTTGCCATTACAGGACCGAAGACTCTTTTCATTAAAATATTGAAGTTACTTATCATTACAGGAATGAAGTTACTTGATATTACAAGCCCTAAGTTAATTTTCATTACACGATTGAAGCCTCTTGCCATTACAGGACTGAAGTACCTTTCCATTACACGGCCGAAGTATCTTTCCCTTAAAGACCAAAATTGAAGGACTAAAGGGGGTAGCATGAACAAAAGGTACATGAATAATGGAGGTTGAATATCATAAAGAATTATTTGATGTAGACTTATGAAGGAATGAAGCAGTGGATGGTTTAATTCTTGAAGAAATGACTTGATGGATGGAGGATATTCTTAGTCTAAAGGGTCTTTGTTATCACATATTGATTTACTAGTGGAATATTTGGACTAGATTTTCCCCTAGATAGGGGTTTTTCCCTGGCTGAGTGCCTACATCTTATGTTCCTCTTTTTGTGTATGTGATCTTCATTTGTATTGATGATGGGAAGAGCACTAATATAATAATATCACAAGAAATTGTCAAGCTAGGAGAAATCATTTGAACCCTAACCTTATCACTGCCCTATATTTCTCAACATGGTATCAGAGCTTAGAAAAAAATATAGTCATCTAGGACAGAGGTCCTTGAAAGAAGGAAATATAAAATTATAGCACCTCAATTATAGTGACTATGTCGTAGAGAAATAAGGATCTGAATTAAGTGTCATCATAAAAATTTTGTCTTATACTTCATCTAACTCCGATGATCACACTCGAGTATGTGTGATTACGTTCTCTAGCATACAAGGGCATACAAATACAATTATCTAAAGTTTTGTCTCATAAACCTAATTGGTTGAAGGAATTATAGGCCTTGTTGAAGAATTGCTCTAATCATAATTCCCATTGAAGGAAGACTGAGACTCATGCTTCATACTTATGCATGAAAAGAACCAAAAGTCCTAACTACATTAAAGAGGTATTGTAGGCCTAGTTGAAAGACTACAACCACCTTAGAAAAAGGGAGTCGATAGCTCCTCTAGTTCTGGATCTAAGATATTCATAAGCAAACATAACATTCATAATAAATAAAAAAATTTAAATGACTTGTGCATATAAATTTACTCTAATCTGAATTGTTTGGTCGGTATATCACTTGTCAATCTTGGAGACGATTTTCGCACACCTATACAAGTGGAATAAACCACATAAAAGTGACATTTTTGTCATTGGGGGAATTTTGTGGTCTAAAATGGGCCTCCTAAAGAAATTATAAAATAATAGTGGAAATAATAAAATAAGATTAGATTACATCATTAAATTTTATAAGGAAAAAAGAAAAAACTATGTTTTCAACTTGTATTTTCAACTTATCTCCCTATGTGTTTACTCAAATTTCGAGTGGGAACACTAGTTGGATGCAGAATTTGATTCCTCATCCAAGGAGCACCCATGTTGCATACTTTTTATGAACCCTAATATATGAAAAATGGGAAACACATGAAAAAGGTGATTTCAATTACATTTTTTCATGCATTTCTCGTTTTTTGTTTAGCAATTTCCATCAAAAGTATGAAACATGTGTACTCCTTGAATGAGGAATTAAATTTCGCATCCAATAAGTACCCCTGCTCGAAATGTGAGTAAAACCTTAGGGAGATAAGTTTAAAATACAAGTTTGAAAAGTAGTTTTATTATTTTATTATTTTATTATTTTTTAATCTTTTTACTTATTTACCCCAAAAATGGTGAATCATCCCCCATGGTTGACATCATAATCTTGAATCCTATTGGTTCTTATTAAGTTTATTTTGGTTGTAAATTTTCTTAGGAGACCCATTTTAGACCTCAAAAGTTCTCTAATGAGATACCTGTAGTAAGATGAATTTGAAAGATCCATTGTTTAAGCCTAGATGACAGAACAATGAGCCCACCTATGGAGCCTCTTCATCTGACATAGAAATCATTACACATGTCTTTGTTTTGCTAGAAAAAGCTAACAAGCTCTATGGAACATTTATTTTCCGAAGGTATGTAAGTTTTTAGGTACATATAACTTTCTTATTTTCGAAAGTTGTTGCTATAATGTTTCTAGGAATTGTAAATCCTCATTAAAGTTTGATCATTTCTACAAATAGTACATATGACAAACATTGTCTCATTTACTTGCTCCCTCTTAGAAATCCAATCTCACAATTGTCTAGGTTTTATAGAAAGTCCATGACATATGACAATTCTTGGAAATAGTAAAATTATATATGTCTATATTTTGTAGCTCAAAAACCCTAGAAACTCTCTCTAGATTCTAGAGAATCATCACAATATTGTACTTGTATTTTTTGGTTGTACTTACTAAGAAATGTTGCGGAGAAATATTAAGAAAGGTGACTTGGTAAATCAAATCTTTAAAAGCACAAATTGAAAAATTAGGAGATGAACTATGCTGATGCTATCGTATTTAATATGGAGCCCTTTCATTAAGGAAAACCTACGAAGTTTGTAAAAGGAGTAACTCAAGGTATGTATAAATATTTATAGTAAATCTTCTTCATATTACAAGGTGGGTTCATTTTGAAGTTTGTTACTAACTCTTTCATGTCTATGATTTTGAATCATAAGGATTCTTGTTTGGGTGATTAATCTTTAGATTGAATCTACTAGTATTACAATATCTCTTGTCGTTTGACCAGTTTCTGTGAAACCCTAACCTTTAGGTTTCACTGTAAAACCTTAGCCTCTTAATGATAACGGTATGTCAATATTGATTATGAACCCTATTTGTTTTAGGGTTTTTTGATAAATTCCACAACGTATGATGAAATCCTATTCTTTTGAAGTTTCGGGTTTTGACAATGTCATGATAAAAACCCTAGTTCTTAGGGTTTTCTATTAATGTCTAGGTTATATAATGAAACCCTATATTTTTAGGGTTTTTTAAATTATGGTTTATGAATAAAACCCTAGAAATAACTAGAGTAAGTTCCTAGGAATGAAAACCTAGGTGTATATTCGCTTGTATGATCGAAACCCTAGCCTAGTTAAAATTGTTTCGATGCCTTGAATTTTGTATCTTAGATTTACCTAGTAGATATTTATATAAGATGCTAGTGCATGATAATGAAATCCTATATATATGTGAGTATACTAGTTAATAGATTCTAGGTTTTGTAACAAAACCATAGAATATTTCCTTATGTAATCTACAACATAATATTGAAATCCCTAGATGTATAATGCTATGATTGGATTTATATCTTGATTGAGTTGCTTTAAGTCCTGGTGATGAAGTCTATGGTTTGTGACAAAACCTTAGCAAGTTTTTGAAGTCTAGAATACAAAATATGTGACCCTTGCTAAACATGAACCTATCTAGGTTTAGGTATTTGATGTCTAAATCTTTAATGATTTGATGATTCCATTGTAATGACATTATTTTGATATATTTAACTTCATCCTTCTATATATTTTGTTGTAATTTCTATTTAATTTTTCCAGGTACATATTATCATTATAACATGAAACATTATATTATATAAAATAATTATATATAATATGATATAATACAAATTTTATTATATTAACTCCTACGCATTAATATTGCAACATTATTATATCATATTAGTATTACATTATAAACATCATAATTAATTAATATTAATAAGATAATAGTAACTTACATTAATATATTCTACTACTTTTACATCACAATAATAATACATAATCACTATATCATATTAATCACATAATATAAACATTCCTCAGTTTAAAATAAAATAAAATAAAACTTTCCTTTTATCATTTTAGGGTTTTCTTTTCAGTTTTGTTTTCACCCATCCTTTAAAATATTTATACAAACCTCTTGTTTGATCAATCTTTCACATTTATCTTTCATCCTAACGATGAACCATAGTGGTGCTTTAGAACGTCGATTTAAAATTTGTGAATGCGATGGATCCTAAAATCAATTTGCAACATTCTTCAAGCTATTGAAGATATTCATAATTGAAGATTATAATAATAATGAGAATGATAAAGGAAGCTATAAGAATGATTTTGATCAAGATGAATTTGATGCCATGAAGCCTTGAAATATTGAAGTCTCTCCTATGCTATAAAATAAGGAAGTGGTTGAAATGAGAGGTATTTTGGATAGAAGAAAGGGTATATCTCCCCAGTTAAGAGGGAGGACATATTATGATAGTAGTAAATACCTTGAAGAAATAAAGAACGAAAGTAATTTATACCAATGTTCATGATTCATGAATTTTCAAACAAAAGACTTGATATGTGTAATTGAGGTTGTATTTGGTGCTACTGAAGTAATGAAAGAATAAAGCTTTCGACAAATTTGTATCTGGAAAACTTGATGATGATATGAGTAGCATTAGAATGATTAAGGACATTGAAAGTTTGTGTTTATTTGTATATTTATTTGAAGGTTTATTACTAATTGGGTTTGTGATTGTGCATGATCGCTCCGTAAAAATATTGAATGTTTGAAGCATTCTAGAAATGGTGGATATATATATATCTGATTTAGTAAATATTCTTCATATTACAAGGTGCGGTCATTTTGAAATTTATTACTAACTCTTTCATGTCTAGGATTTTGAACCATAACGATTCTTATTTGGGTGATTAATATTTAGATTGAATCTACCATTATTACACTATCTATTGTTGTTTGGCCATTTTTGGTGAAACCATAACCTTTAGGGTTCACTGTAAAACCTTAACCTCTTAATGTTAAAGGTATGTCAATGTTGATTATGAAACACTAGTCCTTTTAGGGTTTATTGTTAAAGTCCAGCACATATGATGAAATCCTATTGTTTTGAAGTTTACTGTTTTAATAATGTCATGATAAAAACCCAGTACTTTTGGGTTTTCTATTAATGTCTAAGTTATATAATGAAACCCTATATTTTAAGGGTTTGGTAAATTAGGGTTTATGAATAAAACACTTGCAATAACTATAGTAACCTCATAGGAATGAAACCCTAGTATGGTCAAAATTGTTTCGATGCCTTGATGTTTGTATCTTGGATTTACTTAGTAGATATTGATATGAGATGCTAGTGCATGATAATGAAATCCTATATATATGCGAGTATGATAATTAATGAAGTCTATGGTTTGTAACAAAACACTAGCAGATTTCGTTATGAATTCTAGGACATAATATTGAAAGCCCTAGATGTATAGTGTTATGATTGGATTGATAACTTGAGTGAGTTGCTTGAAGTCTCAGTGATGAATTATAGGTTTTGTGACAAAACACTAGAAAGCTGTTGAAGTCTAGAATATAAAATATTTGACCATTTCTAAATATGAACCTATCTAGGTTTAGGTATTTGATGCCTAAAGCTTTGATGATTTGATGATTCCATTGTAATGACATGATTTTGATATAGTTAACTTATTGCTTCTATATATTTGGTTGTACTTGTTGTTAAACTTTTGAAGGTACCTATTATCATTATAACATAAAACTTTATATTATATAAACTAATTATATATAATATGGGATAGTAAAAAATTTATTATATAAACGCCTACACATTAATATCGCAAAATTATTATATCATATTAATATTACATTATAAAAATCATAATTAATTAATATTAATAAGATAATAGTAACTTACATTAATATCTTCTACTACTTTTACATCATACTAATACTACATAATCACTATATCATATATATCATATTGATCACATAATATAAAAATTCATGATTTTAAAATATTAAAAAAAAACATTTCCTTTTATCATTTTAGGTTTTCTTGTCGAATATTTTTTCACCCATCTTTTAAACTATTTATATGAACCTCTTGTTTGATTAGTATTTCACATTTATCTTTCATCCTGATGATGAACCATAGTTGTGTTTTAGAACGCCGATTAAAAATTTATTAATGCAATGGATCCAAAAATCAATTTGCAACATTCTTCAAGTTGTTGAAGATGATAACAATAATGAGAATGATAAAGGAAGCTATAAGAATGATGTTGATCAATATGGCTTTGATGCCATGAAGCCTTGAAATATTGAAGGAATTGGTTGAATTGAGAGGGATCTTGGATAGATGAAAGGGTATATCTCCCAGTTAAGAGGGAGGACATATTATGATAGTCGTAGTAAATACCTTGAAGAAAGAATAAATGAAATTAATTCAGACAAATGTTCATGATTCATGAAGTGCAAACAAAATACTTGAAATATGTAAGCGAGTTTGTATTTGGTGCTACCAAAGAATTGAAAGAAGAAAGCTTTCGACAAAGTTGTATCTGGAAAACTTAATGATGACATGAGTAGCATCAGAATGATTAAGGAACCTGAAGGTTTGTTTTTACGTGTATATTGATTTGAAGGTTTATTACTGATTGGGATTATGATTGTGTAGGATATCTCCGTAAAAATATTAAACATTTTAAGCATGCTTGAAGTGGTGGATATATATATTTGATTTAGTTGAAAAGGATAGATGAAGCATCTTGTGGATATAAGATGCTTGGGAGGATATTTTTCCAGTCAATGTGTTGATGTCTAGATCCTGAAGTAGGGAGAGTTGTGTTGGTCATGGAGCTTTGACCCTAGATACACAGCTAGATCCTTGGGTCGGTGTTAGAGCTTAAAATCCTGATGGTACAAAGAGTGGCTAAATCTCGAGTACACCTTAGTCCCACTCGATTAGAGTACTCTGGTAAGGTATGTAATCTGTAGCACTATGTGTGCTATAGTTCATATAATTTTGAGATCTTCCATGTACCTATATATACATGAAATAATGAATACCTACCTATTTAAGAGGGATTGTTGAAGAATGTAACTAGTGTCAGTCTTCATAATTTTATTTGAGTCATGTATTTGTCTAAAGAAAGAAAAGAAAAGAAAAACTATTTATAAAAAGAAAGAAATTTTATTGACTTATTAAAGCATGGGTTTCATGCTTGGGTCAATGGTTAATAGGTCAAAGGACCCATTGAGTGCTCTATGATTCATTTGTTGATTTAAAGTTAATTTTTTTGTAAGAGACACTTCTTAGGCTTCATTGTGTCAAAGAAAGAAAAATTGCTTTATTAAGTCCTAATCCTCCTCCATTAAGTTGTCTCTTTAATAAGACAAGTTGGCCTCTCCAACAAGTCTAGTCGGCCTCATGATCAAGACTCTTCCACTTTGCTATATATATATATATATATATATAAGAGCATTCGACCTTGTGAAGCTAGATTGAAGTATTCATCTTTGAACTAAAATCTTACGCAAAAGGGAAGTTCATTATAGAAGGAAGTATTTTTCCACTACAAGACCAAAGAATCTTTCCATTACTATTAGAGAAATTTTGAGGTCTAAAATGGGACTCCTAATGAATATTGTAAAATAATAGTGGAAATAATAAAATAATATTAGATTCCATCATCAAATTTTAGAGGGAAAAAAAGAAAAACCATTTTGAAACTCATATTTTCAACTTATCTCCCCATGGTTTTACTCAAATTTTGAGCGGGAGCACTCGTTGGGTTCATAATTTAATTCCCCATAAAACGAGTATGCCCATGTTGCATAATTTTGATGGACTCTGCTACATAAAAATTGAGAAATACATGAAAAAACATGATCGTAATCACATTTTTAATGTATTTCTCATTTTTCATATAACTTGGTTCATTGAAAGTATGCAACATGTGTATTCCTTATATGCGGAATTAAATTTCGCATCCAAATAGTGCTCCCACTCAAAATTTGGGTAAAACCATCAAAGATAAGTTGAAAAAGTAGTTTTTAAATTTTTTTAAATTTTAATTTTTTACTTTTTTACTCCAAAAATGGTGAATCATCCCCCATGGTTGACATCATAATATTGAATTATATTGTTTTATTATAAAGTTGATTTTGGTTGTACATTTTTGTTTTGAGGCCCATTTTAGGTCTCAACATTTCTCTAATGAGAACCGAAGACGCTTGTCATTATAAGACCAGAGTTACTTATCATTACAAGAACAAAGTTACTTGGCATTACATGACAGAAGTTATTTGTCATTACATTACTGAAGTCTCTTGCCATTATAGGACCGAAGTATCTTGCCATTAAAGACCTAAATTGAAGGACTTAAGTTATTTATAGTAGCATGAACAAAAGGTACATGAATAATGGAGGTTGAATATCCTAAAGAATTATTTGATGTATACTTATGAAGGAATGGAGTAGTGAATGGTTAACTTCTTGAAGAACTGACTTGATGGATGGAGGATGGTCTTAGTCTAAAGGGTCTTGGTTATCTCATCTTGATTTATTAGTTGAAGATTTGGATTTGGTTTTCCCCTAGATATGGGTTTTGACTTGGTTGAGTGCCTACATCTTGTGTTCCTATTTTTTGTCTGAGATCTTCATTTTCTTTTTGCATTTATCTTGATGATGGGAAGAACACTAATATAATAATATCACAAGAACTTTTCAAGCTAGGAGAAATCATTTAATGAACCCTAACCTTATCACTGCTATATATTTCTCAAATTTTTTTGAGTAATACAAAGCTTTAACTTAAAAAATATATATAATGTTTTTTTTATTAAATTATTTCCATTTTATAAGTTGTTTAATGAGGGTGATGAAGGCTCAGAAGAAGAGGAAGGATATGTTCTTAATTCAATAAACTTCTAATGTCAAATTCATTTCATTTCCTTTTAAGTGTAGATATTTTCCATGCAATATTGCATACAAATTTAATATTTTTGGGTTGGTGCTATAACACTTGTTTACATGAAGGAAAATTCACATGGTTATTTTATTAATTAATTCAAGATTGCATCATTGTGTTTATATATATCTCATTTTTTTGCTTCCATTGTGTAAAAATTGATTTATTATTTGTTTGTTGATATTTAATAATTTATTTTTATAGATATAGATTTTTTCTATTATGTTGTGACACATAGATGGGTATTCTACTTATATATACATAGATTTAACTCTCATGATTATTCTATTGTAAGATAGATATATACTAACCATCAATCTAATTTATTAAAATATTATAAAAAATAGTAACAAAAAAATTAATAATACTTAATAATACTTAAATAGTGCCCCCTGGGGCAACTCAATCAACTATTGTCGTGGTATAAATTTCTTGTGAAATTTAGGGCTCTAATTTCAAATCTCCTACGATTTAATATGTGGGTTGTGCATGAGGGTGTGTATGAGTTCACCTGGAGGTTATAGTGGTAGTACTCAAAATCGATCCCATGTCATGTAAGTACGAGCTTGACCCAATTTTCAATTCCTCTAGATATATATAAAAACTAAATTAAAAAGAAATTAAATAGTTAATAGTAAAATCTAATAAGTATTTATTGTTAAATAATAAATATTAGTTAACTTAATGATAATAAGCACGTAGTTAATAATAATTATATAAATTTAGAAAATAAATAATGAATAGTAATTAAATAAATAATAATAGTTCAATCATTGATAATTATTGCATAAATTGTTTTATGTTAAGACCACACTATTTCAAAGCTAAATTGATATGATGCAATTTGGTTAAACACGACTTACTTATGACAAACTAGAATATAATTTTTTTTATGTAAAAGTGGCATTACTTCAACATAATACAATATGGATATGTTGATAAAGAGCTTGGCTTCTCAAAAGTGATGTTGAAAGTTGTATAATGCTACTAAGATGGAAATATACACAAAAGATCTATATTTTGATGCTAGCACAATATTGTTACAACTCAAGTAGATAAAATATAATGAAAACATTATGTCAATTATGAAGTAGTGATTCCTGTTAGACTCCACAACATCCCAAGGCTGATGAATGGATGTCGACGAAGGTAACCTCAAACCAAGCTAGCTGTACCAAACTAGGGAGGGCTCTCTTTATGAGATCACAACCAAAGGGTTTGACTAGATGAGGAGTATATTTTAGGCTAGTTAGGTCATGTCTAGGGTTTTGAAAATTTGATGGTTTTAATGTTGGATTAGGGATGAAACTAGGTAGCTAGGTCTAGGTTTCAAAGGGTTACAACTGGAAATATATAAAGGAGCAAGGTAGCAATGCTTTAGTGATGGGCTTAGCGTTTTTTTTGTGTAGTGTAGGGTTTGAAAGAGTGGAGAGGATCTTAATGAGAATGCATCATGAATTCATTAAGACTGAAGGAAATAAACATGACATGATGTTCCCAAACAAACAGAGCCACGAAATAATTATGCTTGTTAAAATTTTAGGAAGATCACTAAGAGAAGAAAGGCATGGAAAGAGAATATATATATAATTATAAAATACTATAACAGAGAAAAAAAAACATCAAAAACACACTTCACATGAATTCATATAGAATAGTTGCAACTGTTCCTCTGAATTTATGAATTAAGGCTGAAGCATAAGCTACAATGGTCGCAAACCTGTGATGTCCAACCAATAAAATGACCAAGAAAAGCATACATATATAAAAAATATTATTTCCCCTCTCTTAGGGGTCGAATCCATGAGTGAAGGAACTGATCACATGATATTCTCACCTAAACCCTAAAGACTAGGGATGTGAACAAGACTCTCCCTTAGATAGAAAAACTGATTCTTTTGACCATTTATGGCCTTTACAAGCATGTATCTACCTCATATTTACCTTTAACCATCTAAATTACATCTCAAAACATCATTACGTCATCAATATCGACAAATTACATGAGAAAAGGTGAAACTCAACCAAGTCAACTGCAAAAAATGACTCTCAGGAGAAAATGCAGTCTAGTAGGAGAAAACGCAGCGTGTGAGGGAAAATTGAGTTTTGAAGGCCTTCTGAGAGTCCAAATGTTGATACAAAAATTGTTGGAGATAGCTCTTCCAGTTGGCCACAAGATGGAGTCTTCAAGCATTAAAATTGACTGAATTTATCCCCTCAAAATTTCATCCTCCCACAGAAACTCTGAAAACGCGGCGTACTCTTCAAATAGGAAGTGGAAAGGTCATTTTTTGAGTGGTTTTTTGACTTTTTGATCTACCAGAATAGGCTGAAGTGGAGCTTCAGTTTGCTAGGATTGATGTCAAGGTAAAAATAAATCCAATGGTATAGACCATATGTCATTTGGAGGCCTCCATAAAAAATGTAGTGTGGGCCACAATGTGATTTTTACAGTGTGACTATTTCACAAAATTGCCAAAATTCTCAAAAATTAATTTTTCACCAAAATTTCTTGAAATTTCCTCAAAATTGGTCTAGGCTTACTCCATGAAGACTTGATATGGTATTTAAAGCAAAGAGGTAAGCATCAACAAGAAGATCCAACTTTCCCTTCTCCTTTTTCTTGATTAGGGTTTCCTTGAGTTTTTATTTCAGTTGTTTGACCCTGATCTTGGAGACTTGATTCCTTGTATAGTAATGAGAAGCCATTTTTCTATGAAATTTTTTGTCTCTTTTAGCCCTCTTCAAGAGATTTTTCAAATGTCCATTGACTCTTTCTAGCCAATATTCTTTGTCTTGCTCAATATCTACTAGTATAAGCTCATCCATTTTCATTTGTGCCCTAGGTGGAAATTCCTCTTTTGTTGCTGAAGTGCCTTCTTTAGGCCTATATTTATTAGCCTCTTCCTTCTAACCTATTCTTCTTGTGCATCTGGATCATCAACCTGAACTATTTCTTTTCCCTTTTCTTCCTCTTTACTAGCATCAACCTTATGTCTATTCAAAATTAGTTGGCTTACCTTCAATTGCATGTTTTCCTACTCAAGGAATGAAATCATGAAGTTGGCCCCAGGAAATTTGTCCTTAAGCTCTCTAATCTCATTATATTTCTCCATGATTACCTGCATTGTGGATTTTTTCTCTTCATCTCTCTCCAAATCTGCCCTGTCAATGTCAATATGGGATGGTCCTTCATCTTGCAAAAGTGACTCATGATGTATTGGTGATCTTTGTGTTGCTGATGTAGGCTTGGCCCCTTCCACAATTTGTTGAGAAAACACAAGCCTTTTGCCTCTCTGATAGGTTTTTTTCATGTCAACCCTCAAGGGCTTCTTCACTGAAACTCTGCTAGACGAACCAATCTCCATTTGTTAGGATGGTGCTGATGGTGTTGCTGATGATATATCTTGGCTAGTTGTTTGAATAGAAGAAGGAAAAAAGTCATGATATTGAATGAATGTCTCCTGAAGCTGGTGCAAGACAGTGATCTTGATGGGTGCATGGTGAAAGAGACTGTCTTGATGATTATGTTTCCTATGTTGCACCTTCCCTGCCATCTTAGCCAATCTCTTGTGGAGATAATGGGATAGATTAAAGGTTTTATCGTTGTGAAGTGCATGAAAAATCCGATATGATACATGTATGACATAGTAAATCTACCCTTGCATGTGAAGTACCTCATAATGACCCTCATCAATGGATCAAACCTGTCAAGAAGCTGATCAAAAGGAAAAACTTTCTTGATGCCATATTTGTAATGAGCTTTGATGTAAGGTCTGTAATTTTGCATATCCAAATCTAGGATTTTGAACCATTTTTCACCACTGTTTGGTATCATTGTTGCTATAGCTATGGCTTCAGTTGTGACTGTGAAGCTGACCCCTGCAATTGTGACTTTATCTCCTTTAAAGTGAGTGGAAAACAAACTAGTGAGCTTGGCATGGTATTGAACCCTTTCAATTTTCTCACAAAACTTCATGCACCCAACATTTTGAAAGCATTGTTTGGAAAGTGGGGAAGATATTATTTCATATATGTTGAGTGCTTCATACCTAGACATGTGACCTCCTTTGTTATAGGCTTCTTCTCTTGCATGTTGATATTTTGCAAGGGGAAACCTTAGTGGGAAAAAAATAGGGGAGGTGAGTGAGGGGATAGTTTGGAGGGGTTAGGGAAGGGAAATGGGAGTGGGAAAATTTAGGGTAGTGGATAGGGGTCTTAGGGAACTGTAGGAAGTGTAATAGGGTGAAATGGGTATGGAAATTAGGCTAGGGAATTTTTATACAGTCTTGGTTATGAAAAATACCGAAAACGCAGTGTTAGGCTAAGGTTTAGGGTTTGGAGCTTAGGAAATGAGAGTGAGGGGATGTGAAGGATATGGGAGTTTATTTTGACTATGAGGAAGGGTAAAATATCTATGGGATAGGTGCGTTTACCTTGCAAACTTTAAAAGAAGGGTCAACCACCAAATCGCAGTGTGGGGACAAATGGAGGATTTTCACTCTAAAAATAAGAAAATTGAGCTGATAAGAGGGGTTAAAGACCTGTAAATTACTTGTAGAATGATGATGGACACTTGTATCACCTTTGAAAACCCTTGAAAACTTTTTTGATGCCTCTTGGAGTGAAAACACAACATGTAGAGGAAAATGCAGTGTGCAGGCTAGAAAACACAACATGGTTGCTTGGAATCAATTATTGTAGTGTCTTTGACCATAAAACTGCTGAGGAAGTATTTGATGATGAGTGATAGCTCTTTATCAATGAGGTGAGTGAAAATAATGAGTTTAAATGGTATTTTATAGCTTGTGGTAGATAATTTTCTTCATAGTAGTGGGATGGCCCACTAGATGATTTTCACTTTTGCTTTGAACACTATGTAGCTTTGGAACTTTCTATGAAGCATAGGAAATTTTAGATCTTATTACATCATGTTTAATAAAAATTACACTTTAAAAAAACTTTATTGAGCAATATCCCAATTTATACTCCTTCATTTGCCAAATTTATGCATGGAATGACTGATTTTGATAACTGAAATCCTAATGGCCTAATGAAGATGCTAAGATAGATGAATACCATGATGAAATGACTGAAATGAATATAGAGACCTTGAAATGATGACTCATCCAACTGAGAGATGATAATGACCAGCAGGTGAGATTTTTTGGAAGGAGCAGTAATAGTTCTAGACACCACTAGCCAGTGACCAAATTTTTATTTGAAGGCCTACTGAAACCATAAAAATTTGACACGAAACCCTAATAAAATTTTTAAAAGAGCCATTTGATCATTGGTGGCAGGCAGAATTGAATGACACTAACATTGGCTCCAACTAGGGATGAAGCTCCTTGGAGTTGTCAATAACACCGTAGACCAAGTAGCCTAACCATTGGGCATGGAGTCAAAATTAAAAGACTAAACTGACAAAATGAACTGAAGCAGACAGAAACAAAAACTTACTATACTTAGAAATCAATAGCCAATCATATAAATTTTATGGCCTTCACTTCAGGCTCCAAACTTCGATGATTAACTCCTTCACGCTCTCGCAGAAAAAGTAAACTAATATGTACAATGATAGTGAAAAATTCCATAATTCTGATCAAAATAGGTAGTGCTTGAGAAACCTACCATTGACTAATTCTCCACAACAATCTTTTCCATTCATTTCTTCTTACAAGTAAGCATGTTTCCCTCTTGAAGCTGAAATCTTGTATGGTCCTTTCCATAAATTATCGAACTTACCATGCTTCCATTTATCTTCATTTCTTGCATCCCAACGTAGGACTACATCACCAATGTTGAAGTCATCTGCCTTTGTCTTGTGATCATACACTTTCTTGATTCTTTCGTCAATATTGGAAGTGTTTTGAAACACCTCCTCCATGGTTTGTTGTAAATGGATCATTTGATTTATCCACCGCTCAACATCCTTCGACTCATCGCCAATTTCCTGCAACATCTTCATGACTGGAACAACGAGAGAAGTAGGAAATATTTTATCAATCATGTAGACTAACTCAAAAGGTGACATACCTATGGACTTATTGTTGCTTACTCTGTTTTCCCACAAGGCATTGATGAGCTTCTTATGCTAATTTTTCTTGTTTACCTCCAACATCTTCTTGATAATGTTGACCAAAGATTTATTTGAAGACTCGGCCAAACCATTACCTTGTGGCTAGTATTTCGTCGAATGTCCCAAAATGATATTGTACTTCTCACAAAATTCCACCATATTTTTGGATTTTAATGCAGTTGTGTTATCTATGATGATTTTCTGCGGACAACCAAATCTGGAGAAGATATTAGATTCTAAAAATTGAATAATAACCAAATCAGTTGCTTTCCTGATTGGGATTGCTTCAATCCACTTCGTAAAATAATTTGTAGCTATGAGAATCCACTTGTGTTGGGTGGATGATGAAAGATTGATCTCACCGATGAAATCAAGACCCCATTGCTAAAATGGTGTCTGGACTGATATTGGTTGTAAAAGGAAGCGGGAGCAGCTTCCTCTTTCCTTGGAAAACTTGACATTCGTGACAGCTCATCATGGTCTTGTACACGTCAGCAAAAATAACGGGCCAATAGAAACTAGCCCTTAATATTTTGTTTGTTGTGGTCTTCCATTATAAATGGCCACCACAATCACCCTTGTGGAAATCACTCATCACTTCATTCGCTTCAATTTCGATGAGGTAATTCATCAAGACACCTCCTGGGTCTTTCCAATATAACACACTGTCTAAAATACAATACTTTGAAGATTTTAATTTCTATGGTCTACCTATGCTTTTAGACACACCCACCAGAGGATTTAAATGTTGCAAAACATAAACTATATCAACATACCAAGATGATGAGAGGAAAATTTGAGATACCTATGTCATCGATTCACCAACTTCTTCATCAGAAAGTGTAGAAATCATATTTATATCTAGCGCATGTAGATTTGATTCCGCCATTAGCTTTGCCAAACCCTGCCCCTTGATCAGCTTCATAGACTTAATCTCCAAATCATACTCAAGCATGGTGGCAACCCATTTTCCTCACCTCCATTCTCGATCTGTTTGCATCAACACATCCTTTACCACTGCATTTGGAACATAGGCTAGGATATGAGAATGTAAAATGTATACCCAGAAGTCCTTCCACAATTTCACCAAGGCTAAGGCTTTCTTCTCAATTATGTTATATCTTAGCATTGCATCCCTTATGGTCCGCCTAAAAAATGCAATTGGTTGCTCCGTCTTGGAATCTTTTTTATGCATTAGTATGACATCCAGGGAGTGCTTGAAAGTGAATTAAAATATTATGAAATCTAAAGTATAATCAGGGTTGACCAGTGTGGGAGCACGTGTTTAAGAAAACTTTACTGAATTGAATGACTTCTTGGCATGCTTTGACCATCGTACCTCATTGTCCTTCTTTAGCATGTTGGTCATATCTCGTAGGTACTCAGTGAGATTGAGAATGAATATCCTCAAAAATTTTATCTTTCCATTGAAATATTGAATCTCCTTCTTGTTCCGTGGTAAATCTAATTGCTAAATTGCTTTGATCCTGAAGTGATTAATGCAACTACCATCCTTTGAAATGATGTGCCCGAGTAATTTACCTTCCTCCATGCAAAATAAACTTTTCTTCGGATTCAGCGAGATTCTGAATTTTCTGCATTTCTAAAATATTGTCCTCAAATGGTGCAAGTGCTCATCATATAATTGTGAAAAGACCGTGACATCATCAAGGTAAACAACAAGAAACACATCATTCTCTTTCAATAAAGCGATGTCCATAGCCCGCTAAAAATTAGCCCCTACATTATTGATCCCAAATGGCATCTTGGCATACATGAAGGTACCCCATGGCATGGTGAATGTTGTATTCTCTTAGTCATATTCATGCACCAAGATCTAGTTGTATCCTGAATATCCGTCAAGAAGTGACATCCTTGAAGCTCCAAAAACCCTTTGCAAGATCTGATGCATCTTTGGTAAAGGATAGTTGTATTTTAATGACACCTTGTTGAAATTTCTGAAATAAATGCAAAGACGAATCTCTCCAATCTTCTTTCTAACCAGCACAAGATTATACATCCAATCTGAAAATCAAATAGGAACTATGATACCAACCATGTAAAATTTTTTTACCTCTTTTTAAATTGATGGAAGCAACTTGGAATTTATTCTCCTCAACTTCTGGTGGAAAGGATTTTGATACGGCTTGATTGGGATGGTGTGTTGGATGATATCCTTGTTGTACACCTTAAGATCTGAATATTCCCAAGCAAGCACATCAAAAAATTCTTTCAATAGAGTTGCGTATTTACCTTTCAACTCAAGGCACAAGGATATTGATAGCTTGACCATATTGGGTTTCTCTGTTGTACCAATGTTCACATCTTCGACACCTGTTTCTATGGAAACCATTGTGGGATTTTTGGCCACATCATCATGATCAAACAACTCATCCAAAGGCACTAAACCTCATGGAATGTTTTTTTCCTTCAACTGCAACACTTCAACTTCAGCAACCTCAACTACTTGATCATCTTCACTGTACACTTCATCCATGTGGGAGTTAGGAAACTCCTCTTCCATATGCACAAAATTATTAATCTGTTTGTCATCCAAAAATAATTGCCAATATCTGAGATTGTCAGGGATAGCCAGGCGATGCTTCACATGAATTTAAAACTTCTTAGTGGAATGAATTGGAATCTTAAAATTAATGGTCGTTATGGCAAGTAAATCAGCCATGAAATTTTGGCTTCTAGGAATCAAAGACAAATTATATTATGTAAAAGTTTTCAAAACATCAGGAACAAAATTTCGATAAGCTCTCATCCTAGGAATTTTGGTATGGCACTCCCCTTTTACCTTTCTTATTACCAACTCGGAGTCGCCATATACTGTGATTCTTTTTATGCCTAACCTTTTCAAAATTCAAAGACCGACGATCAAGGCCTCATATTCTACTTTGTTGATAGAGAAATCAAAGGCTAGCTTGTAGGAACATAATCTTACATTCCTTGGGATTTTTGCTCACTGATGTATAGGGCTACGGATCTAGATTCTGATGTTAGCTCCATCTTTCCCCAAAGCACCATCGAAATGCATGGTCCAAAGACCTTCTTCATCATCGGGAAACAGAAATTGTGCGGGCTGAAATTCTTCTTCTTTCTGATTGGCTCTCTCAATATGATATTTACCTTTATCTGATTCAACTGATCCCTATTGTGAATCTTCTATCTTTTTCTCTGAAGTGGTTTGCTGCAAGTTTTCTGAATTCTGATTTCCATTTTCTTCTTTGAAGACTGCTTCTACACTATTTGTTAACTCTGAAATTTCTTTACCTTCTGGAAGCTGAATATATAAATCATCCGTACCACTGCCATTATACAATATAAAGGATTATAAATTAGTATGTACAGAGTGAATCGAGTGATTCTTAGGCTTATCCTTACTAGTGATCATGTGCTTCATTTTCACGTCTCAGTATAGCTTCCTAAGCTGGCCAAATACCAGAATTGTTGCATATGAAAAATCAAGTTGTAAAGTACCTCTAAATTTGGTTCTCCAAGACCGTGAAAGCAACATGCCATAACTTGGAGGTATGTCAGCAAATACAACATCCATCAACACATTTTTAGTGGGGATTTGATCCAAGGAAACAACTATGTATTTGATAAGACTGAGGCAACAGAATCTACTGGAATGAAAGGAATTGAGGTCATGATATGGTCGGGTTATGTACAACCCTAACTTATCCATGATAGCTTTTAGCATTAATTTATGTGAATCCCCGAAATCCAACAAGGAATTATAATCATGGACTCTCAAACTAAGATAAAAAGGAGGAACTTCACTATATTCAAGGTTCTCATCTACGGTTGGACCAAAAAAGAGTTCAGGATGGTCATCATTGACATTAACCATGTCCGACATGTGGTCTACTTTCAACATCTTGTCAATCTAAGATTTATACCTATCACTTTTAACAAGTTCGGTAAGAGGAATAAACACCTCTAAATTAGAAATTTAACTCTCTAAGTTAAACAAATTGGATTATTTTTCTACCTCTTTTATGATGTTATCCCGCTTTTTAGGCTGCTCTTTTGCTAGAATTTTCTTCCTTTGTGCTTCTTTATATTTTCTCGATGTACTTGTAGATGCTTCACTATTATTTCTCTAACTTATGGCAACAATATCCTTCTCTTTTTTTTTTACTAGCTTGAGGATTTTGTTTGGGCTGAGTATCTTTTTGCTGAGATGTCCTATTTTGAGTTGGAGTGATAGGAACATCTCAGTTTCTCAATGTGTATTGTCTTTGTTGTGATCTGAGAGAATTTAGATACCCCCTTTGATAGTCATCGGATTGGACTGCCAACCCATCATCATTTGCAAGGACAAGTTCATGTCATCTAGCACATAATTTTATGCGATATACTCATCATCCTATGTAAGGTAAATAGGTCCTTGATCTTTTGAAAAGAGAAGATTCTCTTCAACAATACCATCATCTTCTTCTGGTGCTTGAGCATAGTTCTGTTGTAATGGAGTCTAGATTTTTTATTGAGCTTGTTGATCTAGACCTCTTTGTTCTCTTTGCTTTATCCAAAATTGTGGTTGTTGTTGTTGTCCTCAAAAGTGAGAATTACAAGGTTTATTATCTTGTTGCCTTTCTGAAATTGATATTCTATTTACATCTTCTCTATGGTTCTTATCAAACAGTCCATCTTTGCTTCGGATGAACTTGATGGCTCTTCTTTTATTGTGACTCTCTTCTCCACTTTACTCTTTGACTTCTTAATTAGAAGATTAGCTTCGACATTGACTGCATTTTTCTGCATCTCCTCCAATGAAGTAGGTTTCCTTTCTCTGATTTGATATGCCATGTTTAGGTCAAAGGCATCTAGATAGTGCAACAAGGCCAAATCTAGTGGAGCTTTTATATTAATGGGAATGGAGTTGTATAGCTTGTTGAAGCAAGTGGTATAGCCTTGGACCAACTCATTTGGTTGTATCTTCATTGAATTATACTTGGCCAAAATCTGGAGTGGATTTTTATTTTCCTCCCACTTGGCAAGGAAAATATCTGTCAACTGTTGTGAATTTTTCACTGAAACAAAAACCAAAGCTCTGAACCATTTATTTACCTCCTTTGAGAAAATTTGAGCAAGGATTCTCATCTTGGCATCATCGTTGTCTACTTATAAATCAATGAAATTAGTAGTATTATCAATGTGCTGCCTTATTTTCATATCAATGGTTCCATAAAAGAGAGGACGTTTTTGTCCATAATTCCACGGTAAGTCAGTAAGTTGGCCCGATAGAACCAATGGAGAAAATTTAGCCATGGTTGTTCTAGGAGGAAGATTTGTATGTACAACGGGAAGTGCTGGTATTGAAGATGTTTGTGTAGGAAAGGAAATAGATGGAGTAGAAGTAGTGGTATGGCTGAATGAGGCTAAAAGAGGATCAGCAGACAAGAGCTGTTGCTAATATTGTATGAAGGCCTTCTCAGAGGTATATTGGAGATCATTGTCTAATTGTTGAAGTTTATCGAACTGAATCCAGACCTTCCTATCAAAATCCGACTCTGAATTGGATTCTACAAACAATATACTATCTTCAAGTTTTAAAGAATCAAATACTATTTAAGATAATGATGTGACTTCAGACAACCTCAAGGGATCAAACACAATTTCAGACAAGGATGTTTCTGATTTTGATCTAAACAGAGATAATTCAAATTTTAGATCGAAAGGAATAACTTCTAGGGAAAATAATTTGGTGGGAAAATATGTAGACCTTGCCAAATTAGATGAACTCGATTAAATCTCAAAATTCTTAGGTCTCTGTTTTCTAATGAGTTTCTTCGGATCTTCAACAGGAGAAGCTAGATGTGGATCAGGATTCGATCATGTGTATATTTTCAGAGCCAGTGTATTTTTTCTTCTGCAGTTTGGGTCTCTGCAACTTGAATCAGCCTTCGCAAAATCTAGAGCCTATCACCCATAGGCCTAGAATTCATTGAAGAATTATGGTACACCCAGGGAAGATCTGTCACTTCGTTCCCCAATAATGGTGCCAGAAATGTTAGCCTCTACAACATCCCAAGGCTGATGAATGGATGTTGACGGAGGTAACCTCAAACCAAGCTTCCAGATTTGTAGCAAGCCCTACCGAACCAGAGAGGGCTCTCTCAATGAGATCACAAACAAAGGGTTTGAATGAATGAAGATTAGATTTTAGGCTAGTTAGGTCAACTCTAGGGTTTTGAAAAATTGATGGTTTTAATGTTGGATCAAGGATGAAACCTGGTAGCTAGGTATAGGTATCAAAGCATTACAACTGAAAATATATAAAGGAGAAAGGTATCAATGCTTTAGTGATGAGATTAGGGTTTTGTCGGCTTAGTGTAGGGTTTGAAAGAGTGGAGAGGATATTAATGAGCATACATCATGAATTCATTAAAACTAAAGGAAATAAACATCAAATGATGTTCCCAAACAAAATAGAGCCACGAAAGAGTTCTGCTTATCAAAATTTTATTAGTATCACTAAGGAAAGTAAGGCATGGAAAGAGAATATATATCTCATTTATAAAATACTATAACAGAGAAAAAACAACATCAAAAACTCATTGCATATGAATTCCTAGATAATAACTGCAATTGTTTGTCTGAATTTCTGAATTAAAGCTGAAGCACAAGCTACAATGGTCTCAAACCTCTGATGTCCAACTAGTCAAATGACCAAGAAAATCATACATATAGACAAAATATCATTTCCCCTCTCTCAGGGGTTGTTACACAACATTTGGTCACTGTCTCTGCAATCCCCATCCCACACATTAGAGGACCATTTTTGTGACTTCTGTGTATTTTCATACCTTGCAAAAAGTGTCATTGCATCCCTTGCAACGAGAAGAACATTTCCTTTGTTGACTATTCCTAGAGAAAACTCTCAAAAACATATGATTTTGGGTCTGCGCTGGTAGGAAATTATGGCCTCACACCCATAGAGAAATTAGTACTGGGCCTCGCACCCATTAGAACTCTGTCTCAGTGGACTGCCTACGCCGAGTTTTTTATGGAATTTTTTTTTAAAATAGAAGTGAAGTTTCCATTCCACACCACTTCATGAGAGGATTCAGCATGGTTTTTTCGACTGAATAATGTCGAAACCTTCCTTTTGATTCTTTTTTCCTACATTTGAGCAACCTCCCAAAGGACAAGGCCTCCCTTTCACCATATGAGGGATCCCAACCTCCTCCCCTTCTCCTATAAATACATCTCTCTCATACAGTTGCAGCGAACAGAAATGGTTGAATAGTTGAACAGTATGATATGGATGGTGTGAGATAGGTTTTTGTAGGTTGGCATCTTAGGAACACAAACCTCCTCCATTTTGGCAAAATTAATCTTGGATTTCTCACAATAGTTTTTGCAAAACTATGATTTAAACAAGAAATTTCTGGAAAATGTCCCTTCCTGCTCTGTTTTCATCTTTTAACCTTATTGTTATTTTAACTGTTTTTACTTTTACTTTGGATAAAATTCATTGTTCCTGGTGAAAGTGTTTATGATCTCTTTTTAACCATTACTGCCTCCGTGTTTACTGTTACTGTTTTACCTTGACTTCTCTATTTCTACTTTTACCTTTTATAGTAAGATGTATGTAACAATGAGTAAAATATGTCCTGGAGTGTTAATTTGAACAACTTCGTTGTTGTTGATGTAGATGTTTTTACTCTCTTAAAACAAGTTTACTATGTAAATTATCCTTTCTCTGTTGTATTGTTGTTTTTAGCTTGAATTTTCTTCTGTGTATGAAATTTCTGCGCAGTGAAGCCTTCAAATTTAAATCTCAAGAATCTAGATTAAACAGTTTGAACTAGTATCAACTTTTTAATAGATTTGCTGATATACCTACAAAACAAAGCAACAGTTAGTGAAACAAAGGCCTATATGGAGCACAATAATGGTTTCAGTGAATAGGGAACTTCATGGAAGGAGTCTTGATGGTAATGGGGTATCAATTTGGCGTTGGCAATGATGTTCTAGTGTTATTTGTAAATCTGTGGAAATGACTCAAATTTTGGATTTTCGCACAGTGTCAGAGTTACCACGGTAGCTTGGGGTTTTCACATTGCTTTATTGCATAATGCATAATGCAATGGTGGCTTATCACAATGGATGAGTGGTTTAACACATTGTGCAGGGAATAAACCAGTGGTTTATCACAATGGGCAGGATAAACTGTTGGGTGGTTTTCACACTACGAAAAAGTGGTAAATGGTTTTCGCTTGAGCGATGCGATGGAATGAAATATTGACACGTAGCAGGGAAGTAGGGATGCAAAACTGCCCATTTCGCAAGGTCTTGTGGTGTTAAATGATCGCGCTATAAGATTTGTGATATGGTTTGATGGCCATTGGATCTGGTTGGTTTAGATTGGACGGCTGAGATGATGCGATGGAGTCGCGGGATCTGAAGGCGTGGGACCCAGGCTTTACACTTATGCGTTGGAGTTATATATATGGTCGGGTTAGGGAAACTTTATAATAGGCGGGGTATTAATATATAGTGGGTCCAAGATATATCACATGCGAGGAAAAATATTTTTATTAAGTTAAATAAATAAAGGGATGGGGACAATATCAATAAGATTTTTAATATATACGGGGTAGAGGTATTACGGGAATTAATAAATATGGTTAAATGTTAATACATATGCAGGATTTCACTAAGTTAAAAATGCTAAATTTATATCAGGGAGGGATTTTTGTAGTGGGTCCCGATATTAATTCAAACCATTTAGAATTAGGATAAAGTATTTTTTGGGTTTCTAATGTATTTTTAAATGAAAAGGGAAATTAGTAAAGGGGTTTTTATAAGGGAAAATGAGTGAAATATGGGAAAGAGTAAAAATGAAGGGGAAGGGTATTTTTACAAGGGGAATGATTTTATAGGGAAATTAATAAATGAAATGACCAATTTTCTACTTATCCATGCTTGTGAAAGACTGATTCTACCTACCCATCAACTACCTTAACATTTTTTCTTCATTTACATGGGTGCATTTGAGCTTGCAAAACCTTATTCATTTTTCTTTTAAAACAACAAACTAACTAATTCTATCCTTGTTTCTTCCAAGGGCTCAGATTAAACTGTTGAGCTCTTTATTATTACTCTACCTAACTAGTGATCTGCCAAGATTAGACTGTTTCGTGAGATCTTTATTCTCTATCTAACAACATGAAATTTAAAGCATGAGAGGTCAAGTTTAAGCTGTTTGACCCTCATGGATTGTGGAATTTAGGACAAATTGCACACAATATTATTTGCAAAATTATACTAATAATAGTGGCATTTGAACGTGCAACACTTTCATGATCCATTTTAGTGGGGTTCATATCTAATATTCTTTCTTGATCTTTGTTTCTTTTTGTCCTTTGATTGTTCTTTTAGGACTTTTACCCTCTTTACATTTTTTAATTTTCTAATATGGGAAAGAAATTTGCAAAAATAAAAGTATGTACATATTTACAAGACTAATCAAAGTTAATTCAAAATTATTAATCCTATTGTTATAGGACCCTAACACCTTCCTTGCCATCTTAGCCAAGCTCTTGTGGAGATAAGAGGATAGATTAAGAGGTTTTATCCCTATGAAGTGCATGAGAAATATGATATGATACTTGTACAACATAGTAAATCTACCCTCGCATGTGAAGTACCTCATAATGACCCTCATCAATGGAGCAAACTTTTCAAGAAGCTAATCAAAATGGAAATTCTTTCTTGATTCCATCTTTGTAATGAGATTTGATGTAAGCATATCTAAATCTAGGTTTTTGAACCACTTTTCACCACTGTTTGGTATCCTTATTTCTATAGCTATGGCTTCAGCTATGATTGTGAAGTTGACCCCTGTAATTGTGACTTTATCTCCTTTAAAGTGAGTGGAAAAGAAACTATTAACCTTGGCATGGTATTGGACCCTTCCAATTTTCTCACAAAACTTCATGCACCCAACATTTTGAAAGAATTGTTTGGAAAGTGGGGAAGACATGATTTCATCTATGTTGAGTGGTTCATACCTAGACATGTGACCTCATTTCTTATAGGCTTCTTCTCCTCCATGTTGATAGTTTGCAAGGGGAAAACCTTAGTGGGAATAGTTTGCGAGGTGAGTGAGGGAATATTTTGGAGGGGTTAGGGAAGGGAAATGGGAGTAGGAAAATTTAGGGTAGTGGATAGGGGTCTTAGGGAACTGTAGGAAGTGGAATAGGGTGAAATGGGTATGGGAATTAGGTTAGGGAATTTTTACATAGTCTTGGCTAGGAAAACTGCTAAAAACGCAACGTTAGGCTAGGGTTTAGGGTTTGGAGCTTAGGAAATGAGAGTGAGGGGGTGTGAAGGATATGGGAGTTTATTTTGACTATGAGGAGGGTAACAGATCTATGGGATAGGTTTTTTTACCTTGCAAACTTGAAAAGAAGGGCCACCCACCAAAACGCAGCGTGGGGACAAATGGAGGATTTGCACTCTAAAAAAATGTAAACTGAGCTGATAGGAGTGGTCAAGGACATATAAATTACTTGTAGAATGATGATGGACACTTGGATCACCTTTGAAAACCCTTGAAAACTGGTTTGATGCCTCTTCAAGTGAAAACAAAACATGTAGAGGAAAACACAATGCGCAGGCTAGAAAATGCAGCGTGGCTTCTTAGAATCAACTCTTGGAGTGTCTTTGACCCTGAAACTACCGAGGAAGTATTTGATGATGAGTGAGAGCTATTTATCAATAAGGTGAATGAAAATAATGAGTTGAAATGGTCTTTTATAGCTTGTGGTAGTTAATTTTCTTCATAGTAGTGGGATGACCCACTACATGTTTTTCACTTTTTCTTTGAACATTATGTAGCTTTGGAACTTTCTGTACAACATAGGAACTTCTAGATCTTATTACATCATGTTTAATGAAAATCACACTTGAAAAAAACCTTATTGAGAAATATCCCTAATTCTACTCCTTCATTTGCTAGATTTATGCATGGAATGACTGATTTTGATGACTGAAACCCTAATGACCTAATGAAGATGATAAGCTAGATGAAGACCATGATGACATGACTAAAATGAATATAGAGACCCTGAAATGATGACTCATCCAACTAAGAGATGATAATGACCAGCAGGTGAGATTTTTTGGAAGGAGCAGTAATAGTTCTAGACACCATTAGCTAGTGACCAAATTTTTATTTGAAGACCTATTGAAACCATAAAAATTTGACTTGAAACCCTAATAAAAATTTTGAAAGAGACCATTTGATAACTAGTGACAAGAAGAACTAAGTGACACTAACATTGGCTCCAACTGGGGATGGAAGCTCCTTGGAGTTATCAAGAACACCATAGACCAAGTAGCCTAACCATTGGGCATGGAGTCAAAATCAATAGACTAAACTCAAAATATAAAACCGACTGACAAAATGAACTGACTCGGACTGAAAAAAAAGCTTACTGTACATAGAAATCAATAGCCAATCATATAAATTTTATGGCCTTCACTACGAGCTCCAAACTTCGATGATTAACTCCTTCACACTTTGGCAGAAAAATTAAACTGATATGTACAATGATAGTGAAAAATTTCAGAATTCTGATAAAAATAGATAGTGCTTCAGAATCCTACCATTAGCTGGTCCTCCTCCACAATATTTTCCATTCATTTCTTCTAACAGGTAAGCATGTTTTCCTCTTGAAGCTGAAATCTTGTATGGTCCTTTCCATAAATTCTCGAACTTACCATGCTTCCCTTTATATTTGTTTCTTGTATCCCAACGTAGGACTACATCACCAATGTTGAATTCATCTGCCTCTGTCTTGTGATCATGCACTTTTTTTATTCTTTCCTGAAGCTTGAAAGTGTTTTAAAAGACCTCTTCCCTGGTTTGTTGTAAATGGATCATTTGATTTATCCTCCGCTGAACATCATTCGGATCGTTGCCAATTTCTTGTAACATCTTCATGACCGGAACAACGAGAGAAGTAGGAAATACCCTATCAATCCCGTAGACTAACTCAAAAGGTGACATACCTTTGGACTTCTTGTTGCTTACTCTATTTTTCCACAAGGCATTGATGAGCTTATTATGCGAATTTCTCTTGTTTACCTCCAACATCTACTTGATAATGTTGACCAAAGATATATTTGAAGACTCAGCCAAACCATTACCTTGTGGGTAGTATGTCGTCGAATGTCCCAAACTGATATTGTACTTCTCACAAAATTCCGCCATGTTTTTGGATTTGAATGCAGTTGCGTTATCCGTGATGATTTTTTATGGAAAACCAAATCTGGAGAAGATATTAGATTCAAAAAATTGAATAATAACCAAATCAGTTGCTTGTCCAATTGGGGTTGCTTCAATCCACTTCATAAAATAATTTGTATTTGTTAGAATCCACTTGTGTTGGGCGGATGATGAAGGATTGATCTCACCGATGAAATCAAGACCCCATTGTTGAAATGGTGTCTGCACTGATATGGGTTACAAAAGGCAGCGGGAGAAACTTCCTCTTTCCTTGGAAAACTTGACACTCATCACAACTCATCACAACCTTGTACACGTCAGCAAAAAGAGTGGGCCAATAGAAACCAGCCCTTAAGATTTTGTTTGTTCTTGTCTTCCAATATAAATGGCCGCCACAATCACCCTTGTGGAAATCACTCATCACTTCCTTCGCTTAACTTTCGATCAGACAATTCATCAAGACACCTCTTAGGTCTTTCGAATATAGCACACTTTCTAAAATAAAATACTTTGAAGATTTTAATGTCAATGATCTACCTATGCTTTTAGACACACCAGCCAGAGGATTTAAATGTTGCAGAACATAAAATATATTAGCATACCAAGGTGATGAGAGGAAAATTTGAGATACTTGTGTCATCGATTCACTAACTTCTTCATCAAAAAGTGCATAAAACATATTTATATTTAGCACATGTAGATTTGATTCCACCATCATCTTTGCCAAACCTCACCCCTTGATCAACTTCATCGACTTAATCTCCAAATCATACTCAAACATGGCGAAAATCCATTTTCCTCGTCTCCCTTCTAGATCTGTTTGCATCAACACATCCTTTACCGTTGCATTTGGAACATAGGCTAGGATATGAGAATGTAAAATGTATACCCGAAATTCCTTCAGCGATTTCACCAAGGCTAAGGCTTGCTTCTCAATTATGTTATATCTTAGCATTGCATTTCTTATGGTCCGGCTGAAAAATGCAATTGGTTGCTCTATGTTGGAATCTTTTTTTTGCATTAGTACGACAACCAACAAGTGCTCAGAAGTGAATTAAAATATTATTAAATCTAAAGTATAATCAGGGATGATCAGTGTGGGAGCACATGTTAAAGAAAAATTTACTGAATTGAATGACTTCTTGGCATGTTTTGGTCGTCGTGCCTCACTACCCTTCTTTAGCATGTCGTTCATATCTCTTAGGTGCTCAACGAGATTGGGAAATAATCTCCTCAAAAATTTTATCTTTCCATTGAAAGATTGAATCTCCTTCTTGTTTCGTGGGAAATATAGTTTTTGAATTGCTTCGATCTTGAAGGGATCAATGCAAATACTATCCTTTTAAATGGTGTTCCCAATTAATTTACCTTCCTCCATGGAAAATAAACTTTACTTCGAATTCAGTGAGATTTCAAATTTTATGCATTTCTGAAATACTATCTTTAAATGGTGCAAGTGCCCATCATCTGACTGTGAAAATACTGTGACATCATCAAGGTAAACAACAAGAATGCATCATTCTCATTCAAGAAAGCGATGTCCATAGCTCGCTGAAAAGTATCTCCTGCATTCTTGAGCCCACATGGAATCTTGGCGTACATGAAGGTACCCCATGGCGTGGTGAATGTTGTAGTCTCTTGGTCATATTCATGCACCAAGATCTGATTGTATCTTGAATATCCATCAAGAAGTGACATCATTGAAGCTCCAATAACCCTCTTCAATATGTGATCCATATTTGGCAAAGGATAATTGTATTTTAATGACAACTTGTTCAGATTTTTGAAATCAATACAGAGACGAATCTCTCTTGTCTTCTTTCCAACCAGTACAAGATTATACATCCAATCTAAAAATTGAATAGGAACTATGATACCAGCCTTGTAAAGTTTTTTTACCTCCTTTTCAATCGATGGCAGCAACTTGGAATTGGTTCTCCTCAACTTCTAAAGGAAAGGCTTTTGATCTGGCTTGATTGGGATGGTGTGTTGGGTGCTATATTTGTTGTACACCTTAAGATCTGAATATTCCCAAGACAACACATCAGAAAATTCTTTCAAGAGAGTTGTGTATTTAACCTTTCAACTCAAGGCACAAGGATATTGATAGCTTGACCATCTTGGGTTTCTCCGTTGTACCAATGTTCACATCTTCGACACCTATTTCTATGGGAACCATCGTGGGAATTTTGGCCACATCATCATGATCAAACAACTCCTCCAAAGGCACTAAATCTCGTGGAATGTTGTTTTCCTTCAACTGCAGCACTTCAAATTCAACAACTTCAATTACTTGATCATCTTCACTATAGACTTCATCCATGTGGGAGTTAGGAAACTCCTCTTCCATCTCCACAAAATTATTAATCTATTTTTCATCCCAAAAGACTTGCCAATATCTGAGATTGTCAAGGACATCCATACGATGCTTCACATGAATTTCAAACTTCTTAGTGGAATGAATTGGAGTATTAAAATTACTAGCCGTTGTGGCAAGTGAATCAACCATGAAATTTTGGCTTCTAGGAATCAAAGACAAATTATATTGTGGAAAATTTTTCAAAACATCAAGAATTTTTTTTTGATAAGATCTCATCCTAGGATGTTTGGCCTGGTACTCCCCTTTTACTTTTTTTATTACCAACTCGGAGTCGCCATATACTGTGATTCTTTTCACGCCTAACCTTTTCAAAATTTGGAGACCGACAATCAAAGCCTCATATTATACTTCGTTGTTAGAGAAATCAAAGGCTAGCTTGTAGGAACAAAATATTACATTCCTTGGTACTTTTTCTGACTAATGTATAGGGATACAGATTGAAATTATGATGCCAAATACATCTTTCCCCAAAGCACCATCGAAATCCATGGTCCAAATACCTTCCTCATCATTGGGAAATTGAAATTGTGCAGGCTGAAATTCTTCTTCTTCTAATTGGCTCTCTCAATCTGATATTTACCTTTCTGTGATTCAAACGATCCCTGTTGTGACTCTTTTCTTTTTCTCTGAAGTGTTTTGCTGCAATTTTTCTGAATTCTGATTCCTTTTCTTCTTTCAAGATGACTTTTACACTATTTTCTAACTCTGAAATTTCTTCACCTTCTACAAGCTGAATATCTAATTCATCAGTACCACTGTCATTATACAATATAAATGATTCTAAATAAGTATGTACAGAGTGAATCAAGTGTTTATTAGGCTTATCCTTACTAGTGATCATGCACTTCATTTTCACCTCTTGGTATAGCTTCCTAAGCTGGCCAAATACCAGAATTGTTGCATATGAAAAATCAAGTTGTAAAGTACCTCTCAATTTGGCTCTCCAACACCGCGAAAGCAACATGCCATACCTTGGAGATATGTCAACAACTACAACATCCATCAACACATTTTTAGAGAGGATTTGATCCAAGGAAACAACTAAGTCTTTCATAAGACTGAGGCAACGACATCTATAGGAATCAAAGGAATAGAGGTCATGATATGGTCAGGTTATGTCCAGTCCTAACTTATTCATGATAGATTTTGGCATTAAATTATGTGAATCCCTAGAATCCAACATGGAATTATGGAGAATGTAGTCATGGACTCTCAAACTAAGATAAAAAGGAGGGACTTCACTATCTTCAAGGTTCCCATCCACGGCAGGACCAAAAAGGAGTTCAAGATGGTCATCACTGACATTGACCATGTTTGACATGTGGTCTAATTTCAACATCTTGGCAATCTGAGATTTATATCTATCATTTTTAACAAGTTTAGTAAGAGGAATAAACACCTTTAACTTAGCAATTTCACTCTCTAAGCTAAAAAAATTGGATTTTTTTTCTACCACTTTTATGATGTTATCCCGCTTTTCAGGTTACTCTTTTGCTGGAATTTCCTTCATTTTTGCTTCTTTATCTTTTCTCGATGTACTTGTAGATGCTTCATTGTTCTTGCTCTAACTTATGGCAGCAGGCTCCTTCTCTTTGTTTTGACTAGCTTGAGGAGTTTGTTTGGGCTAAGTATATTTTTGCTGAGATGTCCTCTTTTGAGTTAGAGTGATAGGAAAATCTCGGTTTCTCAATGTGTATTGTCTCTATTGTGAGCTAAGAGCATTTAAATATCCCTTTGATAGTCATCAGATTGGATTTCCAACCCATCATCATTTGCAAGGACAAGTTCATGATCATCTGGCACATAAGTTTCTTCGATATACTCATAATCCTATGTAAGGTAAATAGGTCCCTGATCTTTTGAAAAGAGAAGATTCTCTTCAACAATATCATCATCTTCTTTCGATGCTTGAGCATAGTTATGTTGTAATGGAGTCCATATTTTTTTTTGAGCTTGTTGATCTGGAGCTCTTTGTTCTCTTTGCTTTCTCTGAAACTGTGGCTGCTGCTACTGTCTTCGGAAGTGAGGATTCTAAGGTTGATTATCTTGTTTCCTTTCTTAAATTGAAATTCTATCTACATCTTCTCTAAGATTCTTATCAAACTATCCAGATTTGCTTCGGATGAACTTGATGGCTCTTCTTTTATTGTGACTCTCTTCTTCACTTTACTCTTTGAATTTTTAATTAGAATATTAGCTTCGACACTGACTGCATTTTTCTGCATCTCCTCCAATGAAGTAGGGTTCCTTTCTTTGAGCTGATATGCCGTGTCTAGGTCAAAGGCATCGAGATAGTGCAACAAGGCCAAATCCAGTGGAGGTTTGATATTAATGGGAATGGAGTTGTATACCTTGTTGAAGCGAGTGGTATAGCCATGGACCAACTCATTTGGCCATATCTTCATTAAATTATACTCGGCCAAAATATGGAGTGGATCTTTCTTTTCCTTACACTTGGCAAGGAAAATATCCATCAATTGTTCTGAATTCTGCATTGAACCAACTGCCAAAGCTCTGAACCATTTCTTTACCTCCCTTGAGAAATTCTAAGCAAGGATTCTCTTCTTGGCATCATCGTTGTCTACTTCTTCTAAATCAATGAAATCAATAATAGTATCAATGTGTTGCCTTGTTGTCGTATTAATGATTTCATCAAAGAGAGGAGTTCTTTGTCCATAATTCTTCGGTAAGTCAGTTAGTTGGTCCGGCAAAACCAATGGAGAAAATTTAGCCATGGTTGTTCTAGGAGGAAGATTTGTAGGTACAATGGGAAGTGCTGGAATTGAAGGTGTTTGTGTAGGAACAGAAATAGATGGAGTAGAATAAGTGGTATGGCTGAATGAGGCTAAAAGAGGATCAGCGGACAAGAGCTCTTGTTGATATTGTATGAAGGCCTTCTCAGAGGTATATTGGAGATGGTTGGCTAATTGTTGAAGTTTATCGAACTGACTCCAAACCTTCCTATCAAATCTGACTCTGAATTGGATTCTACGAAAAATATACTATCTTCAAGTTTTAAAGAATCAAAAACTACTTAAGATAATTATGTGACTTCAGAAAACCTCAAGGGATCAAACAAAATTTCAGACAAGGATGTTTCTGATTTTGATCTAAACAGAGATAATTCAAATTTCAGATTGAAAGGAATATCTTCTAGAGAAAACAACTCAATGGGAAAAGATGTAGACCTTACCAAATTAGATGAATTCAATTGAATCTCAGAATGTTGAGGTCTCTATTTTCTAATGAGTTTCTCCAAATTTTCAACTGGAGAAGCTGGATGTGGATCGTGATTCGATCGTGTGTATCTTTTTGGAGCCAGTGTATTTTTGCTTCTGCAGTTTAGTTCTCTCCAACTTGAATTATCCTTTTTGAAATCTAGAGCCTATCACCCACAAGCATAGAATTCAATGAAGAAGTATGGTACACCCAGGGAATATTTTTCACTTCGTTCCCCAAAATTGACGCCAAAAATGTTAGTCTCCACAACGTCCCAAGGCTGATGAATGGATGTTGATAGAGGTAACCTCAATCCAAGCTTCCAGTTTGGTAGCTAGCCCTACCAAACCAAAGAGGGCTCTCTCTATGAGATCACAGCCAAAGGGTTTGACTGGATGAGGATTTGATTTTAGGCTAATTAGGTTAGCTCTAGGGTTTTGAAAAATTGATGGTTTTAGTGTTGGATCAGGGATGAAACCGGGTAACTAGGTCTAGGTATCAAAGCGTTACAACTACAAATATATAAAGGAGAAAGGTAGCAGTGCTTCAGTGATGGGATTAGGGTTTTGTCGGTGTAGTGTAGGGTTTGAAATAGTGGAGAGGATATTAATGAGCATGCATCATGAATGCATTAAAACTAAAGGAAATCAACATGAAATGATGTTCCCAAACAATACAGAGTCACGAAAGAATTATGCTTATCAAAATTTTATGAATATCACTCAGGAAAGCAAGGCATGGAAAGATAAATATATATATCATATAAAGACTATAAAAGAGAAAAAAAAAACATCAAAAACTCATTGCACATGAATTCCTAGATAATATCTACAACTGTTCCTCTGAATTTCTGAGTTAAAGCTGAAGCACAAGCTATAATGGTCTCAAACCTCTATTGTCCAACTAGTCAAATGACCAAGAAAAGCATACATATAGACAAAATATCACTTCCCCTCTCTCAGGGGTCGAATCCATGAGTGAAGAAACTCATCACATGATCCTCTCACCTAAACCCTAAAGACTAGGTAGGTGAACAAGACTCTCCCTAAGATAGAAAAACTTATTTTTTGATCATTATGAAATCTACAAGCATGTATCTACCTCATATTTACCTTTAACCATCTCAATTACATCTCAAAACATAATTACATCATCAATATTGACAAATTACATGAGAAAACATGAAACTGGACCAAGTCAACTACAAAAAATGACTCTTAGGAGAAAACACAGTGAATTCTATTGAAAACATAGCGAGTCAGGAGAAAATGTAGCATGTAAGGGAAAATTGGGTTTTGGAGGCCTTCTCTGAGTCCAAATACTGATCTAAAAATTGTTGGAGATAGCTCTTCTAGTTGGCTACATGATGGAATCTTCAAGCACTTAAACTGACTTAGTTTAGCCCCTCAAAAGTTCATTCTCCCACAAACACTCTGAAAACGTAGTGTGCTTTTCAAAAGGAAGCAGAAAAGTTATTTTTGAGTGGTTTTTTTACTTTTTGACTTGCCAAAAGAGGCTGAAATGGAGCGCTGGTTTGCTAGGATCGATGTCGAGGTCAAAAGGAATCCAATGGTGTAGAAATTATGTCATTTGGAGGTCTCCATAAAAACACAGCGTGGACTATGCTGCGTTTTTTACAGTGTGATTGTTTCACAAAATTGCCAAAATTAAAAATAAAATAAAAATTCACCAAAATTTCTTGAAATTTTCTCAAAATTGGTCTAGGCTTGCTCCATTAATACCTGATATTTCAAGCAATGAGGGAATCATCAACAAGAAGAACCAACTTTCCCTTCTCCTTTTTCTTGATTAGGCTTTCCTTGAGTTTTTCTTTTAGTTGTTTGACCCTGATCTTGGAGACTTGATTCCTTGTATAGTAATGAGAAACCATGTGTCTTTGCAATTTTTTTTTTCTTTTAGCCCTCTTCAGGAGCTTTTCCAATTTTCCATTGACTCTATCTAGCCAATATTCTCTGTCTTGCTCAATATCTGCTAGTATAAGCTCATCCACTGTCATTTGTGCCTTAGGTGGAAATGCCTCTTTTTGTTGCTAAAGTGCCCTATTTAGGCGTCTAGTTCTTGGACTCTTCCTTCTAACCTATTCTTCATGCTCATCTGGATCATCAACCTGAACTATTTCTTTTCCCTTTGCTACCTCTTTACTAGCATCAACCTTATGTCTATTCAAAATCAGTTGGTTTATCTTCAATTGCATGTTTTCCTGCTCAAGGAATGAAATCATGAAGTTGGCCCTGGACAAGCTGTCCTTAAGCTCTCTAGTCTCATTACTTTCTCCATGATTACTTGCTTTGTATATTTTTTCTCTTCATCCCTCTCCAAAGCTGCCATGTCAATGTCAAGATGGAGTGGTCCTTCATCTTGCAAAAGTGGCTCATGTTGTATTGGTGATATCTGTGATGTTGATGTAGGCTTGGCCCCTTCCAAAATTTGTGGAGAAAAGATAAGCCTTTTGCCTCTCTGATAGGTTTTGGTCACCTCGACCCTCAAGGGGTTCTTCACTGAAACTCTGCTAGATGAACCAATCTCCATTTGTCTGGATGGTGCTGATGGTGTAGATGATAATATATCTTGGCTAGTTGTTTGACTAGAATAAGGCAAAAAGTCATGAGACTGAATGAATGTCTCCCAATTTATGTTCTTCTCCTCAAGCTATTGCAAGACAATGATCTTGATGAGTGCATGGTGAAAGAGACTGGCATGATGATTACTTTCTCAATGTTGCACCTTCCCTGCCATCTTAGCCAAGATCTTCTAGAGATAATAGGATAGATTAAGAGGTTTTATCCCTGTGAAGTGCATGATAAATCTGATATGATACTTGTACAACATAATGAATCTACCCTCACATGTGAAGTGCCTCATAATGACCCCCATCAATGGAGCAAACCTATCAAGAAGTTAATCAAAAGGAAAAAATTTCTTGATGCCATCTTTGTAATGAGCTTTGATGTAAGGTATGTAATTTTTCATATCCAAATCTAGGTTTTTGAACCAATTTTCACCATTTTTTGGTATCCCTGTTGCTACAGCTATGGCTTCAACTATGATTGTGAAGCTGACCCCTCTGCAATTGCAACTTTATCTCCTTTAAAGTGAGTGCCAAATGAACTAGTGAGCTTGGCATGGTATTGGACCCTTTCAATTTGCTCACAAAACTTCATGCACCCAACATTTTGAAAGCATTGTTTGGAAAGTGGGGAAGACATGATTTCATCTATGTTGAGTGGTTCATTCCTAGACATGTGACCTCCTTTTTTATAGGGCTTCTTCTCCTCCATGTTGATAGTTTGCAAGGGGAAAACCCTAGTGGGAAAGGTGAGTGAGGGGATAGTTTGGAGGGGTTAGGGAAGGGAAATGGGAGTGGGAAAATTGAGGGCATTGGATAGGGGTCTTAGGGAACTGTAGGAAGTGGAATGGGATGAAATGGGTATGGAAATTAGGCTAGGGAATTTTTACACAGTCCTAGCTAGGAAAATTGCCAAAAACGCAACGTTAGGCTAGGGTTTAGGGTTTGGAGCTTAGGAAATGAGAGTGAGGGAGTTCCAAGGTTATGGGAGTTGCTTTTGACTATGAGGGAGGGTAACATAACTATGGGATAGATGTGTTTACCTTGCAAACTTGAAAAGAAGGGTCACCCACCAAAACACAACGTGGGGACAAATGGAGGATTTTCACTCTGAAAACAAGCAAACTGGGCTCATAGGAGGGGTCAAGGACCTGTAAATTACTTGTAGAGTGATGATGGACACTTGGATCTTTGAAAACCCTTAAAAAATATTTTGATGCCACTTGGAGTGAAAACACAACATGTAGAGGAAAACACAGCGTGCGGGCTAGAAAATGCAGCGTGGCTACTTGGCATCAATTCTTGGAGTGTCTCTAACCCTGAAACTACTAAGGAAGTATTTGATGATGAGTTAGAACTCTTTATCAATGAGGAGAATGAAAATAATGATTTGAAATGGTCTTGTATAGCTTGTGGTAGTCAATTTTCTTCATAGTAGTGGGATGGCCCACTACATGTTTTTCACTTTTGCTTTGAATACTATGTAGATTTGGAACTTTCTTTGCAGCTTAGGAACTTGTAGATCTTATTACATCATTTTTAATAAAAATTACACTTGAAACAAACTTTATTGATAAATCTCCCTATTTCTACTCCTTCATTTGCCAGATATATGGATGGAATGACTAATTTGATGATTGAAACCCTAATGACCTAATGAAGACACTAAGCTAGATGAAGACCATGATGACATGACTGAAATTAATATGGAGACCTTGAAATGATGACTCATCCAACTAAGAGATGATAATGAGTAGCAGGTGAGATTTTTTGGAAGTAGCAGTAATAGTCCTAGACACCACTAGCCAGTGACCAAATTTTTACTTGAAGACCTAATGAAACCATAAAAATTTGACTGGACAACTTAATAAAAATTTTGAAAAAGCCCATTCGATCACTGTTGAGAGGCAAAAAAAAATTTCTACATCACTACATGGTGACTAGAATATGTGATATATATATCTGTTTGATACAAATTTGAAGCAGAAGTGACCATAATGTTTTCCCTGTATTCGTTTCAAAATGATGCAAAGTGAACCCATACAAACTCTTGTGTCATATATTTCATCACCAAAAGAATGCTTTATAGAGTTTTTATTCAAATATATAATTGTACAAAGATGAAAGAACAACACAAATCACTATGCCCCCTTTTGCATCAATTTTTGTATTGTTCATACATAATTGTTTTCATTAAAAAATTCATTTAATATTGTGAACCTTATGATCGATTTATCCATTGAAGAATTCATGGATGGTGGATTTGGTGACAGCGTTCCTAAAATTTAATGCATTCGGTCATCACTTTGCCTCCAACACACTGGCTCATTCATTTTTTGAAATGTGGTAGAAGGAGATTAGGCATATAATGATGACATGGTCGTAACGTGATGATGTTGCAATGCCATGTGGCCCCTTCAATAATTATGTTGAGGTGTCATATCTGGGTGGAAATAATGACACATGGTGAGTTATGGTTGGCCTAATATGATGACATGGCAGTGAAGGATGATGTGGCAGGTAATGATGACATGGCATGACATGACAACTTAATGAACATAGAAGGGATACATGGAAATATATATTAATTCCACATGGAAAGTAAATTTGTCATTTTTGAGTAACCAATTTTTGAAAATGCATCAAGAAAGTTACAATTTGATTTTTCCTTTATTAAAATTGACGAAATTCGAAATTCCACACCAGCAGACAACTTGGAGGAGTTAACTTAGGTGACATGGCTCTTTTCACTTAGTTAAGAACATTGAATTCGAGTTAATGAGTTCAAGTTTAGTTTACTTGATTTGATTCCTAAAAAGTAGGAGTCTCACTCAGTTAATTCGAGTTAGGGGCATGAAGTTCAGTTGTGTGTAGTGTGTTCCTCAATTTTAGGAGCATAGGTTGAGTTAATTTCAGTTGTAGAAATTTAATTTAGTTAAATTGAGTTATGGTTGGTTAAAATACTTCTATCTATTAGAGGACTTAGTGGAAGGTCAAGTTGTGGAAGTGGAAATTCAACCACACTCGGGGATCATCTAGATAACTAATCAATCACCCTAAATTAGCTCATGCATGCATAGAATTTGAGTTACCTAGTTGAGATGGAGATTTCAAGGGAAATGCACTATCAATTGTAAACTAATCCAAGTTGTAGAGGTGGTGCATGAAGTCAAAGGATGGACCTACAGGAATTGCGCAATGGAATTGAAGAATTTCCCTAAAAAATAGGGGTTAATTCCTCAATGAGCAATACAAATAATTAGGAGTTTGGGAAGGCTTATAATTGGAAAAGTATTGGCCAAGTTCAGTCAGTCAAGCAGAGAGATAGACTGTACACTTGCAGGTTGTGCTCAAGCTTGAGCAAGTATTGTATTTCATCTCTATTCTTTGATTAATGCAATACAAATAGTAAGTAGTTTTGAGTCATTGTTTTCCCTTAGATAAATATTTGTGCATGTGTGATGTTTCCTTTTTCATGTTAACGATTTGTGTTCTCGACCGTGAATTTTCTTCCACAGATCAGTAGAGTAGCTTCTAGTCTTGTGATTTAGTAAATTTCATGAGTAGTTTAGAATCTACACATTAAATTCTACATGGTATCAGATTTAGATTCGTAGTAGAGAAGATATTTCAAAGTTGTCTTTGCAGGAAGATTGAATTTGTAGTATCAATTCTTCAAAGCTAGAAGGATGGATTTCTATGGACTAAGACTCGAATATGCGCTCGACGAAAACTGGAACTATGTTTCTTGGAAGGACCGCATGGAGGCAGTGATCGAAGATAATGGGTTGAAGGAATTTTTTGAGAGTGTCATTACAAATCCGACAACAGCTAATACTGCAGAATGGAAGAAGTGTGTAGTCAGGGAAAGCAGGATCATATTGGATGGAGTACGAGACCATATTTTCTCGAATATCCATGGGAAAGAGACTCTATGTGCAATGTGGCAAGCATTGAAAAATATGTTCCAGAATAGTATCAACCACAGAAAGCTAGCACTCAAGGACGAGCATTGAAGTATCAAGATGCAGAATAATGAATCAATTCAACAGTATCTAAGCAGTTTCACACAGTGTCACGGTGAACTTGCACGAGTTGGTGTAATAGTACCAAATGAGGATTTGGTGAGCTTATCCCTTCTAGGCCTTCCCAAGATTTGGGACAACTACAAGGATTTGGTGAATGGGAGGAAGAAACTACCAAATTGGGAATGAATTTGGTCTGATTTGTTATAGGAGGAAATAAGGAAAAATACTAGAGATGTGACCTCATCCAAAGAAGAGGAAGAGGACCTTGCATTAGTCAGCAAAGGAAGGAAGGAAAAGGGGAATAATTCCAAAGATGAGGCTAATTCCAGCAAAGAGGGAAAGAAAAAATACTTGTCCAAAATCAATTGTTTCAACTATCATGAATTTGTGCGCTATGCCACGAAGTGTCCACACATGAAGGAAAGCAAGAAGGGGCATGCAGTAGTTGCAGTAGGCGAAGCTTTGGCTTCACAGTTCGAGATTGATTTTACTCTCATTGCATGCATGACCATCAGAGTGATGGGAAGTGTGTGGTATCTCGAAAACATTTCCTTGTTCCACATGATGGGGAATAGATAATTTTTTAATGACTTAGAGGATAAAGATCTCCAGATGAAAATTGAGTTTGGAGATGACAAAGGTACAGTGCGACCAATATTGGTACAATCACCTTTCAGAGGGAGTCAGGCTCCCCTCTCAGGTTCAAGGATGTGATGTGTGTTCCAAGTCTAAATAAGAATCTTGTCCTCATTGCAGTTTTGGAAGATCATGGTTATGATGTGATATTAAACAAAGGAAAGGAATTCCTGAGACACATAGCGACGAGACATGGAAGCAAATCGATGCTTGAGTCAAGAACCTGTATTCACTTGAGGTATAATATGCATGAAAATCCTTGAGAAACAAGGGAAAGACTATAGATATGGTGGTTTAGAGGGAGCATGTTAGACCACTCAATATGAAACCTCGAAAGAAACCTTAAGAAGTTGTGGAGTAGCCACAAATGGAGAAGAAGAGAAGAGGAAGAATCGAGACATCCACTAAAGAATATACCTCTAGCAGGGGGATATTTTGAGCCAAGTGGGTAGAGGGAGCACATGGAACTATACCTCCAGGAGTGAAGTGGAGTGATGTAGATCCTTAGTACAAGAGATGCAGAAATTTGGGAAGGGTTCATTGAGGTGTTCTCCTCATCGATCATTACCTTTCTTCTCGAGCCCACAATATTCTATGGCACGAGGATCAATTTCAATTAGATACTTGGGAGTGTAGAGGAATGTTAACAAAAGAGAATTAGGTTCAGTAGCAGAGTCAACAATAGCACAATTTCCCTAGTAGGTAGTTGCAGACATAGTTGATTTAGTTTTTTTTTATGTTTATGCTTCTCAGTTGTAGATGTTGTAGTAACAGCAACAACAATGAGAGGTGTTGCATGCACTACATTCCACAAGTGCAGGATAAGGGTGGTTGATAATCCCTTTATTTCTCAGAGGGATTGTTGAAAATGTATTAAGAAAGTCTCAAATTTGATTTTTCCTTTATTAAAATTGAGGAAATGTGAATTTCCACATCAACAAACAACTTGGAGGAGTTAATTGAGGTGACATGGCTCTTGCCACTTAGTTAAGAACACTGAATTCGAGTTAATGAGTTCAAGTTAAGTTTAATTGAGTTGATTCCTAAAAAATAGGAGTATAGATCAATTAATTCGAGTTAGGAGCATGGAGTTCAGTTGTGTGCAGTGAGTTCCTAAATTTTAGGAGCCTAGGTTGAGTTAATTTCAGTTGTGCAATTTAGTTTAGTTAAATTGAGTTATGGTCAATTAAACTAGTTCTAACTATTGGAGGAACTAGTGGAAGGTCAAGTTGTAGAAGTGGAGCTTCAACGAGGCTCAGTGATCATCCAGATAGCTAATCTATCAACCTAAATTAGCTCATGCATGCAGATAATTCGAGTTACCCAGTTGAGATGGAGATTTCAAGGGAAATGTACTATCGGTTTTAAACTAATCCAATTTGTACAGGTGGTGCATGAAGTCAAAGGATGGGCCTACAAGAATTACACAATCTAATTGAGGAATTTCCCTGAAATATAGGGGCTAATTCCTTAATGAACAACGCAAGGAATTAGGAGCTTGGGAAGGATTGAAATTGGATAAGTATTGGCTAGGTTTAGTCAGTCAAGCAAAGAGATAGAATACACACTTGCAAGTTCCGCTCAAGCTTGAGCAAGCATTGCATTTCATCTCTATTATTTGATTAATGCAATATAGATAGTAAGGGTTTTTGAACAGTTTTTTTCCCCTAGATAAATCTTTGTGCATGCATGATGCTTCTTTTTTCATGTTAATTATTTTTGTTCTCGATTATGAATTTGATTCTGCGAATCAATAGAGTAGCTTCTAGTCTTATGATTTAGTAAATTTCATGAGAAATTTAGAATCTACACAATTAGGCTCGATTTCAAGTAACATGTGGCACCTCTCATGAGTCACCATGCGATGTGATGATGTTATTCTGATGTCAACATGCAGGTGACCATTACTCCTAAGGACCATGTCATGTGGCTTAAGTAATTAGGCCCAAAGGGCCATGGCATATGAGGAAAGGGACTAGGTCATATGAAGGGTGGTCATATAATTTAATTCTTTGGGATGCATGACTTGAATATCAACACTAAAATTGACCCTAAGGTTAGATCCAATTCAAACCACGTCAGCTCAAAATCAGTGGTACCCCCACCAGTTCATTATAAATATGTAACAAATGGCCATTTGTGAGGTGTATTGGTGTGGCTGGTGAATGCTACACACTTCACTCAAACATATGACCAATTATGTGCATTGAGGATAGACTCAATCTTAAACAATTATGGTGATGTAACTGACCAATGGCTTGGTGGTGAAGTTTTGAATATTGGCATGATGGATTGAATTTTGGTTTTATTTCTTCATTGTTGTTTCAATCCTAACATTATAATCCCTTGTTCTTTGCTTGTGGACTATCACGGCTTCAAGCCCTATGAAGGGCATCATTTTCAGTTCATTTGTATAATAAGGCACCCAGGTCTGCATTGAATTTGGAGTTCGCTGCAAAGGTCAAACTCAATTGAGGATGTTCTAATTATGGAGTAAGACAGGCTTACAAATCTAAAATTCACATGATTAAGTGTTGTGCCACCCCCTTTGGAAGCCTCATTCGATGGTTTGAAAATGAAAGAAATGTATGTACATGATATGGTAAGAAACTAAGCATGGCATAATTAGTATGGGACTTTTATTGTGCAGTAGAGGTCTCAGGTTCAAACTCGGTTTGTTATGAGGTCATAATTTTTTCTCCACAAATGCATATTTTTTCGAACAGTTAGACTGGTTGGAAAGGCGCTTTTCTTAGATTGGAATACTGAAAAATGTCATTTTATAGATCATGCCCTGAAAGGGCCTTTTTGTCAAACATTTATTTTATTATATGGTTTTTGGTGTTACTTTGAACTCCAAGTTTAATTCTGATAAATAAATAAATAAATACAAATTTAAAAAATAGAAAAAAAAAGAGAGAATGGCTAGAATTTTATTGTGATCCTTCTAAGGGGTATGAAGAGCCATGAAGATATATTTGGGATTCTTGGAGGCTATATTGTTGATGTTTTGGTGTTTCAAGGGTTTATAAGCAATTTTTAGGGTTTATTAGTAGGTTGTGCATTTATGACCAAAACAGGATGCAAGAAAGGTATCATGGTATGAGATTATTGAATAGGTTGTTGTGATGAATAAGTTGATGAAAAATTGATGAACATGTTATTATGTTGAGCATGTTATGACAAATGGATGAACAAGCCAATTTTGAATGGTGTTTTTATTGATGAAAATGTCAATATTTGAAAGATCTTAATAGTTCTCTATGAATTACATTGATTGGAAGCTCCAATGGTCAAGGATCCCGCAAAGGAAGAGAAGGAAGCAATCCCTTGTAGTGTAGTCATGGTACCCTGCATTTTGTGAATAATTTGAATAGAAAGATCAATGAATATACAAACATTACCATCAATATTTTATTGTCCTTGTTGTGCCAATTCAAACGTTAGGTGGCACACCACATAACTCCTCACAGTTGAGGATATATGTCCAATCAAAGCTGGAGCCCCAAGTGTGTGGTAAAGGAAGCCCAAATTTAATGTTAAAGGAAACTTATTGATTGGTTAAATATTGTCTTTATATTGAGGAAAAGATGAATAATTTTTGTGGGTCTTATCAACCCTCCAAATGAGGATTTCCCTAGCCCATTGGCTTGGAAAGGAAGTTTTTTTTAATGAAAATTTGTGTTCAAGTCAGCTCAACAAATCATGATTTTGAAAAGTCATAAAAATAATTTATTCTTAGGTTAAGTTTTCTTTTCAGGAAATGTCGGCACATGATATTGTAGCCCCTTGTATAGTATATATAGGGAATTTATTTCCCTCTTAAAGATATGATTCACAAGCCTATATTTTGTTTTATTCTTCTAAAATTTGGAGGACTGTATAGTCATTAATATCTGAAGTTGTAGGCCATTTTTTTAGTACATTTAGAGTTACATTGATTTTATTTGGGACTAGTTCTTAGCTAGTGATTAGAGGCTCCATCAAGGCTACTTTCTTCTAGTTTGAGGCATGTTAGGGGTATGTTTTGTGGGAAAATTTTTGGACCTTTTCTAAGGTTGATCTTACACCATTCCTAAGGTGTATTTAGATCATTTTAAGGGCCTATTCTAAGGATTGGACCTGCACTAGGACCGAGACTAATTTCGACCTCCCAAGGGCTTAGTCTTGCTCTTCCCTTCAACCTCTTTGAGGCACATTCTGAGGCCTACTTCATGCTTCTTGAGGCCTAATTTTGAGCCTTTGTGATAATGGTCTAAGGCTATTTTTGGCTAGTTTTAAGCTTGTTTCAACTAATGTTTTGATGAATTCTTTCACCCCTCCTAAGGAAGATCTTCTAGGAATTTTTTATTTATCTTTTGATGGCTCTTTTCTCGATAAATGAATAGTTTCAGAGGCGTTCTTTCAACCCTCATCTAAAAAAGCTAGAGCATGACTGCGACACATTTTGGCTCAATTTTAAGGGTGTTCTATGGCAAGTCTCACTGAGGTTCTTGAATATATTAAAAGATATTTTATAAGGCTTGTTTTGAGCCCTCACTTGAGACCACTTTCAGCCCTCTTGAGGCCTCACTTTGTTGCATGCATTTTTCTATTCCTAAGAATCATATTCAAGGCTAAATAGATCTATTTTGGATCTCCCTTTTGAAAATATTTCCAAGATATTTTATACATAATTTCAAAGGATTTTTGGAGGCATATTCAAGCTAGGGAAAAAAGGATTGGAGGAATTTAATACTATTAAAAAATATATTTGATGGTTGATATATCTTAACAAAAGGGATAGTGTTGAAATGGTAGACGTAGGATTGTTTTCAAGGATAGATACACAATGGCATCTCCCTACATGTTATTTTTGAGTTTGGCAGTTGAGAAAGGAAAGGTATGTCCATAGTGTTATCTCACCCAACTCTTCTAAATTTGATCTATGGTATGACCTCTTTGTCATTTGTATTATGATTCATACGGATTTAAAACTAAAGTAGTCCCCTCAGATGAATAAGATATCAATATGAGCATACTACAACAAACATTTCAGTATTGATTAAACCATTGACAATGTGAAAGGATCATACTAACAACATTGAGCACTATTGAGTTGTACCTAGATAAAATGTACAATATTGATCAGTGGTCATGGATGGTTTTGAGTTTGTAAAGTTAGTTCTACTAGCCTCTGATTAGATCAGGTTTATAATTCCTTCATATTAAGCATGTTGTAAAAGACTATGCAATCAATTCTACTTCCTTATATTTATATTATTTATTTTGAATACATCTACTCACTTATGTTTCCAACCAATTTCAGAGTCATTAAGATTTCATTACAGTCATCCTATGAAGATATGTATGTTGATATCTATGGTGTTTTTTAACATTCACTATCATACGACTGCTTGCTAGGGTTTAAATTGTTAAAGGGCTTCATATAATGCAGAGATGATAGAGTTTCTATAAATATGCTAATGTATGAGGGTAGAATAATTTGATGAGTAGAGTTATACTAATTTATGAATATTAATAATATACTACCATTAGGGTTTATTGTATTGAGCAAGAAGTTTATGTATTTGGCTAAGAAGAGAATGTTATTGATGCATTAAGCATGTCGTTATGTTAATGAAATTCGCGAAGCTATTTAGGCCATTAATGTCTTAACTAAATATGTTAAGAAAAGGTACACCATATCCCCAACTTCAAATTTATGCTCCATATTGTGCCTCTTTGCATATATTTTTTGTTGGTTCTAAGCCATTTGCATGTTATCTTTGATCAACCGTAGAATGTACTCGCTCTCATGAACCACATATTTAGCTAAAGAGGCTCAGTTATCTCCAAATATCTGGTTTGAAAAAGTTGGGGAATTATATTTTTATAGCACCTTGAAGGGAATCATTCCAATAGACATGTGGAAAGTGCTGTTATAATAATTTTCTCCCAGATGCAACCACTTTACCCATGCTTTTTGTTGGTAAAAGGCATAATTTCTGAGATTTCCATCCAACCATTTGTTTACTATATCTGTTTTCCCATTAGTCTGTGGGTGGTAACTAGTGCTTAGTGTTAAATACATCCCCATAAGTCTAAATAAATCCTGCCAAAATCCACCCATAAATATATTGTCCCTATCGGTCACTATGGTCTTCGAAAACCCATGTAATCAGAAGACCTTCTTAAAGAATAAATCTTCCACCTATGTTGTTGAATATTTGGAAGGTATGGAAAAGTAGTGTGAAAACTTGAAAATATTTTCCATGAATACACATATGCAGTCTTTTCCCTATACCTGAGGTAGCCTAGTGATGAATTCCATGGAATTCTCTCCCATTTATACTCAAGGATGGGGAGTGGTTGTAGCAATCCCATCAGATGAGCATCTTTGAATTGTTTTGTTGGAAGACACTGACTTTTTTCACAAATCTCATAACATCCATCTTGAGGCCCTTCCAAGTAAGGCTCTTCGTGACCTTCCTATGGGTTTTCAAGTCCCTCGAGTGTCCCATTAGGGGTGATTTGTGAGTTTTCTACATAATCTCTTCTTTGAGCTAGTATTCATGCACCAGATAGATTTGGTTCTTGTAGTAGATGATGTCATCTATGACACGATATTTGTCACCTTGGATCAATCCCTCAATAATCTCATAAGAAAATTTGTTCTTATAATATTCTATCAACATGAGTGACTTCCAATAATCAGTGATCTCCATGAGTGAGAGAGTGAGTGGCATTCTAGGAAGGGCATCTATTACCACATTATTTTTTCCCTTAACATACTTGATTTCAAAATCATAGGCTTTTATTTTGTCGATACATTTCTATTGTCTATCAATAAAATATTTATGTTCCATGAGGAATCTTAGGATACTATGATCTTTCTTTACTTTGAATATGTTCCCCACTAAATATTTTCGGAACTTGGCCGATGTATGCATAATGACCAACATTTCCTTGTCATAAATTGAATAATTCCACTCATAGTACTTGAATTTGTAGCTCTCAAATGCTATTAGGTGGTGATCCAACATATAAAATACTCATATTCCCATACTGGAAGCGTCATATGCAATGCTAGCATAGGACACAAACTCATCAACTACTTCATCTTTTAAAAGGTTTCCTATGCTTCATCAGACCAACTAAAATCCCTCTTTTTGGTGAGGTATGGTACAGGTTTTTTTAGCTGCGAGAACCCCTTAACAAACTTCATGTAGCATTTGCAAAGGATCAGGAAACTCTTTAGTTTAGTTACATTCTTCATAGTAGGCCACTCAATAATTGCCCTGACTTTCTCTTGGTGCACCTGAACCTCATTCTCTCTTATCACATGCCCTAAGTAGAGCATCTCTATCATACCAAAGTCACACTTGGATTCTTTTGCATAGAGTTCCTATTCCTCTAAAATCCCCAATACCTCGTCAAAATGTGCAATATGGTCCTCCCAAGTCTTGTTGTAGATAATTATGTCATCAAAGAATACCAGCAAGTACTTTTGCAACTTTTCATTGAACACATGATTCATACAAGACTAAAAATTTGTAGGTGCATTGGTTATGCCAAACGACATAACCAAAAACCCGTAGTGCCTGTAGTGACACCTGAAATTTGTCTTTGAATGTTTCCTAGTCCTAAACTTGGATTTGTTGGTAGCTTGAATGAAGGTCTATCTTCGAAAAATATTTGGCTCCCTTCAACTCATCCATCAAGTCATCTATTTTGGGAATGGGATACCGACTTTTTATTTTCCTCTTGTTAAGATCCCAATAGTCAATACACATTTGCAAGGTTCCATCCTTCTTCTTATCCATCACTACTGAAGAAGAAAATGGGCTTGAAGTAGGTCGAATATGGCCCAACCTCAACAACTCCTTAATGGCCTTCTTAATCTCATCTTTGTTAACCTTGGAATGTTGGTAGGGGATGGTAATGACAAAATCCACTCCTTCCTCCAACTCTATAACATGTTCAAAGCCTCTATTTGGTGCTCTACTTAGAGGAATGTTGAGAAAAACTTTTTTGTGTTTGTGGAGTGTTGGAGTGTGTTTTGTGAACGTATGTACGAAATCACACCAACTTAAGGGGTGTGGTCTACCCACTTAAGTTATTGGTAATAGGAAAAAAAGAAGTGGAGTCAAGCAAGTTAGTGGAACAAGCTAGAATCATAATCATACTAGATAGAGAAATAGCATGAATATATAAACTAAAACTAAACTAAAAAACTAAAACAAATAAACACAAGCTCTGAAAAGATTAAAACGACAACAATAATACGAATGATGGCTCTAGGCCCCTCTTATTGAGCGTTAGTACTAATAAGAGTGAAACTTTACCCTCTTGCCAAAGGACCCCTGGAACATGGGTTCTAAGTCCCAATGCAAGGATTTTCTTATCCCAAGCTTGCCTCGATGCAGTCTCCCTCTCTCTCTACTGTGTTGGACTGAACTTGTTGGATGGCCAACAATTGAGTCCCCTCTATCTTCAGCTCCGGATCACACACTACTGGTATTTCTTGGGAAATTCTGGCCAGCATAACAATGTGTTTGCAAATTCTTCATCTCATAGTGGCCTTATATAGGAGATTTCAAATCCTCCCTTCCCTCTCTTGGTAAATTGTGGATGGTGACCCAAGAGAGGGGTATGATTCCTTTTTGTGCTCCAAATATTCCATTGTGTGCTCACTTGGTGTCTAAGGAGGTGTTGGTGGCTATCCTTAGGCAACTTCAAGTGAGGAATCACTTGTCCTTTGCTTTGTGTGTTCCCAAATAGTGACATCTCACCACTCCCAGGATTGCACGCATATCGAGCAAAAAAGCGCATGAAGGCGCTCTTAACGAAGGATTATGCATGCAAAGAGCATTTAGGACTTGTTCAAATTTGATTTTCCTCAGACCTTAGATATTTTTAAATACTTTCCAGATTCTATAATGTCTTCCAGCCCTGGAAACCCTTCTGTTTGACATTAAATAATGTTGTCTTCTATTGTACGATTTTCCAGTGTTAACATGGAGTAATACCTAAATGGTGTTTGGATGTTTTTGAACCTTATACAACTATTTGTTACTTATAATGAAGCACTCGACTACCCAATCAATGTCACCATGCCACAACACTACTTCCATAATGTTATATCATACTATATTTATCATATACTAATGCATGGCCATTGATACTACCTTCTTTCCATCATTTAGGTCAATGAATTCCATATCCATGTTCCCGTGGTTGGTAGTGTATGTCCCAATGTAATCGAACCAATGAAATCGTCGCACCACATGTGTTTTTTGTACATCCACGATGAACAATTTTATTTTTTATTGTATAATTAATTATGGTTAGCTTCATCTTTGGGACAGATTTAGTGCAGTTCATCTGATGGCCACCTAGTATGGCTACTTCAAAGCCATCAAACTACTCTGTTAAAATCTCTCTCCAATCAACCATGGTTGCATCTATGAAGTTATGGAAATATCCACCATGAATTAATACTTCCACCTTGCGCTTTTCTAGAAGTCATCTGACTCTGAAAGCATGATACTTGGGGAATATTAACATGGATGCAATAAAAAGGGTTTTGCCTCCAGCTTGTGAAGTGTCATGCCCAACTGTTCGGTGCCTTTTTTCTTGTTCCTTCTCGAGTGTTGGCTCCTCATCCTGATCATCATTGTCACTCTCTCAGTACACCTCAATATAATGGGCCTTCCCCATTGAAAATTGGCAACTCAGAGATGAATTTCTAAAAATAGAATATCTAAAAATGAAAAGTATAAAAAATATAATTTCTAAAAATAGAAAGTCTAAAAATAGAATTTCTAAAAATAGAAAGTCTACAGTCTCAAGTATGACTTTCCAAAAATAGTAAATCATATTGCATTGATTGGTAATCAAGTATTGTTGATGGAAAATTCCTTCTGATCATCAATCAATCCTAATAGTTCAATTTTGGCTTAATCATCATTATTCTTATTATTATTATTAAAAATAAATTCAAGTCTCTCAATCACAAAACTAAATCATGTCATATGTAACTCTCCTCAATTAATGCATAGGTTACTCTCTCTCTCTTAATGGATTCATCCATATCTCTCTTTAATGCTCTTACACACCACTTACACTCTCTTACACACTTTAATGACTCGACATAAAAAGATTCCTCTTACACCTCTTTAATGCATAAGTTACATTTCTCTCCTAAATGCATAAGTTACACTCTTCTCCTTTATGGCATAAGTTACAATCCTATTTTGGCATATGTAACTCCTCCTCCTTTATGTCAATAATCCATCGCCCTTCCTATATATATGTGTCTCATATCATCTCACCCCACTTACTTGTGCATTGTGAATTCAAACTTGAGAGAGGATTTGAGAGACTTGAAGGAGATTGTGAGAGAGATACTCGGAGAGTAAGAGAAGATCTAGGAGAGCCAAAATGATTCATTGTTTGCATCGGCTACTGCTATCAGTGATATTCATATTTGGGTGAAATTATTCATTCTCCTATTGTACTTTGCATCTTTGCTGAACAATTGATTTCTAATAGAAGAAAAATCTGGTTGGGTTTTCCCCTTGTGGGTTTTGCCTTGGTTGTCTTTCATTGCACATATGGTTTATATGGTTTATCTTCTATCTACAATTACTTAAATTATTTTACAACATAAAGAATTTTTTTATTTAAGTGATTGTAACAACATATAACATCAAAATTTCAGCAAGGTATCAGAGATTTGGTGAAAAAAAACTCAAGAAGACAAGCTCCATTTGCAACTCTCTTTCTATTGGAATATCTCTTATTGTCAACTCCATTTCCAACTCTCTTTTTGTTGAAATATCTCTTGTTGTCCACTCCATTGGCATCTTTCTTTCTTTTTTTTCTCAAATACTTTTTTTGTTGGCTCCATTTGCAGCTCTTTTTTTTGCTAAAATATCTCTTGGTGTTCCTTCTACTTGCTACTCATTTTATGCGGAAATATCTCCTCTTTTATTGCTGAAATTTATGGCTGAAATATTATTGCTGAATTTTATAGCTAAAATTCTACTGTTGAAATTTATTGTTGAAATTTTATTGCTGAAATTTTATTGCTAAATTTTATAGCTGAAATTCTATTTTATAGTTGAAATTCTATTGGTGAAATTTTATTGCTGGAATTTATAGCTGAAATTTTACTGTTGAATTTTATATCTGAAATTCACAGCTGAAATTTTACTATTGAAATTTTACCACTGAAATTTTGTTGCTGAAATTCTACTGCTACCATTTTTTCAAGATTTCAAGGAACCCAAGATATGATAGTAATTTTGGAGACAGTAATTAAGGTGTTGCATGTGTTTAATAGTTGTGGTTTTGATAATTGTTAATGCATGCAAAAGTAAAAATTAGTTTTATTTATGTTTATGCATGTGCGAGAAAGTGTTGTCTTGAAAAGAAGTATAATGCATAGAAGGTTATGAAAGAATAACTAATAGAAATTAAATGTTGAAGATAAGGGGATTTTGACTCTCTAACATTATGAGATAATGATCATAATATTATGGAGTTGGGTAATTTTGATATTAAAGTTTACTAACAATAATGGTTGTAGATAAGAATCATGACTTTGCAAAACTGGAATGGTAGTTTTCTAAACTAAACTCTTTTGTAGTGATAAAAAATAGATTATAGTATTATCATTGCAGAAAATGAAGTCAATATGTATAATTATTATTACATGCCTTCACTCTGGGATCAATATTTGAAGATTTGTATAAAATCAATGGAAGACTAATTCATGCATTGATTCATGATAAGTAATTATCAATATAAATTGTGGCACCAAAAGTTCACACATCATTATAAAGCATCACCTCATGTGAGAGATATGGTTTCTGAAATACCTAAGATTAGAGTGGATCATGATGGAGTTTTCCAAGCGGTGATCAAGAAGATGCATTTCTTCTGCCAATGACATATGACTTATGGATAGTGTTAACCTATAGAGGCCGGATCAAATTCCTTCAAACCCAAAGTATTTTCAAGTCCTACGTTGTTTCTTTGTGTAATTTCTCTTGTTTAGATTTATCTCTATAGATCATTGGTTATTTTTCTTGCATTAGTATTTGAATTATTGTTTCACTAACTTCTTGATGTGAATCCGATCAAGAAAATCAGATCCTAAAGATCATGAGGGTGCAAAATAATGCAAGAAGAGTAAACTCCAAGAGGAAGTTGGTGCAAGAATAATGAAAGAGCCACTCTCACATATAGAAAAGAAAGAAATACCTACCTCATCACCAAGTATACTTTCATTATGTTTATTTACTCTGCTACTATTGCTTTTTCTCTTGTTATGGGATCAACAGGTACATTTGATGAATGTGAGAACCAAGTGATTTGTATCAATATTAAGGATAGTGTCAATCCATCCCATGACTTGAGTGGTCATGAAGTGGACAAGAGCTCAAGACTTCTGCAAAGAAGTTGGAATCGGAAAAGACACCACCATACCATATAACCTAGAACAAAATGGGAACTTAAGTAACTTTGATTGCTTTATCTACTTTCATGTGCGAAAGGAAAAGAGTGCCAAGCTGGAAGCTTCAGGTAAGAAAGGTATCATTGTTGGTTATTGCGAAAATTCTAACACTTATAGAATATATGTAACTGGAAAAATAAAGATTTTAGCAAAGATATAACATTTGATGAAGATGCAACTCTTTGAAAAGCCATAGTCACTCCTCCTCCTACTAATGTTGAAAGACATGATGATGCCTTGAATGCACAAGAAGATCCCAAGCCTGAACCTGATCTTGCTAATGAACCCATGGATCCCATGGACTCCTTGGATCCTTCTCCATGTGCTATTAAAATATGATTATGGTTTCGTGACACTTTACAGGACGATGATTAACATGATGCTCTTCAAGGAACCTTCAGAGAAAGCAAGAAACCATGTTGGTTCCAGGAATACGGCATAAACATAAGCAAAATTATTCAGACTTTAGCCATGCACTTTTGAAGAATCAGTGAAAGATCAAGTGTGGAAATATGTAATGACTGAAGAATACGAGTCCATCATTCATAAGATGTATGGGAAGTGATTCCAAGACAACAAGGTAAATTTATTGTATCTTTTACATGGTTGTATAAAAATTAAACATGATGTTGATGACAATATTGGAAAATATAAATCTATATTTGTGGCCAAAGGGTTCACTCAAAAAGAGTGAATAGACTATGATGAAATCTTTGCACTTGTTTCCCATTATACTGTTAAGAAATTAGGGCATTTAATTCAATTTATCTTTTATGATAATTACTTGTGAACTTGTTATGCTTCTTGTACTTAGATATTATCTTCATTAGCTTATTGTGTATTTCATCAAGTCAATTATCAAAACACAAGAGACACAAGATTTAGGCTCTTCAAGCCAGGGCCAAACCCTCTCTCCCTTGGAGAGGAAAAACCCAAAATTAATTCTTCTTATAGATCCTTAATTGACAAGTACCAAGGCCATGAAAAATACCCTTGACACCAGTATGCCTCCAATACCCTTGTCACTACTATTATTTTGCTTCACTGACTAATCCTTCATTTCTGGATTGCGCTATACCAATACTAGAAAACTCGGTTCCTAGACAAGAAGCTCCTTTTGTCTCCTATATAGTTCTTGCTTCTTTCGATCTTCCTCCTGCATTTTCTTATCTATTCTTTAGCCCTATAACGAGTTGCAGTAACCCTCGGTCTCATTGATATATGTGAGATATAGGTTCGGTCCTTAATACTTGCAGACTTATCGTTCTTCCTTGCACACCTTGAAGCCTCTTCTCCTCGCGATATACTTGTCTCTTGATGAGACACTTCAAGCCCTAGACCAAACTGATCTTCTGCTGTGATAGGTATTAACCTTCCTAAAATATGTGAAATGTAATAGACCCAAAACATGATAGTTATAACCCTTCTTTCCTTTTCTTGATTGGCTTCCTCCTTCGCACCAATTGCAGACCCTTTCCTCGCACTTTTATTATAGACTTGCATTTTCTTGAGATTTCATACTTGACCAAAAACTTGATGCTACAACGAGGTTGCAGTCCCTTATATATAGTGTCTATCACTTAGTTCCTAGGCCGACATTAACTTGTAGACAAGCTGACTTCATAAAGGAGAACATTCCAGCATGTCTTAAGTTGGTTTCTTGGAGTACAGTGACAAGGGTTTGGAGCATATCTTTACATCAATAAATTTTCCTTTACGAGTGTAACAACACTTCATCGTTACAGGAAATTTTAGCCTAAAAGTGCCCACGAAATTTTCACGTAATTTCCATGTCATAATATGTAAACCAATCAAATTAATTTAAATTTAAAAAGAGGCACATGTAAATATTTTGGAGGGAAAAGAAGAAAAACTACTTATTTTAAGTGTATTTTTGGCTTATCTCCTTATAGGTTTACTCAGATTTCAAGTGTAGACACTCGTTGGATGTTGAATTAAATTTCACATCCAACGAGTATCCATTATGCATTTTTTTGAGAAGAGCCACATTGATAAAAAATGGAGATACATTAAAAAAATGTGTTCAACACGCTTTTTTAATATATCTTCAATTTTTATCAATGTGGGTATTCTCAAAAGTATAACACTTTTTTTTAATGTATCTGCAATTTTTATCAATGTGGGTCTTCTCAAAAGTATTTATAATGGGTCCTCGTTGGATGTGAAATTTAATTCTGAATCCAACCAGTGTATACACTTTTTTATTAAACCTATAAGTAGATAAGTCAAAACTACAATTAAAAAAATAGTTTTATTCTTTTCCCTCCAAAATTCATAACTCTTATTTTATTATTTTAACTATTGTTTTATGATTTTTCCTTAGGAGACCACTTTTAGGCTGAAATTTCCTCTAATATGATACATGACTCTAAATTATACATTTATGACAAGATGAAAAACCCCTAAAGAAATCAAGAAGAAGTATTTGACCTATAATAAAAATCCTTGCTCATGAAACCCATGAAGCAAGCATTACAAAATAAATTTGATTCTCTTTGTCTTCTTCATTACATAAATTCATAATTGCAATTCATTATGAAGAACGAACCTAGTTACACTTTTCAACACTCCCTCTTAATTAGGGAAGTATTCATAATGGTACATGGTCACTCTCAATCTGAAGAATTTCATAAAAAGAATTCGATTAGTAATCAATCTATTATAACATCATATTAACCAACATTGTTACAGTGTAAGGCCTTGACTAACAGCTCCATCTCTCCACGAGACCATGAGCTACAATGCTGGTGAGACCAATGATTATAGACACCATCATTTTCTCCAAGCCTACATACTCCACCCAGGTGTTCACCGAGTATGACCTCCTAGGACTATTCTTATCAAGATAGCTAATCATCAAAGAATATATGTCCTTCCATTACTACTCTTTACTTGGATGCCCTAATACATCCCCCAAAAGAGTATCAGATGCCAGATGATTACCCATTCCTACATTCTATCTTCTAGGTGAAGACTAGAATGATGTGTCTATCTCTCCCTCTTAATTAGGGAGGACATATTCCATAAATGAATGTGCTCATTCCTATACAAGTAATGTGCCTAATATTCCACTTAGGAATTAGTGAGTTTCTTATAAGTAATAAACTTATCACCATGCTCCCTTCTAACCAGGGACCTGCAACATCGATGTCATGAATTTATTCATTGTTGAGAATTCTTCATATTTGGGATGTTTACATAGGGTACAAATAATCCACCACTTTCACCCAAGAGTCATGTCTTCTGTCATAAATTGATTCATCAATATTCTCACCTGATGTAGCTTCATGCCATGCTAATTTTCTTCGAACCATATTTCTCCCAAGGATATTTCATCCTGTCATATGGTTATCAATTTGTGGAACTCATATACTTCCCTTTGTCATCCCTACACAAGCTCATCAGATATTAATTAATTATAAATATGAACTTTTAAATCAAAATTTACCTTAGTGATCAACTTTCACCATGACATCGTCTTGTATGCATCAGTATCCTTTGTTTACATATTGAAACGTCTCCTAAAGATATGTATTGTCAAGGGTCTCTATCTTTTCCTGAATTCTATCAGAGTCTACATATATTTCAAGGAGATTTTTTAGTCAAGTCTTATGGGCTTTCTTGGATGTTGAATGCTTCTTTTCATGGTTGTACTTGCCATGATCTCTTCCTTTTTCTTTCTCTACACAATTTTATTTTATTCCTAGGAACTTCCATTATGCAGTTCCTTGATAATGTACAATCACCTCATATTCCATATGAGTACATAATATGTTTATTTAATCTAGTGTAGATCATGCCTTTTTGGCAACCTGTGCATCATAAGAGTTTATGCTTTCTATTTTGATAATACTTCTAAAGATAGAAGCATATTACTTGCAACAACATGACATGACTTCATAGCATCTGGTGTCAGCATATATATATATATATATATATATTATATATATATATATATATATATATATATATATATATATATATATATATATATATATATATATATATATATATATATATATATATATATATATATATATACCTCATTCTTTTCCTTTTGAGTGATCTCTCAGAAGGTTTCATTAGAATGAAAGAGTTTCCCACTTCATCAATATGTCATCATATTCTAATTCCATAATTCTACAAGTTGGAATTCAATGAAACCTTTTTATTTCTTTATAACTAGTGAATCCAAGAGGACTCCATTAGAAAGTGTCAGCACATGTTTCCATATAGATTATCGAATGATGAACTATGATATAGATAACTACCTTCTTATAAATGTTATGTATATACAATGAGATTTCCAGGAGTCAAATTATCTCATAGCATAGATGTTACACAAATTTTTTCAGACATCCTCCTATGACCAATACTCCTTACTTTTAATGCTTCTATGATGCTAATTTAAAAGTATGCATCTATCTAATATACAATGCTTCCTAACATACTATTTCAAAACTGACAGATATTTATTGGAGATAATCTCAATCATAATAGAGATATTTCACTTCTTCTTTTAACTTATAATTCTTGAATCAGGTTCTTTTATATCTTCACAAACATGGGCTTCCTCCTTTTTCCTCTTGTCCTTGTTAAATTTGGGACAATCCTTTTTATAGTTTTCAATTTCATTACTTCCATGGCATCAGATCTTGTTATTATTCCTTATTTTCTTTTGAGGACTGAACTTACCAAATTTTCCTTTCCTCCTTGACATGGCATCATAGGCTTGATTTTCTTCATTTGTTCTAGTATCAATTTTGGCTTTTATTCTAGTCTCTTCTATATTACATAGAGACCAAAAAAATTGGAATGGTGTTGCTTCTTTCTTCCCATAGATACTAGAAGTGAATTTTCCCCATCTCTCTGGTAGAGCATTCAACACCACTGTATTCATTTCTCTATCAGACATTAATTCTCCCATTTCCTGCAGTTGATCTCACATTTCAGAAATGTTTATAAAGCATGAAGTATAAAGTATAATTCTTATCTTAGAGATATTACTTCTCCTGCAATACTTATAGAGAATAGCTCCACCAATTTCTCGTATATTTATTTTGAAGATTCTAGTTTTGATACATAGGGGATGAGAGAGTCCTTTATGGATTCTATAAGAATCCTATGGGCTCTTATGTCTCCCTTCATATATTTGGCATAATATTGAGTGTCTTCCTTAGAGGGTTTATTCACTGGCCCTTTAATGTAATCCATAACTTCATTTTCAATCAAATTTGAATCTGACCTTTTGTTCCATGCAAGAAAGTTTGCAGTCCCAAACAATTTGTTGCTTTCTTTGCAAAAAGTCATTTTGACAGATTCTTATGGGGAAATTAAGATACTTACTTGAGTATATGCTTTCTTATTTTATCAGATTCCTTGTTGATGATTATGTACATGATAGCAGGAGCTCCCTCTTAGATTGGCTTCTTCAAGAGATGTAAAGAGAGCTAAATCACCTTGAATCCTTGATGATGATGGTGATCAAGAATGCATTTCCAAGTTCTGCAAACTGCTTCTTTAGAACTAAATATTGATTCTTTAATGTATATTTCTGAATTTTTCTTTGATGCCTCCAATAAAAACTGATATTTGATCTTTTGATACTTGTGTGTCCTCTTGTTAAATAGCACTTTCTTGTCTTTAACACCTTAGCTTTGATACCATGTTAAGAAATTAGGGAATTTAATTCAATTTATCTTTTATGATAATTACTTGTGAACTTTTTATGCTTATTTTACTTATATCTTATCTTCATTATCTTATTATGTATTTCATCAAGTCAATCATCAAAAAATAAGAGACATGAGATTTAGGCTCTTCAAGCCAGGGCCAAAACTTCTCCTTCTTGGAGAGTAAAAACCCAAAAGTAATTCTTCTTATAGATCCTTACTTGACGAGTACCAATACCATAAAAAATACCCTTGACACCGATATGCCTCCAATACCCTTGCCATTGCTCTTATTTGGATTCAATGAATGATCCTTCTTTTCTGCACTGTGCTACACTAGCACTAGAAAACTCAGTTCCTATACAAGAAGCTCCTTCGATCTCCTATAGACTTCTTGCTTATTTTAGTTTTCCTCCTACACTTTCTTATCTATTCTTTAGCCCTAGACTGAGCTGTAGTATCCCTAGGTCTCATTGAGAAATGTGAGATATAGGTGCAATCCTTAATACTTGCAAACTTATCCTTCTTCCTTGCACACCTTGAAGCCTCTTATCCTCATGGTATACTTGTCTCCTTGATGAGACACTTAAAGCCCTAGATCGAACTGATATTCTATTGTGATAGGTCTCAACCTTCCTGAAATATATGAAATGAAATAGACCCAAAACATAAATAGGTATAACCCTTCTTTCCTTTTCTTGATTGGCTTCCTCCTTCGCACCAATTGTAGATTGTTTCCTCACACTTTTATTACACACTTGTATTTTCTTGAGATTTCAGACTTAACCAAAAACTTGATGCTACAATGAGGTCACAGTCCCTTATATATAGTGATTGTCTCTCAGTTCATAGGCCGGCATGAACTTGTAGATAAGTCGACTTCATAAACGAGAAAAATTCAACATGTCTTAAGCTAATTTCTTGGAGCATAGTGACAAGGGTTTGGAGCATATCTTTACATCACTAAATTGTCCTTTACAAGTGTAGCAACACTTCATATACATGAGTCTAAATTATAAATTTATGACAAGATGACAAACCCATAAAGACATCAAGAGAAAGTCTTTGAACTATAATAAAAACTCCTTGCTTAGAAACCCACGAGTCAAGCATTACAAAATACCTTTTATTATCTTTGTCTTCTTCATTATGTAAATTCATAATTACAAGTCATTATGAAGACCAGACTTAGTTACAGTTTTCAACATATACAACCATCCAATTTATTGTGGCTCCAACTACTATCCAAGGATGGTCCCTTCACCAAATGAATGAGAATACTTCTTTTATGTATGGATTCCTCAAGGAAGAAGTATTTAAGGAGCAACCAAAAGGCTTTGAAGTACATGACTAGAAAACTCATGTGTTCAAATTGAAGAAATCCCTCTATGGTTTGAAGCAAGCTCCAAGAGCTTGGTATGCATGTGTTGGTAGCTTCTTGATGAAGCTTGTTTTTACTAGAAGTAATACTGATCCAAATATTTACTTTAAGACAGTCCAAGATATGCCTTTTGATTTTGGTATTATATGTTTATGATTTATTTCTGAACAATGGTGAACCTCTTATCCTCCATTGTAACAAGGAGTTAGCTTCTGAATTTGAAATGAAATATCTTCATTTGATGCACTACCTTTTAGGCCTTGAAGTATGGCAAAGACCTGGTGATATTTTACTTTCTCAAAGAAAACATGTTTTCAAGCTACTGGAATGATTTGGTATGACATAATGGAAGTCCATGAATACTCTGATGGAAATAAATTTGAAGAAGCTATGTGGTGAAGTTGTAGGTCCTAATTTGGCATATCCTTTTGAGTATCATCAACTGATTAGGGCACTGATGTTCTTAGTGAACACTAACTGGACATATGTTTTGCAATCAATACTTTGAGCTAATATACGATTATTAAGTGATCACATGTACGCTGGATTGATACAAAGAATGTGTTGATATATCTGCATGGGACCATAAATCTTGGATTGAGATATAATTCTAAAAATGTAAGACTTCGTGGATATATTGTTGTTGATTGGGCTGGTAACTCTACTAATAGAGAGATCACTTTTAGGTGTTTCTTTAGCTTGGGATATATGACGATCTCTTGGATGAGTAGAAAGTAGAAGTATGTTGCACTAAATATAGATGAAGTTGAGTACATTGCTGCTAGAATGGCTAGTTGTGAGGCAATATGGATGATGAAACTCTTTGGAGAGATATTTGAGAAAATTCCAGACACAAAAGTGGCTAGTTTTGAGGCAATATGGATGAGGAAACTCTTTGGAGAGATATTTGAGCAATTTCCAGACACAAGAGTGATATATTGTGACAATAAGGGTGGGATTTTTCTGGAAAAAAAACCTATGTTCCATGACAAATCCAAGAAGATTGAGATCAAATATCACTATATCTGGGATATGGTGGAGAGAGGAGCTCTGAGGATCCATCATGTTGTGATTGATGATCATATAGCTGACATTATTACCAAGCCTTTACCAATAGGAAGGTTCTTGGTTTTTAGAGAGAAGCTTGGACTTATGGACATGACCCTTCTGGGAAGTGGTCACAGCTGATCGATAAAACTGAGCTGCCTTTCCCCCCTGTCAAAGCTCACAAGATTAGGGAATGATGTTGGAAAGATCTTGAGGATGAGGTACCTCTTGCGTAGTGTGTGCCACAAGAGTACGCCTCAGTATGCATCCAACCCACAGTATGAGATGTGGGAAGAGCCACCTATCTGGCCAATAGGTGTAGAGAGAATTGTCTATGTGACTTGTCTAGGATGTAGGTGCTCCACCACTTGAAATTTAATGAGACTTAGATGTGTGAGATCCTTGTCATGTATTGAAAAGTGGATCCCCCAAGTAGTGATGAGCCTTGGATGTGTGAATTCCTTGTCATGTGTTGACAAGTGGATCCCCCAAAGTAGTGACGAGCCTTGGATGTGCAAGATCCTTGTCATGTGTTGAAAAGTGGATCCCACCAAGTAGAGATGAGCCTTGGATGTGTAGTAGCATTGTCATATGTTGACAAGTGGATCCCCCCAAGACGAGATGAGACTTGGTTGTGTGAGATCCTTGTCATATGTTGGCAAGTGAAATTCCCCCCAAGTGAATATAGGGTGATGGATGAATCTCGCTTATGATGATTCTTCTCCATTAGAGTGAGGCATCATTGTTATAGATGATACAAAGCAGAACGAATAAAGATGAGCAAAGAAAGCAAAGATATTTTTTGCAGAAAGAAATTCCTCCCTAGCTGAGAGGGAGTGTTGAAAATTGGAACATTTGGGATGAATTTCTAAAAATATAAGGTCCAAAAAAAATAATTCCTAAAAATAGAAAGTCTAAAAACATAATTCCTAAAAATAGAATTTCTAAAAGTATAAAGTCTAAAGCCTCAAGTACGACTTTCCAAAAATAATAAATTGCCTTGCATCAATTGGTAATTAAGTATTGTTGATGGAAAATCCCTTCTGATCATCAATCAATCCTAATAGTTCAATTTTACTTAATAATCATTATTATCATTAATATTATTATTATTATTATTATATTATGATGTTATTATTAAAAAGAAATTCAAGTCTCTCAATCATGAGACTCAATCATTTTATATGAAACTCCCCTCAATTAATGCATACGTTACTCTCTCTCTCTCTCTCTCTCTCTCTCTCTCTCTCTCTCTCTCTCTCTCTCTTAAAGGATTCATTCCTCTCTCTCTTTATTGCTCTTACGCACCTCTTACACTCTCTTACACACTTTAATGGCTCATCATAAAAAGATTCCTCTTACACCTCTTTAATTCATAAGTTACACTTCTCTCCTAAATGCATAAGTCACATTCCTCTCCTTTATGGCATAAGTTACAATCCTATTTTGGCATATGTAACTCCTCCTCAAGGCATGTGTATTTCTCCTCATTTATGTCAATAATTCATTGCCCCTCCTATATATATATGTGTGTCTCATATCATCTCACCTCACTTGTGCATTGTGAATTCGAATTTGAGAGAGAGTTGGAGAGACTTGAAGGAGATTGTGAGAGAGAGACTTGGAGAGTAAGAGAAAATCTTGGAGAGCCAAAGTGATTCATTGTTTGCACCAGCTACTGCTATTAGAGATATTCTTTAGATTTGGGTGAACTTATTCATTCTCTCATTGTACTTTATATCTCTGTTGAACAACTAATTTCTAATAGAAGAAGAATCTGGTTGGGTTTTCCCCTTGTGGGTTTTGCGCTGGTCATTGACCTAACTTCTCTATGTCTCATTGAGTTCTTGGTTGTCTTTCAATGTGCATATGGTTTATATGGTTTATATTCTATCTAAAATTACTTAACTTATTTTACAACATAAAGAAGTTTTGGATTTAAGTGATTGTAGCAACCTAGAACATCAAAATTTCAACATTCCCCGCCTTGTCGTTTCATGCACATTTGTGCCTCGGTGCCCAAGGCTACTAACATCTGAAATAAATCTTCTTCGTTCTCAAGTAATTTTGGGTCTCCTCATCCAAATTTGGCTTCCTGGTCCATTCCTTTTGAAAATATTTGATCTCTTTTCTCTTTTTGGTAAAGGAATGCTTAGGAGGGAAACTGCTCTTAGGAACAACATCCTGCATGTCCCTGGATATATTAACCACATCTCATAGGGTGGCAATTTGATACCTCTTAAATGGCATCAATATTGGTCATATGATGTAACTAAAAGTAGGTGTCTAACTTTTAAACCCATGATATAGCTAAGAATTTTGATGGCCCCTCAAAACATAGAATAAACACTTTCCCTAGTGCCTTTTGTAGCACATTATTCAGCCTCATTTTCTTCTGCACACCCTTATGCTTGTTCTTGAAATAAAGTTTTTCAAATATCCGAAGCTCATGGTAGATGAGAAATATTGCCCCAACCTACTATACTCCACCAAAGAATCCCCAAAGGGAATTTCTTGGTCATTCTTCTCCATTTGTTCAATTTTTGTCTCAATGAGAAATTGCGGAATGGTTGTTCTGGATGACTTGTTATTTATGTGGGTTGGTTGTGTAGGTTGTTCATTTGTGGCTACCTTCTCCACTATTATACTCCTCGCCATTATGGGGTTCCTTAATATGTTGCTTCCCGATTGGATTTCTGGTGGAACCCCCCTTGCTACCCAAGTTATTCATCAACTGCACCATGTCCTTTTGGCCCATAGTCATGTCATTCAGTACACTTAGCAAGCTATTAAATTATTGATTTTCCTTACCCCCCATGACTGTCTTGTGTTTTTCAAAGGGTACTTCTTCTCCTTTCCCCTTGTCAAGTGTTTCTTCTTCTTTCTCCCACAAATTAGTTGGTTCTCTAACTTGGTAGCTCCTTCTATAAGTGATACCACTAAAACATTGTTCCATGTGACTCATCAAACCCCTATCAAAGTATGCTCCTCAAACCCAATAGTTGTCCAAGACCATGCTTTTATACCAATGTAAGATAACCTCTTGGATACCTGTAATCGTTTTACTAAGTTATATGAGTTTTATCTCAGATTTTTGGTGTGTGATTTCGTTAAACAGTTTGGTTACAAGTGGATGTAGGTGCAATTTTCACAACATTTTCCAAAAGAAACAAACATTGTGCAAAAATATTTCATGGAAATCCCTGAACTCAGTTGAATATATTTCACAGAAACTTTCAATTACGAATTTCATGTAAATGTGTCCACTACAACAGTACATTCAACAATAATCAGTCAATTTATTAACATCATAACAAGAATATTAATGAACAATGGAAATAATAACCTAATACTTGTTTTCAATGGTATAAACCTTGGCATCTCAGTCTATTTGATGGGAAACTTCAACATTAAACATCACTGGGATATCAGCCTAAAAATACCAGTGACTCTACCCCTCTTATTCATTGGAATATCAGTCCATGCAGATCTATGAGTATGATAACCAACCAGCAATAACTCGATCAACCAATAAAAGATGAAACACATGAACACTTTAAGAATTGGAACTCAATGTATTGGGTGTCATCTTGGCCTTCAAATCTATAGCTAACTCGACCAGCAAGGGAAACAAAAATTGGGACTGTGATAGTGGTAGAACTCAACCCTTTTTCCAGAGAGAACTCGATCCACACAACTAATGTTGGAGTGGGGTCCCCTAACCACAATTTTGGTGCAATTTTGTAATATTTTGTAATATTTTAGTCTAGCACAGGGGCTTTGGGGTGGGTCAAAGCCCCAAATTAATTGCAATGGGTCAAAGGGTATACCAAGGGTCTGCAAACAATGGTTTGTGGACCATAGAGTAGCACAGGATAATATAGTATAAATAGATAGATAAATTGAGTCTAGAAGTAAGTTGAAGTGGGATTAATTTCTGATATGAATTGCGGATCTGTTGTGTGGATTGTATGGGTAAGGGCTCCTACAACTGTGTGCTCTACTTCCGACTCTGGGATAGTGATGTTTCTGGGATCCTCATCACAGTCTTCCACTGAAAAATTTTGACAGTTGACAATATCCTACATCTGTGCATCCCAAGCTGACACAACACATTATTTCCTAGGTAAGGACTCATCAAAGACAAGAGAATATATATCCTATAGAGCTTCATCCAATTTCTTCCTCCCTCCATAGAAACCAAATGTTACCATGAAATCCTGTGTCATGATGCCCCAGTGGCGAGTGCGCTGGTATATCTCTGCATATGAATACCAGGTGGTGGGGATTGGTCCTAAGGCATGAATAAACATAAGGACCCATTCATTCCAAGTCCTTTCATTCCATATCTCCATCCACATAGCCAAGTGCTTGCACGGGTCCCCATGGCCAGAAAAGAGCTACATGGGTGGGTTGATTGGAGGTTCAAATCGTGGGATCATCATTTTTTGGCATTCCTCCCAATCATGAAAAGCCCCCTTATGGGTTTCCCACCACCATGCAGGGGTCACACACATAGCCAAATCAGGTGCCCAAAATCTCCATTCGTCAAGGACATATACTTCTAATGCTTTAAGAAATTCCTTAACACTACCAGAACCATCAAAGTAGGGAAGTGCTCTTACCTCTGAGGAGATGCATCGGAAGCTCTTTGTGATCTTGAGGCACCGTAGCGCAGATACGTCATGCAACCGATTCTGCCAATTTTTTATCTTGCCTTCTAAGTCTGAGAGACGTGTTGTGTTTCTCCCAACATAGCATGCCATCAGTTGTAGGGTTAATCCAATCATCATGTTGACACATAATCCTAAGGGGTTGGGTGAGATTTTATATTATTGAAATTTAGTAAATAAGGAAGGCCAAGAGTCATTGGGAAGTGAATCCCAATAGCCTCACCTCCATGTATAAATAGACACACAATCTCCATCTAATACACATTGAGTTTTGTAGAGTTACCACCTGGTCTGACATGGTATCAGAGCCAATTCCATTTTTGGCATTCTTGCCTTTGGTGTAACTCCCACATGTTTTGCATTTTTAAAAACTGTCATTGTGCATTTAGTTTTTTGTTTACTTCTCCTACCATTCTGTAATTCTGGAAAATTTTGAGTTTTTTTTCACTACAAATTCTGCAATTTTTTTCTGCACATTCTTCCTTTTGTTTCTATACACCACTGTGCAATTTTTGCTGGTGTGCAATTTCTGTTCAAATTCTGAGCACAGTTAAATTTACTGTACAATTTTTTTTTACTATTCACTCATTCCCAACCCACCCTCACAACGCCCTCCCCTCACACTCGCTCTCTACTCGCACGCCCACCCATTCCTCACAGCACTCGGCCCCCTCACCACTCACTCCCACATATCTCACCGCAATCTTGTCCCTCACCCCTTTCCCTCCCTGCTCAATCCCGCATGGAAATATTGCCCCCTCACGCTCCCCACCCTCCCTACTCACTCCCACACAAAAATCCCATCCCTCACCCCTCGTCCTCCCCTCCCTCTCCACCCCCTCACCCCTCGCCCTCACCCACCCTCCTCGCTCACTCCTGCACAGCGATCCCAGCCCCCTCACCCCTCACTCCCCCTCGCCCCCTCACACAACTCATGCTCGCCCCCTCACCTGTACTCCCCCTCCCCTCACCCCTCTCCCTCCCCTCTCACGATCCCCACACTCTCTCCTTCGAATCAATCTATGGAATCATTTCCCGAAGCACTCTCTCCCCCACCTGAGGAACCAACCACAGATGACACATTGAACGATGTGATTGATAGAATTGAGAGATTGAATCTTGATTCAATTCCAACTCAGTAAAATGAGCAGCCTGGGCCATCTCAGAAAGGTCCCCCCAAATGGCTGACAAAGACACTAGAAAACATCCATCTCGATGAGGTTGGAAAGACAGGAACAAGAAGTTCCACTAGACAAAACGAAGGTGATGTAGATAATTATGATTCACCTGTTGATATGGATATTGCTTATAACTATGAATTTATTTTTTCTACAGATCATGAACCAAATTCCTTCAAAGAAGCCTCTTCTCATGATGAATGGAATGAAGCGATGCAAAAGGAGCATGATGCCTTGATAAAGAATGGCACTTGGAAGCTAGTTGATCCTCCTTTGGGAAGCAAACCAATTGGCTGTAAGTGTGTCTACAAGAACAAGTACAAAGCAGATGGCTCACTTGACAAGCACAAAGCCAAGCTTGTGGAAAAAGGTTTTTCATAGAAAGAAGGGGTCAATTATGAAGAAACTTTTTCTCCCACAGCAAAATGGGCCACCATCTGGACTCTCTTTTCCCTAGCAACTCAGAAGGGACGGAAAGGCCATCATATGGATGTAAAAACCACCTTTTTGAATGGGGATCTAAAGGAGAAAGTTCTTATGTCCCAGCCAGAAGGATTTGTTGTGAAGGGCCAAGAACACAAAGTTTGCAAGCTTATAAAATCCTTGTATGGCCTCAAGCAAGCACCGCGAGCCTGGTATGAGAAATTAATTGAGCATCTTCTGAAACTTGACTTCAAACATTTTGATCTTGATGATGCAACTTTGTTTGTTAAGAAAGTTGGAAAAACAGTTGTATATCTTATGGCGTGTGTAGATGATCTTTTGATGACAGGGAACAATGAGATTTATATTTCATCCATAAAGAAAGAATTGAAGAAAGGTTTGAAATGATTGATTTGGGTTATGTTCATTATTATTTGGGTATTGAAGTAACTCAACATCCTAAATTTATATTTCTTTCTCAAAAGAAGTACATTGGAGATCTTTTGAACAAGTTTGGCATGGATGAATGCAATCCCTTAACCACTCCAATGAAACAAAACTTGAAGCTCACAACCATTGAAGGGAAGGAATTCGAGGATGCAACGAAGTATAGACAACTTGTAGGAAGTCTTATCTACCTGGCTACCACCAGACCAAACATCTCATTTGTTGTTGGAATCCTCTCTAGGTTTATGCAAAAACCTTGTGAAAGACATTGGTCTGCTGCAAAAAGAGTTCTAAAGTACTTGAAGGGGACTCAAGACTTTGGACTCAAATATACATAAGTAGTATATTTCAACTTGATCGGATACTTTGATTCAGACTTTGATGGGGACAAAGAAACTGGGGTGTCTACTTCAAGTTATACCATGAGTCTTTGATCAGGAGCTATCTCATGAAGATCATGCAAATAGTTAGTTCCAGCAGATTCCACAACCAAGGTAGAATATGTGGCAGCAGCTGAAGTAACAAAGGAAATTGTGTGGCTCAGGAAAATACTAGAAGATTTGTAGATGAAACAAATGCATTCAACACCACTCATGATCGACAACACTTCTGCAATAAAGTTGGCCAAGAACTCAAAGTTCCATGATAAAAAAAAGCACATAAATACAAAATACCATTTGATTCGACATCATGTTCAGGCCAAAACCATCCATCTACATCGTTGTTCCACAAATGAGCAGATCACAGACATCTTCACCAAAGCACTTGGAAGAGAAAATTTTGAAAAGTTTAGAACGATGCTTGGACTCACCAACATCCCTTCATATTAAAGTGGGGAATGCTGACACCTAATCCTAAGGGGTTGGGTGAGATTGTATATTATTGTAATTTAGTAAATACGAAAGGCCAAGAGTCATTGGGAAGTGAATCCCAATAGCCTCACCTCCATGTATAAATACACACACAATCTCCATCTAATACACATTGAGTTTTGCAGAGTTACCTCCTGGTCTGACACATCATCTCGTGCGGTCAGTTTGTAAATATATTCAACATCCTCCTCTTCGTGCACCAGCTCTGTATATCGTTCTCCTTCCGCTGGATCCAGGGGGACTATTACCCACGTGCCATCCTTCTCGGAGACCATACTCCTCCTGTTAGGTCCCTATATCACTAGTATAGTCCCTTATTATTGTTAGTGTAACCCCCTTATTGTTATTATTTTACCCTTGTAACCCCCATTTTGTTATTATTGTGCCCTTAAATTATTATTGTTAGGTCGGCTAGGATTACATTGTGGCCCATAGGATTACATTATGGCCCCATGGACTCCTATATATAGAAAGGAGGTTTTGTAAATTGTATCATCCAAGAATTGTTCATTTATGTAATGTATTGGAGGTTCACCTATCAATTTGAAACTGTTTATAGTGTAGCATATCAACCTATTCTCTCTTAACAGCATCATTTATTTATTTATTTCATTATTCAAACTTTGATCAGGTTTCTATGTTGTCTCAATAGTCTTTATAATGAATACTATCATTAGTTTGTGCACTCTTACAAGATTGTAGCAGAATTTCTAATCAAACAGAATCAGGAACTATCACAGTATGAACATAATTATGTTATCTGAAGGAGGAAATATCACAGAGGGTTGGTCTTTACCCAAACTCTCAGCAAAGATATAATGATGCACCTCTATCTCATGCAGACATTTGTTTGAAAGGATTAATTAGAAATTCATATGGTGCAAAGCTGAAATACTGAGGAAATTTGTCAAAAAATTTCAGAGATTGGTTCGCAACATTTTTGGAGATATGATCTGTGGAAGGTAGTCCTTTTTCAGGCTCCTGAATTTCATCTCAAAGAGGTGATTGTGGGAAAAGTTCAATAACTCTATCTCTGGGCATCAGATTGGAGTGACGTAAAAAGTGGTCACAAGTACACGAACTGTAGTTTCTTGGATATCAATTTCAGAGACAAAGGATGAAACAGGGACACGTGGCAAGTCGTACAAGTTCGCACTACTGAACTAGTCCATAATTAGGTCATTGTGGGAGATTGGACACAACTTTGTCTTGGAGAATCCAAATCAGGTCAGAACTGTGGCATTCGAAAGATAATTCAGAGGGCTACATTGGTACCAAAATTTAGATATTGAAGTGCTACAATCACAGAAATAATCCATTTTCAATATCGAGCTCCTCAAAAGCAAGAAAAAGGTGTGTATTTTTTTTCCAAATTGCATAAGTCTTGTTTGAATAATCAAGTTAAATTGATCCCAAGGGAATATTGTAGAATAGATATCAGTATTGGATTCTAAAATGGCCCCTAAAAAGAATTCAACACCCATCAAGCCTTTAGAAGGCTCTACTATGACTCATGAAGATGAAGAATGGCAGCATGACATATCAAAATTACAAGAGCAAATTTCGCTCTCGCAAAGAACAACAAAAAATGAAATGGAAGTTTTGAAAAAAGGCATGGAAACTAAGATGGATGGTTTGAAGAAAGGCATGGAAACTAAGATGGATGGTTTGGAAGCTAAGATGGATGGCATGGAAGTGGGCATGGAAGATAAGATGGATGACATGAAAGACAACATGGAAAACATGAAGAATGATCTAAAAACATACATGGAAGGCTTGATGACAAGTTTAAAACCAGAAATGATTCCTAATGGTGAAAATATAGTAGAAGAACCTCATGATGAGAACAAAATAAATGTTAATTGTGATTTCATAAACTCTAATTTTGGCGGGAAGAACCACCATATTCCAAAAATGGATATAAGGAAGTTTGATGGAAAGGATCCTGTAACATGGATACTACAGATGGAGCAATATTTTGATCTCCATAATGTGCAAAACACACAAAGGTACGCATTGCAACTTTACATTTAGAACAAAATACATTTGTATGGTATCGATGGCTTTGCTCCCGTAAAAAAATTGTCACTTGGTCAAATTTTACGGAGGAAATGATAGCACATTATGAGGATACAAAGAGCAACACCTTCTTTAGCCAATTGATAAATCTCAAACAAAAGGGTTTAGTGGGGCAGCACATTGAGGACTTCCAAAAAATTGAATATAAGGGTAGCTGATATTCCAGAGGAACATAGGATTGATCTCTTCATAGGCACTTTAAAGGATAACATCCAACATGAAGTTCGCGTTCTGGAACCTGATTCATTGGAGAAGGCATTCAGGTTGGCAAGAAAAGTTGAATGTAAAGTTATGGTGACAAGGAAGCCTACCACTCAATTCTATAAAGAAGGAAGTGTTGCTACATCTAGATTTCCACAACCTACAAGGTTAACACCACAACAATTGGAAGAAAAAAGAGCAAAAGGGCTTTGCTACAGTTGTGATAGCAAATACACGAAAGGTCATAAGTGTGTTGAAAAGAAATTATTTTACATAGATTGTGAAGAAGAAGAAGAAAATGAACAAGAAGAGGATACACACCAGGAACCAGCCATAGAAGAGGAAGAAATGAATCCGACCATATCATGTAATGCACTGGCAGGAATTACCACTCCTCAAACTCTCAAGATAGCGGGACAGATCAAGAAGAAAAAGGTAATAGTGTTGATTGATTCAGGTAGCACCCATAATTTTATTCATTGTAAGGTAGCCAAGGAATTAAATTGTTTCCTATACCCAGCACCAGAATGTCAAGTGATGGTTGCAAATGAAGGAACTATAAATTGCTCTAGAAAATGCCATAATATCAAGCTAACCATGGGGGAATATGTATTGAATAGTCCAATGCTTTCCATTCCTATGGGAGGTGCTGATGTTGTACTAGGAGTACAATGGTTAATATCTTTGGGGATGGTAGCTTTTAATTTTCAAGAACTTTTCTTGAAATTTTTTTCAGAAGGAAAGGAAGTCGAATTACGGGGTATTGAAGGGAAGCCAGGAAGGATAATAAGCTCTAATGTCATGACAAAGCTTCTAAAGAAAGAACAATGAGGCGTAATTGCACAATTATGCTTACTAGAAGTTCCAACATCAAAATCATCTATTTCTGCAGATCTCCAACAAGTCTTGGACAATCATTCCAAGGTGTTTGAAACTCCCAAAGGACTCCCACCTATTCGTGATCATGATCATGCTATTCATTTCATTCCAGGAAGTGTTCCTCCAAACATCAGGCCTTATAGATATCCTTACTTCCAAAAGAGAGAAATTGAACGTATGATTGCAGAAATGTTAGAGGCGGGTATAATTCAACCTAGTCAAAGTTCTTTCTCTGCTCTTGTAGTATTGGTACACAAGAAAGATGGATCATGGCGAATGTGTCCGGATTATAGGGAGCTCAATAAGCTCACCATTAAAGACAAATTTCCCATTCCTGTGATTGATGAATTATTGGATGAATTACATGGAGCAATTTATTTTACCAAGTTGGATCTTCGTTCAGGATATCATCAAATTAGAATGAAGGCTGAAGATATTCCAAAAACAGCATTTCGAACTCATGAGGGTAATTATGAATTTTTGGTCATGCCTTTTGGCCTTACCAATGCACCTTCTACATTTCAAGGGTTGATGAATTCCATTTTCAAACCCTTCCTTAGAAAATTTGTGCTAGTATTTTTTGATGATATACTAATCTACAGCAGGTCTTGGAAGGATCATGTTGAACATGTTGACGGGGTGCTCAAACTATTGCAGGAGAAACAATTATATGCAAAAACATCCAAATGTTTCTTTGGAGTACAAGAGGTGGAATATCTGGGTCATATTGTATCTCACGAGGGTGTTAAAGTAGACCTTAACAAATTTAAAGCCATTAAGGAATGGAAAGTCCCCACAACCATAAAGTAGTTGCGAGGATTTCTCGGGTTAACGGGGTATTATCGCAAGTTTGTTAAGAATTATGGGAGAATAGTAGCACCTCTAACAACATTATTGAAGAAAGATGCATTTTCATGGACTCCTGAAGCAACTAAGGCCTTTGAACGTCTTAAAGAGGCAATGTGCCTAGCACCGGTCTTAGCTACGCTAGACTTCACGAAAACCTTTATTGTGGAATGTGATGCCTCAGGAAATGGAATTGGTACGGTTTTAATGCAGGAAGGAAGACCCATTGCTTTTGAAAGTCGTCCAATCAAAGGAAAGTATTTACAGAAACCTATTTATGAGAAGGAAATGTTAGCAATACTACATGCACTAAAGAAATGGCGAAATTACCTAATGGGAAGACACTTCAAGGTAAAAACTGATCATGATAGTCTTAAACACTTTTTGGAACAAAGACTATCTTCAGAAGAGCAGAAAAAATGGGTCACAAAGATGTTGGGTTATGACTTTGAAATAATCTACAAAAACGGAAAGCTTAATGTTGTTGCAGATGCACTCTCAAGAAAGAATGAAGAGGTGGAAGCATTGCTTTGTGCCATTTCTATTATCCAACCAGATTGGAAAACTGAAGCAAGAGATGAATGGAAGAAGGACAAAGATGTATGGACACTCATTCAAAAGTTGCAGCAAGATCCTAGTACATCTGATACATTTAGTTGGAAAAATGATTCCTTATGGTACAAAGATCGCTTATATCTTTGTAAGAATTCCCAACTAAAACAAAAGAATCTTCTGGAATTGCACACTTCTCCTTTAGGAGGACACTCAGGATTTTTAAAAACTTACCACAGGGTGAAGAAAGAATTTTTTTGGGATGGCCTTAAATCTGATATTTAAAATTTTGTGGCGGAATGTTTGGTTTGCCAGCAGAATAAAGTGGAAACAATTAAGACCCCAGGACTTCTACAACCTTTATCCATTCCAAGTCAACGTTGGGAGGAGATTTCAATGGATTTTATCACAGGTTTACCTAAGTCCGAAGGAAAGAGTGTCATCATGGTGGTAGTTGGTAGACTTACCAAGTATGCACACTTTTGTGCATTATCTCATCCATTTAAAGCAAGTACAGTTGCTACTACATTTATGGATAGAATTCAAAAGCTACATGGAAGCCCAAGGGTTATTGTGAGCGACAGAGATCCCATTTTTACTCGAAATTTTTGGACGGAGTTATTTTCTTGTTTGGGTACTCAATTAGCTCATAGCTCATCTTATCATCCTCAATCTGATGGTCAAACTGAGATAGTAAATAAATGTTTTGAAGGATATCTTCGTTGTTTTGTATCTGATAAACAAACACAATGGGTCAAGTGGTTACCTCTCGTTTAATGGTGGTATAACACTTCCTTCCATACTGCAGCAAAAATGACCCCATTTATGGCACTTTATGGATATCATCCACCATCCATCACATCATACTTAAGGGAAAATTCGAAGGTTCAAGCAGTGGAAGATCACATCGAGCATCAGCAAGAAGTTCTTCAACTCTTAAAGGATAACCTGAATTTGGCACAAAATCGAATGAAACAACAGGCAGATCAACATCGCAGCGAGAGAAGTTTTGATGTAGGAGATTGGGTATTTTTACGGCTACAACCATACAAGCAAATGTCCCTCAAGCAAGCTAAGAAGGATAATAAATTATCACCAAAGTACTATGGTCCTTACAAGGTGTTGCAAAATATTGGTTCTATGGCATACAAATTGGAGCTTCCTGCTTCTTCGCGAGTACATCCAGTTTTCCATGTTTCATGCTTAAAGAAGGTTATAGGTGAAAATCTTCAAGTTCAAACAATATTGCCAGAACTTGATGAGGAAGGAAAAATCATATTGGAACCAGAAGCGGTCATGGAAACAAGAACTCGACAACTACGGAATCGATCAATTTCAGAGTATCTCATCGAGTGGAAGAACTTACCCACTGAAGATTCTACATGGGAGGATGATAATTTTATACAGAAGCACCCAGAGCTACTCAAGCGTTGAGGACAACATTTTTTTTAAGGAGAGGGGCATGTTAGGTCCCTATATTACTAGTATAGTCCCTTATTGTTGTTAGTGTAACCCCCTTATTGTTATTATTGTACCTTGTAACCCCCATTTTGTTATTATTGTGCCCTTAAATTATTATTGTTAGGTCGGCTAGGATTACATTGTGGCCCACTAGGATTACATTATGGCCCCATGAACTCCTATATATAGAAAGGAGGTTTTGTAAATTGTATCATCCAAGAATTGTGCATTTATGTAATGTATTGGAGGTTGCCCCCTCGAAGTGGCTTATTTATAAGGCGTTGATATCTCTTTTCTTCTATTTTTGAAGCTGGTTACACAACACCTCCTTTTCAAATTGATGATACCTCCCATGCAAATAACCCAATATAGGCCTAAGAGCGTAGGGTAAGGGTCTGCATCATCCAAAATCTAGATTTCTTCAAAATCTGCATAGAATTTAACTCCCACAATTTTTACCACAATCTTTGGCAACCTGCCTAGTGGAATGATATTCTGCTGGTTAGCCATACGTAACTAAATAGTGGACCATTCCATTTTGGGTTCTCCCATCATTTTCCAGGTTTGTTTGGGCAGGACATTGGAGTTGAACCCTAGATTTAGGATGACTTGATCCATCTCATATTATCTAATCCATGCAGTCATACACATCTCTCGGCATGTCCTTTTTTTGTTCTTATAAATCTTATTCATAGCTTTAACCTTCGTTCGGGGGGAATCCATTTCTGCGCAGTTGTCTATTAATTCTTGTAGGTTCTCCACAACCTTCTAGTTGTGCAACAACTTCATACACACCTGAAGGAATGGCTTAACTGCTTCATCTGCCTTTGGATCCCCAAAAGTATTCAAGGTGGAAGCTTCATCCTTGGAAAATTACTTCCTAGCTTCGATGAAGGTTTCTTTCTCCTTTTGCAGGTCCAGGCTTTCCTTTTTGTCAGAGGCCTTTTTGGTTAGTGGTTCGACCGTATATTTTTCCTCAGCTCCTCCAGTGGCAATGCCATTGCGTGTGATTACATTAACACTGGGCCCATCATCTCGTGGTTCCACCTTAACACGTTGTACATTTTTCATTGGTATCTGTTATTTCTCCTGCATCTTCGCTATCAACATAGGAAAATCTTCTATTACGTGATCAAACTATCTGTAATACCTGCAAGATTTACACACAGGGTTCAAACAGTCTCTTGCATAATGTCCAACGTCCCCACAGTTGTAGCAAGTGAGTTTCCCCCTTCCTCGACCCGCGCCTCCGCCTCTCCCTCCTCCCTGTCCTCTTGCGGGGGATCCTCCTCACCTAGAGGGGGATAATAGAGATGAATGGTCAGCCTGCACCCTGTATAGGTTTCCCCTATCTATCATCAAGTCGAATGTTTGGCAATTGTGCTTTTCATGACCCACTAATGAGCATAATCTACACCATTGTTGCTTCATTTCTGAGACATAGTCGCCTAATCATGGGTAGTGGTTTTAATCATGTCTTCCTTCTACCCGACAACCAGTGCACCACAACGTGGGGGTAATTGGTCCAAAAATATCTCTAGGGCATAGAGGACTTGTTCCCCCATCCTACATATAATATGACAGCAGAGGGCATTAATCCTTAGTATGGCCTGATACCTTACAACATATGCACTGGACATTCATGTTGGCTTCTTTACCTCAATCTCTTCTTAAATTCTAAATTTCTAAGTGCATTGCCTCTAGTTGGCTTTGGATTTGTGGTGCCCCAAATTGAGCATCGTCCCTTGGCGCATCTTCGAGCTTCATGGAAATCTCCAGGGCCTCTTCCTGCGAATCAATCTTCTGCTGGCCCATAGGTTCACATAGATGTGGTAATAACATGGCAATGAACCATTCTTTATGGTGTTTGTCATCATTAAAAAATCCTCCGTTGCTGATGAGTTTCTTCAGCTATTGGTTAGCTTCCCATACAAACTCCATAGGTCCCTGCTTAATATCTTTCAACTCTACTACGCATTGAGAATAGGACTTAGGCTTTTGGAACTGCTCCTTCAGGGCATCCTTAATATCTTGTATTGTAGGATTCGCATGCTAAGCAATGTATCCCATGAACCAATCTAGAGCCTGCCCTTCAAAGGCTATTGATAGTTGCACTCGTTTTAGAACATCATTATTAACGTTCTGCGTGGTCCATATCGAATTTGCCACAAACTAGAACCGATCCAAATCTTCATCCCCCACACCCTTAAAGGTGGGTAACTTCATATGCACAGCCATATCGTCTACAGGTGGTGGAGGAAGTGGGGTAGGAGAATTCTTACCCTTGTGCGAGTTCGATGATGGCATAGCCGGGGGACTAGTCTCTATGTGCACAACCCCGCCTTAGCTGAGATCAGGTGAATCCCTCAGTGGAATGTACACCGATCTATCCCCTTATTTATTAACCTGATATTATTTACCTCTTTGTGTTTTTCTTCCACTCTGGTCGAAGGTCATGCACTTGGTGTGACTGCATAGGACACCCTTTTCACACAATAGCATCTTAATCAGGAGCGGCAATGTTTGCAAGAACTTACCCCTAAATCCCTTGAAAAACCTTCGCTATGCTTCAGGATAGGACACAAACTGATCAACTGCAAACTCAGTTACAAACCCTTCTAAAGCACTATCAACCCAGTGATCTACAGTCCGAGTGATCTTGTTATCACTCTTCTCCAATTGTTGGACCAACTCAGGGGTCCACTATGTGACATGATCATCTTTCCAACAGTTTTGGAACTCTGCTAACCTCACCAGCCACTCTTGTAGTTCATGTGCGAAGGTTACAAAGAAAATTTTGTGTACCTATGTAAAAATGTACTTGTTCTTCCACTCTTTGGCAGATAGCTTCTTACTTCTATTTTATTTCAAGGCAAACTCCTGAATCTGACTTTCAAACCAGTCCTCAAGTTTAGGCTTCAATGGCTACTAATGACCCCATGGCATTACCCAATCTCTCTCTCAAAATGCTCCAGGTCCCGACAACAGAACCATTTGTTGGTTTGAGTGGTCTTGACACGAGTTCAGATTTAAGGTTTACCAACAAACCCTTGTACTACTGGCCCTTTCAACAATGGCATGTTTGCGTAGGTCAAGATCTCGCCTGAAGTAATATGGGAGAGTGTTGGAACCAAGTTTCTGCACCCTGAGAGAGATAAAGTTAATTAAAGTGTGTCCCTTTAAATCTAGCAAACCTGCACTGGAGGAGCCCTTACCCAGAAAATCCACACAACATATCCACAATTCATATCCAGACTTAGTCTTGCTTCAACTTAATTCTAGATTCAATTTATCCATCTATTTATACTATATTATCCTGCGCTACTCTATGGTCCACAAACCGTAGTTTTCAGACCCTTGGTCTACCCTTTGACCCATTACAATTCATTCGGGGATTTGACCCACCCCAAAGCCCCTGCTCTAGAATAAAATATTACAAAATTACACCAAAATTACGGTTAGGGGACCCTGCTCCAAAAAGTAATATAGCACATCCTCATCTTCACTCATAAAGTATGCCTTTTTTACTGATGGATTCAAGCCCTTCCTTCTAGCTAGATTCGTCCCCCTTCTACAGAAAACTCCACTTTTGAGTTTATAAAAATATTTGTCTCTTCAATGGGTGTGTTTCTAGCCTGTAAAAGAAGATGATAAACTCAACATTATAATATAAAATCAACTAATAAATTTTTTACCTCTTTTATCTTCCACAAATATTCTTCTCCTTTGAAGCACAATGGTGATATATGAGTAATTCCACTCTCCAAACTAGTTGTGTATGGTCTCAACACCGAAACCAAAAATCTACAAGTAGGGTTTCCAAAACCTTAGACTCTTCTCCAAGAGCTATCAGAGATTTCTTTTTCTCAAATGGAAAAATACTAGAATGAGGAGAGACTCCTCATTTTTCCATTTTTATAACTTATTCGCCAATTTTTCCACCCTTTTACCCCTTTATTTTTTTATAAAGTCACTTTAGTGGCTTTTATACACTATAAATTAAAAGTTTCTTTTCATTAGCCTAAGACATGTCCTTATTATGAAATTAACTCACAAAATAGAAGAAAAGATAGATCAACAACTTAAAAATTATCCTCTTTGAGGGGGAAACCTCTTTTACATTACATAAATGGACAATTTTTGGATGACTCAAATGAAAAAAACCTCCTTTCTATATATAGGAATCTAAGGGGTCACAATATAATCAAAGCCAACCTAACAATAATAATGTAAAGTCACAACAATAACAATAGTGGGATTTTATGAGGCACAATAATAACAATATGTGGACTACATGGGTACAACAATAACAATCAGGGGGCTACACTAACAATAACAATAAGGGGATACACTAGTATTATAGGAACCTAACATGCCCCTATCCTTCAAAAATTGTTGTCCTCAATGCTTGAATAGTTCTAGATGTTTCTATATAAAATTTTCATCCTCCCATGTGGAATATTCAATGGTTAAGTTCTTCCACTTGATGAGATACTCTGAAAATGATCAATTTCGTAGTTGTCGAGTTCTTGTTTCCGATACTTCTTCTGGTTCCAATATGATTTTTCCTTCCTCGTCAGGTTCTAGAAATATTGTTTAAACTGGTAACTTGTCACTTATAACCTTCTTTAAGCATGAAACATGGAAAACTGGGTGCACTCAGGAAGATGTAGGAAGCTCCAATTTGTATGCCATAGTACCAATATTTTGAAACACCTTGTAAGGAACATAATGAATTGGTGATCATTTTTTATTCTTCTTAGCTTGTTTGAGGGACATTTATTTGTATGGTGGTAGTTGTAAAAATAGACAGTCGCCTACATCAAAACTTATTTCCCTGCGTTGTTAATCTTCCGGTTGTTTCATTTGATTCTACGCCAAAGTGAGGTTATCCTATAAGAGTTGGAGAACTTGTTGTTGATGCTCGATGTGATATTCCATTTTTTGAACCTTATAATTTTCTCTTAAAATATGATGTGATGGACGATGGATGATATCCATAAATTTCCATAAATGGGGTCATTTTTGCTGTAGTAAGGAGGGAAGTGTTATACCACCATTCAGTTAGAGGTAACCACTCGAACCGTTGTGTATGTTTATCAGATATAAAACAATGAAGCTATCCTTCCAAACATTTGTTCACTATCTCAATTTTCCCACCAGATCTAGGATGATAAGATGAGTTATGAGCTAATTGAGTACCCAGACAAGAAAATAATTCTGTCCAAAAATTTCCAGTGAAAAGGGATATCTGTCGCTTACAATAACCTTTGGGCTTCCATGTATCTTTTCAATTGTTTCCACAAATGTAGTAGAAACAGTAATGGCTTTGAATGGATGAGATAATGCACAAAAATGTGCATACTTGGTAAGTCTATCAACTACCACCATGATAAGAAAATCTCCTTCGAACTTGGGTAAACCTGTGATAAAATCCATTGAAACCTCCTCCAAAGGATGACCTGGAATGGATAAAGGTTGTAACATACCTGAGGTCTTAATTGTCTCAAATTTATTTTGTTGGAAACCAAACATTCTGCCAAAAAATTTTGAATATCAAACTTAAGGCCATCCAAAAAAAATTCCTTCTTAACCTTGTGGTAAATTTTTAAAAATCGTGAGTGCCCTCCTAAGGAAGAAGTGTGAAATTCCAAAAGAATATTTTGTTTGAGTTGGGAATTCGTACAAAGATATAAGTGATATGTGTACCATAATGAATCATTTTCCAGCTAAATGTATCAGATGTACTGAGATCTTGTTGCAACTTTTGAATGAGTGTCCACACTTCTTCATCATTCTTCCACTCATCCCTTTCTTCAGTTATTCAATATGGTTGGACAATAGAAATAGCACAAAGAAATGCTTCCACATCCTCATCCTTTCTTGAGATTGCATCTGAAACAACATTTTGCTTCCTTTTTTCGTAGATGATTTCAAATTCATAAAACAGCACCTTTGTGACCCATTTTTGCTACTCTTTTGAAGACAATATTTGTTCTAAAAAGTATTTAAGACTATCATGATCCATTTTTACCTTGAAGTGTCTTCCTATTAGGTAAGGTCGTCATTGCTTAAGTGCATGTAGTATTTCCAAGATTCCATTCTCATAAATAGGTTTTTGTAAATACTTTCCTTTAATTTGATGACTTTCGAACAAAATGGTTCTTATTTCTTGCATTAAAACGACACCAATTCCATTTCCCAAGGCATCACATTCCACAATAAAGGTTTTTTTGAAGTATGGTGTAGCTAAGACAGGTGCTTAACACATTGTCTCTTTAAGATGTTCAAAGGCCTTAGTTGCTTCTGGAGTCCAATAAAATGCATCTTTCCTCAGTAATGTTGTTAGAGGTGTTGTTATTCTCTCATAATTCTTAACAAACTTTTGATAATGCATTGTCAACCTAAGAAATCCTCACAGATGCTTTATGGTTGGGGATTTTCAATCCCTTAATTTATTTAATTTTGTTAGGGTCTACCTAAACACCCTCATGATATAGAATATGACCCATATATTCCACCTCCTGTACTCCAAAGGAACATTTGGAGATTTTTTCATATAATTATTTCTCCTCCAATAGTTTGAGCACCATATCGACATGTTGAACATGATCCTTCCAAGACTTGTTGTAGATTATTATATCATTAAAAAATAATAACACAAATTTTCTAAGGAAGGGTTTGAAAATGGAATTCATCAAACCTTGAAATGTAGAACGCGCATTGGTAAGGCCAAAAGGCATGAACAAAAATTCATAATGACCCTCATAAGTTCTAAATGTTGTTTTAATAATGTCTTTAGTCTTCATTCTTATTTGACGATATCCTAGATGAATATCCAACTTGGTGAAGTAAATTGTTCCATGTAATTAATCAAATAAATAATTAATGACAGGAATGGGAAATTTATCTTTAATAGTGAGCTTGTTGAGCTCCCTATATTCTGGACACATGCGCCAAGATCCATCCTTCTTGTGCACCAATAATACTAGAGCAGAGAAAAAACTTTGACTAGGTTGAATTATACCGACCTCTAGCATTTCTACAACCATACGTTAAATCTCACTCTTTTGGGCACAAGGATATCTGTAAGGCTTGATGTTTGGAGGAACACTTCTTAGAATCAAATGAATAGCATGATCATGATCACGAATAGGTGGGAGGCCTTTGGGAGTCTCAAACACCTTGGAATGATTGTCCAAGACTTTTCAAAGATCTGGAGAAATATATTATTTCGATGTTTGAACCTCTACTGAGCATAATTGTGCAATTACACCTCGTTGTTCTTTCTTCGAAAGTTTTTTCATGACATTAGAGCTTATTATCTTTCATGTTTTCACTACAATTCCTCATAATTCAACTTCATTTCCTTCCCAAAAAAATTTCAATAAAATTTCTTAAAAATTAAAATTTATAGTCCCCAAAGATTGTAACAATTGGACTCCTAGTACAACATCAGCACCACCCATTGGAATAGAAAGCATTGGACTATTCAATAAATTTTCCCCCATGGTTAGCTTGATATTATGGAACTTTCCAAATCAATTTATAGTTACTCCATTTGCAACCATCACTTGACACTCTGGTGCTGGATATAGGAAGCAATTCAATTCCTTGGCTATATTACAATGAATAAAATTATGGGTACTACTAGAATCAATCAACACTAATACCTTTTTTTTCTTGATATATCCTTCTATCTTGAGATTTTGAGGGGTGGTAATTTCTTCCAATGCATTACAAGATATGGTTGGACTCATTTCTTCCTTCTTTAGGGTTTGTTCTTGGTGTATATCCTCTTCTTTTGAAGTTTATTTTTCATTTTCTTCCTCCTCTTCACAGTTTATGTAAAATAATTTCTTCTCTGCACACTTATGACCTTTAGTGTATTTTGTATCACAACTGTAACAAAGCCATTTTTCTCTTTTTTCTTCCAATTGTTTTGGTGTAAACCTTGTAGGTTGTGGAAGGATAGGATCAACAACACTTCCATATTTATAGTTGTGAGTGGTAGGCTTCCTTGTTGCCATAATTTTGCTTTCAATTTTTCTAGCCAACCTGAATGCCTTCTCCAATGTATCAGGTTCCCAAAGGCGAACCTCATGTTGGATGTTATCCTTTAAAGTCTCTATGAAGACATCAATCATATGCTCCTCTAGAATATCATTTACCGTTATATTCATTTTTTGGAAGTCCTCAATATGCTTCACCATTAAACCCTTTTTCTTGAGATTTATAAATTGGCTAAAGAAGGTGTTTCTCTTTGTATCCTCATAATGTGTTATCATTTCCTCCGTAAAAATTGACCAAGAAAAAATTTGTTGACGAGAACAAAGCAATCAATACCATATAGACCGATTGGGTTCTAAATATAAATTTTCAATGTGTACCTTTTGTGTGCTTTGCACAGTGTGGAGAACAAAATATTGCTCCATCTGTAGTATCCATGTTACTGGATCATTGCCATCAAACTTACTCATATCAATCTTTAGAATATGGTGGGTCTTTAATCCAATGTTAGAGTATATGAAATCATGATTAAATTTATTTTTTTTCTCATCATGAGTTTCATATAATACATTTTTCCATTAGGAAAAATTTGTTGTAGCAACTTTTTCAAACCTCCCTTCAACCCTTCCAAGTTTTTTTAAAACCATTCTTCAAATCTTCCATGTTTCCTTTCATTTTTTATTCTGTACCATCCATATTAGATCCCATACCATCGATATTAACTTCCAAACCTTCCATGTCTGATTTTAAACCATTCTTTAAACTATCCATATTAGATTCGATTTCATTTTTTGTTACTCTTTGCGAGAATGAAATTTTTTGCACTTGGTATCGTAATTTTGATATATCATGTTATATTTATTCCACTTCTTCATGTGTCATAGTAGAGATTTTTGGTTTCTTACTATGTTTTTCCATTTTCTTGCTTCGAGGAATTTTGGAATCAAACAATGATATTTATGCTTGACTATACCCCCTAAATCACTTCAAACTGATTTTCCAAACAAAACTTATGCAAATTTTTTAAAAAAATACACATATTTTTCTTGCTTTCTAGGATCTCAATATTTAATATGTTGTATCTTTTTAATTTTAAATCTCCAAGATCTGAAATTGCATCTTGTTGTAGCCCTCTGAGTCTTATTTACAACCCCACAAGTCATACTGAGATTGGAGTCTTCAAGAAAGAGTTATGCCCGATCTCTCATGATGACTTGATTATAGACTGGTTCAGTAGAGAGAATTTGTATGACATGAAACATGTCATTGTTTCGAACTTTGGCCTTGCATTTTCTACATTAAAAACTCTATTTTTTTCTCTTCCAACCACTTTTTACAGAATTCAAATATGATGCCTAAAACGAAAGTTATGATGATTTTCCCTAGGTCACTTGTTTGAGACAAAATTCTGGAACCTGCAAAAACCCTAACTTCCTCAGGTCATATCTCTATAAATATAGTGAACCAAGATCTGAAATTTTTACAAAAAGTGAACCAAGATTTTGGATCCCCGTGGTAAAAATTTCAATTTCCGAAGCCTCCTAGAAAAAAATTTATAGCACAAATCCCAAGATGACCCATTTGAAGAAGTGAAACCCTAGATTCCAAAGCTTTGATACCAAATTTTATGCAACCAGCTCACAAAATAGATGAAAATATAAATCAATGAATTAAAAATTACCATATTCAAGGGGGAAACCTCCTTTACATTACATAAATAAATAATTCTCGGATGGTTCAAATGATAAAACCCTCTTTCTATATATAGGAATCTAAGGGGTCACAATATAATAAGAGCTGACATAACAATAATAATGTAAGGGCACAACAATAACAATAGTGGGCTTCTATGGGGTACAATAATAACAATATGGAGACTACATGGGTACAAAAATAACAATAAGTGGGATACACTAACAATAAAAATAAGGGGATACACTAATATTATTGGACCAAACAATCCCATTTTTTACTATATTAGCTTTTGTAATATTTCTTCTAGGTGAATCATGTTACATTAGTTAATTTTCCCTCGCCTTAAACTATAGGAAATTTATTAGGTTAGTTAAACACCCCATATGCCTCCTAAGTGGTTAGGGACATTACAAACATTGTTTACTAATAAAATAAAATAGCCCTCTCATTTATCTATCTTTACAACCTCCTATCACTATTTTCATATATGGTCTTTCAATGTTATAATATCATGGTATCAAGTTATTGTTTGTAGAAATACAATGACCTTGGGAACCATTTCATAGTTGAAATCACTACAAGATTGGTGAAATGACAACTAGGTAAGGGACACATTGTTATGTACTTATATATTGTTTAAAATATTTTTCTTTAAAAATAGTATGCAATGCCTATGCACATACACCAATTTTGCATTATGAACAAAAAAATGATACTTTTTCCTTTGAATTGTGAGTAGTGTTGATTTAAATGAATGTAATTTGAGTTGATTAGCATTAACAAAATCATATGTAGCTAGTACAATTGCAAGTAGTAGGGCTGAATTTTTCAAGGGTGTATTGTCTAACATAGAAAGTGTCTTTGCATTTTAAAATAATACACTTACTTTCAAGATTTTCAAAGGAGGAAAAATAAAATTTCCTTTCATGTGTACAACACAATGAAATAACATAGAATAAAAATTTATACATAAAATAGCATCACGCATAATATTTTCAACAAATTCCAACCATTTAAACAATCATTAAAGAAAGTGGCATAGATTTTGATTTAAATATCTATTTTTGGTGATTGAAAATTTGTGATAAAGAGGAAAAAGAGGAGAATAATTATTTTACCATATGGCTCCAAAGGGTGCTTCAAATTTTAATTTACCAACTAAACATCAATAAAACTCAACCACAACTAAAGAAAGTAGTTTTTTTACATCAAATTTAAGAAGAAAAAGATAATATGTGCAAACATATGTAAAATAAAATGGGTGGAAATAGAGAACAAATGGAAAAGAAGATGGGTGAAAGTAGAGAATAAATGGAAAAAAAGATGGAAATATATTGAAACTAATATGGAAGAATTGCAAAATTCTATGTTACAAACCCTACATGAGAGACTCCCGAAGAAAATATCAAGATCTGGGATATCATGACAATGGAGAATAAATGAAAATTGAGTCTCATAACCATTAATATTCATCACTTCCAAATCCACGTCATCAGGCGTCCAATATGGAATCAAGAAACTACTTAATTCCCAAGGCTGATATGGGGAAATTTGATGGCAAGGATCTTATAACATAGTTATTCCAAATGAAGCAAATATTTTATGTACGCCTAAGTGTAAACCTTATAAAAGATAACTATTGCATCATTGCATTTAGAAAATGATCAAATTTTTTGTTATCTATTGGTTTGTGAAAGGAAACAGGTTGTATTACCTTTAGTTTATTTTTAATGATGAATTTATAGCACATTGTAGAGATAGTAAAAGACTAATGCATTCTCTAGAATATTGTTAAATCTTCGACAAAGAGGTTTTATTATAGAACACATTTAGCAATTCCAAAAACTAAGTCACAGGGAAAATGATATTTTAGAGGATAATTTGTTAGATCTATCTATAGAAACTTTAAATAAGATCATCTAACATGAGGAATGTTTCTTGGAACCTGAATTCGTAGAGCACACTTTCAATTTGGAAAAGAAAGTTAAAAGTACAAATATGGCTACTAAAAGAATGGTCACTAACGACTATAGAGAGCGTCGTGTTCCTTCTCCTAATATCTCTCAACCAACTAGGTTGACGCCTCAACAAATGGATGAAAGAAGAGCAAAGGGATTATATTCAAATCATGAAAAAATATATAATAAGGGGTATAAATGTGATGAGAATAAACTATTATACATATTTTGTGAAGATGAAGAAGATCAAGAATTGGAACAATCACAAGATCTAGAGCTAGAAGAGAATATTGTAACAATATATTTTCATGCATTAGCCAACATAAGTACTCTGCAAACCCTCAAGCTAGAAGGATATATCAAAAAGAAAAAGGTAAGTATTAGTTGGTTCAGGTAGAACCCATAACTTCATCAATTACAAATTAGCAAAAATTCTCAATTGTTTTTCATTTCTAGCACCAAACCTTGAAGTAATGATTGCAAGTGAACATATCATAAATTGTTAAATAAAGTGACATACTATTAAGCTCAATATGTCAGATGATTTTTTTGTATAGTTACATTATTTAAATCCAAATGAGTGGTGCTAATATTGTATTAGGGCCTAATGGTTACAATCACTGGCAATAATAGCCCTTAGTTTTCCAGATCTTTTTATTAGATTTCCCTCAAAAGGAAATGAAATTGAGATTAGTGCTATGCAAGGGAAACTCTCTAAAATGGTAAACTCTAACAATATGAAAAATATTGATATCAAGTTAATAATATGGTTACTTGATTTTCCATCTCTGATTTCTATAAATTAGCCCCTACCCCTAGGTGCCTAAATAAATAACTTATACTGCAAAGTATAACAAAAAAATGAGAACCTAATAGATCCTTAAACTACAACATTAATATAAATTTCAATCCTATTGGGCTATATAATATACACCATTATATCTAAATGTATACTTCACTATAATTATTAATTTATAATTAATACACATAATATTCATATAAAATTTGAAATATTATTATATTTTTGACATTTAAATATGAAAAAACATATGCTTACATGATTTGAGTTTTTATTTTTGATAAAAAATTAAATATTATATTTTAAATTTTAATTTATTTGTGTTGATATGTGGTTTCCATTGATTTCAACCTAAGTAGCATCAACATATGCCTCACCTTTTGTCATCCAAAATGACATGGCAATTCATTATTATTTTAGTTCAAACAGTCCTTATTGGATTCCCCTCGTTGAATTGATTATGGTGGTATGTCGCATGCCACCTGGTTCTTCACGGTTTGTGAGTTATACCAGTTTGAAGATGAAGAACACAAGTTGTGAGTAATGATTAGGTGCTCAGTATTAAGCTCAAAAATGGAAGTTATCATAATCGTTTGGAACCTAAATGATTGTGAAATTCTTGTTGCCTTGAATTCGACACACTTCGTTTCATCGAAAACCGACTCTGTATGTGAAAGTTAGAGCATGATGTCCATTTTCTCAAACAGGTAAAATTTCAAACAAAATGAAAAACAATTACTCAGTCAATATTCTATATTGCTTACATGGCAGGTGACTGTGCAGGGGTCAAAGGTTGGTTAGAGATCCTTCAGGTGAATCATATGGTGACAAGTGTCACTACGAGATTGTTTTTTAATCTTGGTGATTTTCCATAGTTTTATTAGTTTATTTCAAGTCCAATTGAGTGTCGACACATGGCAATCCCAGAGGCTGCCACGTGCCCCCCTCCCCCCCTCAAGTTATATGGTGGTGCAAAATTATATCTGGCGACCGAGCGGAGGTTGGGATCGACCCCGCGACCTCCCCCACACAAACACAATGACTTACTGTTATATCTGCACGATGCTTCTTAACTAACATAGGTTTCAACTTATATTTAAGTTGGAATGTATTGCATGGCAGGGGTAAGGCCAAGGCCATATAACCTAATGCTACAACCATCAAGCATCGCTCCAACTAAATGCACCATTAGTGCCTAACCCTCAATTAATTACAGTTAAACCCCGCTTAACCATTAATTAATCCGAGCTTATCCATGCGAATTAAGTTGGCAGAGTCTGCAAATTTTGGTAAGAACTCCAGTTTTGGTGGAGTTAACTGGAGTTGCTCGAGTTTTAGAGGATTTTTCATAGGAAAATTTGATCGAGCCATAACTTTGGCAAAATTCAACCAATTTTGGCTTAAAAAGAGTCTGTCCTAGCATATTTGGGCATTCTGAGCATGTTGGAGCAAGTTTCAGGAGCAGTAGAAGAAAATGATCAGAAATTATTTATAATTTTGGAGATGAAATTAACACAACAAAACTAACATTCAGATTCATATCAAGGTGGTAACAGAGAGAAGGTTATTTGCTTGATATTTTCCTGAATTTTGTGCAAGTAGGGTTTTAATGGTTGCAAATTTGTGATGCTTAGAAGGTTAAAGTTGCAGAGAGGAGAAGGGAGACTGTTGATTGCCAGTCTTGAAGTTAGGAAAAGAAGAGGGAGAGCCACAAGGCCACCATCTCCACCCAAATTTTCACTCCTAGTTGCACTTAAAGCACCTCAAGTTATATCTCTATCTGAAATTGAGGAGGTACAAGCAGTACCAGAAGCTGATCTTGAAACCATAGCCATCATGTTAGGCGTAGGAGAGACTAAAGGTATTTTAGAAGAGGAAGCATTCAAGAAGGTTTTCTATGACCTAAATGACATGGTTAGGGTCCTCTATGAAAAGAGGATCACCAAGATGGTTGGAGGGAATTTCAAGTCTCCACATGGAGAGGGAACCTCAGAAGAAAAAAAGGATGAAGAGAAGGATTCAAATGGTAGGGGAGGAAAGCCTCCTCCATCTCCACCATCTTCATCATCATCCTCATCATCACCATCACCATCATCTTCCACTTCCACAACAAAAACCATCCATACTCACTCAAAAACCCCAAAAGGAAAAAATCCATTACTAGAATTGGACATTAAGTTTGCAATTCCCATGTACAATGGTGAGGTAAATGCAAAGAAGTTGGACTATTAGATTTTGCAGTTGGGGGTTTGTTGCAGAATTCAAAGCCTACAAGACAATGAAACAAAGATCTAGTTAGCTTCATTGAGGCTAGAAGGAGTAGCACTAGTCTGGTGGGAAGCAAAGACTCAAGAGGAAATGTGAATCCATGGTAATATATCCATTTCTTGGGTTGAGTTTATTTCTTCAATTAAGAGACAATTTATCCTTTAGCTTACATGCAAAAAGCCATTATGAGTTGGAAAAAATTTAATCAACTCAAGGGTCAAACAGTTCAAGATTATACCCAGGATTTTAGGAAAAGGGCTTTGTTGTTAGGTGTAAACTTGAATTCCCAAGACACTCTATTGAAATACACTGGGGGTTTACATTCCTATTTAAAACAAACTATCCTTATGCTCAATCCAAGTAACTTAGACGAGGCTTGTGTGCAAGCCACGCACCTTGAAGCAAGGGGAAAGAACATTCAGGAAGAGGGTAGTGAGAAGAATCCATTCAAGGGTAAGGAGAAAGAGAGGGGTGGAAAATCAAAAGGAATGAAGAATGAAAGTGTTAAGAAAGAAGGGAAGAAAACTACATGAAAATATTGTTCCAAAGAGGGGCATGTTGAAGCCCACTGTTGGAAACTACATCCCGAACTAAGGCCTAAGAAACTAAAAAATAAGTTGAAATAAAAGAGGATTGCTACCACACTGAATGATCTTGGATCTGATTCCAGTGATGAGACCAAATTACAGCCATGGTCAGAAAGGGAAAGGAATCCATATAAAGTACTAGTTAATTAAATTCTCACAACAACACTCAAAATGAAGAAACAAGGATAGAGTTGTTCCATGTAAGGGTGATCTCAAACCATACAAAGATTAATGCATTATTTTATAGTGGGTCACAAGCGAACTTAATCTCGGAAGACTTGGTCAAAAAGCTTAACCTTGAAACTATACCTTATCATAAGCCATATCCTTTGGGTTGGATAGTAAAAAATGCAAATTTACAGGTTACAACGAAATGTATATTCACGTTTTATATTGTTGCAAACTTTATTGATGAAGTCGATTTAGATGTGGTTTCGCTTGACATTTCAGGTGTTGTATCTCAAGAAACAATCCCTTGGTTATGGTAAGGAATCAATGCTTAAGACATTTATAAATGTATGTCACAATTACCATATCAAATGGCCTTTGTTTAACACCCTTGGAATTCAGTTACTTAATACCCTCGATAAGTTGATATAATGAAAGGCTTCACAATGCCATAAATTGTTGATATTTGAATCGAATGAAAAGAAGAAATATAAGGGAAACTCAAAATGATATGCTGAAAACACAGAATCTACCACTTTTAACTTTCAGAGGAAATTCGTGGAGGAGGAGAGAAATCAAAATAATATGTTGTAAACACAGAATCTATCACTTTAAAGTAATATCAGGAGTTTATGAAGAGAGAAGAGATGAGGTGAAGGAGCGCAAATTAAGGTTATTTAACTCTTACTCACAAATGTAATTAAGAGACTGACTGCTACATTACTTCACTTCATTCAAAGAGGAATAGCCACAAAGAGAAACAGGAAAGACGTATCAACATCAAAAGGTGTAGCAAACTTGATCTTCTTTCATTAATTTCTAAGATAATTTAGTCATAAACTAACAGTCATCCAAAGGTCCAAAACTCGGAATCCCTTTTCTTTATTTATATCTCCTTAAATACATCAGATTCATTCATAACTCTTGAACTTCTTGAACTCTTCGACTTCCTAAACTGTTAAGATTACTTATGCAATTATAACAAGAAAACAAATTGAAACTTGGAAACATGGTTCATTTTTCTAAATCTGATGTTGTTGATGCCTCCTCCCAGAGTATCGAGGTGTCCTTTCTGGTTATGATGCAACAACAGCACCGTTCTATAGCGATGCCTCAGTGCCCGACTATGACCCAACTGTCGTACTTCCAATAATGCCCCTGTACGTTCTTTTGTCCGACTCTGCCGATGCCTCTATGCTTCAAACACTACCATCATATTACCTACTACCTGACTCTGCCTTTTCTACTTTGGTCTGCGTCAGGTCGCTTACCCAAGTCTCTCCATCGTGTTTTGCCTGTTTCTTCATGACCGAGGCATTTCACTGGCTTTACGTTATAATCCTTTTTTTCTTCCTCTGACACGATTTAACACAAAAAATACATTTCCATCGGATCTAAAAACCTTTGGAGTTTGCTTTTGAAACCACGTCGCATCTTCTCACACATTTCATTTCGTTGTTTTTAGATTGTCTTTGACACTTATCTTTTGAGTCTTGTGATGTGCGCTATGTGATCGGGCCCCACCGCATCGCATATCGCACTTCAGAAAACATAATTCAAGCCCTTTGCACTTAACGCTTAAAAATTTCGATGTGCGGTATGCGGGCCACGTCATCGCATATCGCTCTTCGGCGAACTTAACTTTTACCTTCCGTGCTCATCCTTTGAAACTTGTGGTTTGCGATTTAATCTCCATCGTCCATCTTTTCCTTTGTGCCTCCCCCTAAATTTTTAAGTTTTTGAGGGCAATGTTCCGTTTCTCCACCTCTTGAATTTTTATGCACGTGGACGAGCCCAAATTGACCCACCTTCACAGATTATCAAGTAATATTAATGTACCAACCTATAAATTAAAGTTCTCCTATAACACACAAAATTTTATATTTTTTTATCATATATGATTTTTTGGTTTGTTGAAAATTAATTCAAAGGTAAATGCGAATGAGCCACAACATCAAGAATTATCTTGGGAAGCCCATATGTGTATGACAGGAAAGCAGTATTTTATTTCCATGAGAAAAAATATCATTTTCTCAAGGATGGGGTGGAATATATTGTGAGAGCTCAGCGCAAAAGCTGAATATTTCTTTGGTTAATGCAGGACATATGAAGAGACTAGTTAATGCAAGTAAAAATTTTGTGCTTCTCATGATCAAGAAAAAGAATGATATGGATTATGAATCTTTTGAAGGTTGTGATGAAAAATTAAAATCTGAATTTTTTGATGTGGTAATTCAACATGGCAAGATGTTTCATGAGCCAAATGGGTTACCTCCCAAGAGGGGAATTCATCATGAGATACAGCTGCAGCAAGATGTTCCACTTCCAAACATTCGCATGTATCGCATGTCGATAATGGAGAGCATGGAAATCAAGAAGAAAATTCAAGAATTTTTGAACCAAGGTATCATACGTCCATCTACTTCGCCATGTGGTTCATTGATTGCCTTGGTGCCAAAGAAGGACGGGACTTGGCGCATGTGTGTGGATTTCGGTGCACTGATAAAAAATAACGATAAAGAATTGTTATCCACTACCAAGAATTGATGATATTCTTTATCAATTGAGGTATGCAAAGTATTTCAGTAAGTTAGACTTACGAAGTGGTTATCATCAAGTTAGAATAGCTGAAGAGGACATTTGGAAAACTGCATTTAAAACTAAACAAGGATTGTTTGAGTGGATTGTTACGCCTTTCGGTCTTACCAATGCTCCAACTACTTTCATGAGAGTTATGAATTATGTATTGAGGCCATTTGTTGATGATTTTTTCATTGTCTACTTAGATGATATTTTGATATTCATAAAATAAAGATATGAACATGTCATGCAAGTGAACAAAGTACTTGATGTCTTGAGAAAAGAAAAGTTGTTTTTGAATATTTTGAAGTGTGAATTTGGCAAGACTTATTTAGTGTATCTGGTACATATTGTTTGAGGAGGTGAGTTGAAGATAGACCCCTCTAAGGTTTAGGTCATTGCGAATTGGCCCAAGCCCAATACAGTTATGGAGGTAAGAAGCTTTCTTGGGGCAGCACAATATTGGAGGAATTTTATTGCTAATTTTTCCTCTATTGCAGCTCCATTACATGCATTGACTAGTGTCAAGAAATTATTCCATTGGGGAGATATGTAGTGAAAAACATTTTATGCTTTGAAATAAAACATCAGTTCAACACCGGTATTGGCTCTTCTGGATCTTAGACAACCATTTGAGATTCAAATAAATGCTAGTGATTACGCCATGGGATCAGTTCTCATGCAGCATGGTAAGCCCATTTCATTTCATTCTGAAATTTTTAATGGTGATGTGACTAACTATCCCACTTATAACAAAGAGTTATATGCATTGGTAGAAAGTGTAAAGTAATGGAAACACTACTTGATGGGGAAAGATACCATTATCCATACCGACCATCAACCATTGTAGTACTTACAGTCACAATCAAAGTTGCAGTAATCACGACACTTTAGATAGATGGGATTTCTACAATAGTTTCATTTGATTATCAAGTATAAAAAGGGAATCTACAATAAGGTAGTTGATATGCTTTCTAGGCCTATTGTAAACTCATCTATTATACTCAAGCACACTTATGATTTTCATGGAAGTTACATTGAGCAATATGCATATGATAATGAATTTCAAGATGTGTATGCAAGCTTGATTCAAGGAAACCAAAATGAAGAGTGAGATTACCATGTACATAATAGTTTATTGTATCACTTGGGAAATTTATGTATTCCACAGGGAGAAAGAAACAATATCATAATGGAGGCACTACACTTCATTGATTGCAAGACATTTTGGTATAGGCAAGAAAATAGAAAATCCCCAAAGGTATTGTTATTGGCATGCATGTTTGATAGTGTATATCATTTCATTAGAGGATGTTCTTTGTGTGCAATAAGCAAGCCTAGCAATAGGAAACTAGGATTGTACACTATACTTTCGGTACCTTCACGTCCATGGGAGAGTATCTCAATGGATTTTGTAGGAGGTCTTACATTGTCAAGAAAAGGTCATGATTACTTGTACGTAGTTGTATATAGGTTCAAAAAATGTGTATATTGATGCCATGTAAAAAGAAAATTACAGCTGAACAAACAACTCATATTTTCTTTCAAAATGTTTGGGTTGATTTTGGTCTTCCTACTTCTATTGTAAGTGATCAAGATTCTCGATTTGCTGGGAATTTTTTATCAAATTTGTGGGACATGATGGACACTAAGTTGAAGAAGAGTACAACCTTCCATCCGCAAACATATGATCAAACCGAGGTGGTCAATAGGACATTCATTCATCTTCTTAGAGGATATTGCAGTAAACATCCCAAGTTGTGAATGAACAATTGCATTACATTCAACATGCATACAACAACGCAAAGAATTCTTCCACAAACACATCGCCATTTGAGGAATTCTTGGGTACTTGCCAAGATCACCATTGGACTTCATCTTTGGGAAAGATGTTTCTATTTATGGCCATAGCGACATAGATAAAGAAAATAAGTTCATTGAGAAAATTTAGTTGATACATCACACAGTGCAAGAACAACTTGAAAAGAGTCAAAGAAACTACAAGGAAAGGCATGATAAACATCGTGTCGATGATAAATTCCAAGTTGGTGACAAAGTTTGGTTATATATTAGAAAAGAGAGACTTCAAGGGGAAGGTAAAAATCTTAAGCCAATCCATTATGGTCCTTTTAAAATTCTGGAAAATACTGGCAACAATGCATTTAAGCTATATTTTCCTCCTTATATGCAAATATACTCTGTTGTTAATGTTGATAATTTGAGATTGTTTGAACCTCCATTGATTGATGATCAAGGAGAGCATGTTTAGCTGCCATCAATAGATAATTTCTCGCCAGAATATCTTGATGAACTTCAACAAGATCTAATGCTTGACAGAAGAACCGAAACTTCAAGGAGATGGAATGTCAAATACTTTCAAGTGGGACTCAAGGGACAAAATATTTCTAAGGCCAAATGGATTGAGATTGAGAAGGTGAGGGAGATGTACCCTCACATGTTGAACAATTGATAGTATCTTTTGGGGTCCAAAAGGCTTCTAGTGGGGAGGGATGATCAGGTGCTCAATATTAAGCTAAAAAATGGAAATGTTCAGAATCATTCAGAACCTGAATGACCATGAAGTTCTCTTTGCCTTGAATCTGGCGCACTTTGTTTCATCAAAAATCGAATCCGTATGTGAAAGTTAGAGCCTGATATCCATTTTTTCAAACAGGGAAAATTTCAAAAAAAATGACAGACAACTATCGAGTCAGCAATCCGTATTGCTGACGTGGCAAGTGACTGTGCAGGGGTTAAAGGTTGGTCAGAGATCCTCTGAGTGAATCAAATGGTGACAAGTTTCATTGCGAGATTGGTTTTTAATTTTGGTGATTTGTCGCAGTTTTATTGGTTTATTTCAAGTACAATTGGGTGTTGACATGTGGCAAGCCCAGAGGCCTCCACAAGTCCCCCACCCCCCCCCCCCACCCCCTCTCCCCCTCAAGTTATATTATGGTGAAAAAATTATATATGGCAGAGGGGCGGAGGTTGGGCTCGACCCCGCGACTTCCCCCACACAAACGCAATGACTTACTGCTATATCTACACGATGATTCAAAACTAACATAATTTTCAACTTATATTTAACATTGAATGTATTGTGTGGCGGGGGTAAGGCGAGGGCCAGCCCCAACCCATATAACTTAACGCTACGACCATCGGGAAACGCTTCAACTAAACATGCCATTAGCACCTAACCCTCACTTAATTACAGTTAAACCTCGCTTAATCATTAATAAATCTAAGCTTATCCATGCAGATTAATTTAGCAGAGACCGCCAATTTCGGCAGGAAATCCAGACTTGGTGGAGTTAACTTGAGTTTCTCCTGTTTTAGAGGACTTTTCCTAGGAAAATTTGATGGAGCTGTAACTTTGGAAAAATTCAACCAATTTTGGCTCAGAAAGAGTCTATCCTAGCAGATTTTGACATTCTGAGCATGTTGGAGCAGGTTTCAGGAGCAGTAGAGGACTATAAACAACACTTTTTTTCAATTCTGAGCTAATATAGAGGACTAAGCCATGGACGCTGGACCAAGGAGATGTAGCCCAGGAGGGGTGAACTCCTTCATAAAAACACTGTGTTAAAGGATCATTTGATGGTTTGTTGTACATTTTATTTTTTTTGTTCAATACTTTGTTTTAATGTTAAAATTCTCATGAATTTAACATAAAACTTGACACAATTACCTGTTTAACACTCACAAACACCACAAGAAAACCTATGCACATGAAGCAAGTGATCAACAATTGTTTATAATTCTGAATATGAAATTATCACATCAAAACTAACATTCAGATTCAAATAAGGTAAAAACCACAAAACATGTTGATGTGAAACCTTGTTATTGGTCAAATCATGAAGATGGGATTTTCATCAAAAAGTCTATGGGGTTCTGAAGCAACTGCGCAGTCCTCTGTGCTGCCTCACTGGGAATAACTCAACCCTCTTTCTACTGCCTCTTTGGATCTGGAAAAATTCCTCTAGATCACTATCCTTTCCCCTCACTACCTTTGTTGCCTCACTGAAGCTCAAACTCAATGGAAACTGACTGTTGCTACTCTGGAGAATCGAATTCTCCAGGTGACTCTGGTGCATTCTCCATCACCACATCGATCCCTTCTTATGTCTTCCTGTTGGAACTCCAACGACCATTATTAAATCTTAATGAATGGCTCAGATAATTTCTAGATCGATCTAAGTGATTTTCTAGACTATTCTCACCTTATCTCAATTAATACTGATTAATTAACCATATTCCCTAAGTTTAAACTTAGGAAATATTTAAAAATAAGTTAATAATCTAATTGAGACACTTCTAGGAGGAATTTCTAGAAATGATTTCTTGGTTTTGGAGATATCATGTATTCTAGTCTCTCCACCAAATTTCGTGGCTAGAACACATCTGATGCTACATAAACTAACACGAGCTAGAAGAGATAACTCTATAAGTGAGAATTAGAGAGATGATCTCCATCCTTCTTCTTTGTCCTTCTTGTCCTTCACTTTGATGCCAAAAATATGTCTTTCTTGTGTCAGTTTTAATGGGGCCTTGTGGAGGAGGTTGAATGCTTTATATAGTGATATACCTACTAAAAATGGGTGTGTCTCTTCACTGGGCCAAGTTGACTAGTTTGGAGCCAAAAATTCAAATTTTGAAATTTTCTCTTTTAAATCCGACATGAAGAACATGTCTTATATAAATTATTTCAAGGACTAAACAATTGAAAATGACATGAAGAACATGTCTTACAAATTCATTATGCATTGCAAGGGCTAAAATATAAATTATGAGGACCAACCATAACTACAAAATTTAACATCTAATTCTTTGTATATTACACATATTTTTGTGGATGATGCTTTGTTATTTAGGGAAGCTAGTGTTGTTGAATGGGAAACCTTTTCCATAATCATTTCTCTTTTTTTCCAAGCATTCAACATGGATGTCAACATCCATAAACCTACCTTTCTACATAACAAAACTCGAGAAGAGACCCTAGTGACTACTAACACATTTTTTCCCTATAAAGTGGAAGAAATAGAGAAAGGATTCATATATTTGAGTTGTTCCTTGAAACCTAATTGTTACCACTTGGAAGACTTTTCCTAGTTAATTAAAAAGGTGGAGAGAAAAATAGGTAACTGGTGTTACAAATTACAAGTGGTTATCATTCAGAGGTAGAATGATTCTCATGAAGTTGGTGTTGGATACTATTCTGATGTATTGGCTAAGACTCTCAAAGATACCAAAATATATTATATGCAAAATAATGCAAAGAATGTTTAATTTACTCTAGACAAGAAAAAGGAAAAGAAAGGTTACATCTAGCCAAATGGCAACTATTATCTCAACCAAAGTGCCTTGGGCATTGGGGCTTCAAAAATTTGCATTAGTTTGCCTTAGCCCTCTTAATGAAGAGTCTCTAAAGAGGATTAAATGGTTCTAGTCTTTTGAATCTCAATATTAAGGAGAAACATTTTTAAATACAAGTCTATCAATAACTCAATGGCGTCCAATGTCCAAAAGGTATATAAATATGGCTCTATCATCTGGAAAGGCCTTATGGATTCTTTCGCTTGGATCTTCTCCTGGCTTGCCTAGAAATTGGGAAAAGTTAATTAGATAATCCTGAAAAGGATCTCTCCATAAGAGGAACTGATTTTTTTCAACTCTCGCTGGATCTGATTTCCCTCTTAAACGCACTGGGTTTGTGTAAGAAGAGCCATTTTAAGAGATCATAGACATCTCCATTCTCTTCTACATATTGGAGCAACTCTTTTGATTTTTTTCTTCAAGGGAAATTAACAATTGAATAAGATCACTTTGTATGGGGCTTGTATTCAAATGGGATCTCACTAAATCAAGATGCAAACTCCATAGTCTGGTGTTGGAATTCCTCTGTTACACCATTTTTTGGTCATCTAACCTATTATCATTAAATGGACCCAAGTACACCATGTAAGACCAATTTTACCCTAAGTAAAATTGCCTTCACTATGTTAAATAACTTAATAAACCACATTTATTAGGTTATTTATGGTCTAAACAGGAAACCCCAAAAGGAAATATTAAACAAACCCATATTTGTTTGATTTTCCTCATGGAATAATTAATTAAACCATCATTTAATTATTATTCCCAGTCATGTTTAACCCAAAAACAAAGAAATTAATTAGATAAACCTTTATTTATCTTATTATTTTCTAGGAATAATTATTTAAATCTTATTTAGATAATCTTCCTTGTTAAATATGACCGAATCACCCACAAATAATTAAATAAATCATTATTTATTTAATTATCTTTCAACCACTTCCTTAAATAATTAAATAAATCATTATTTATTTGATTATCTTTCAACCATTTCCTTAAAAAGATAAATAAATCATTTATTTATTTATTTTTGACAAATAAAGGGATTTGACCCAAGTCAAATACTTTTTCCCTCAACAAATATAATAAAATATTCCATAAAAGGTGGATCTAGATTTGGTTAACATTATTTTAATCATGCACCAAGATCTAGAATGACCCAATATTTTGTTATAAATAGGAGGGTTTTTCCTACCATTCTTCACATTTTGTTGCCTATTAGATCACTCTGGATCTATACACTTGGTCCCATTTTTCCATCATTTGCTGTGTGAGCTCCCATTGAGCTCTATTCTTTGCATTGGGTTTTCTACACCAACGAGAGAGAGAAATCTTAGATCTGAAGTGCTGAGGACTTCCAAGAACCCATCCCACTGAGGAGAATTGGATACGCCTTCTTGTTTTCCTCCCAGGTGCCCAATTAATACAAAAATTCTTTCAAAAATTGTTCTTGTCTTGTCTATTGGTATATGAAGCAAACCCTTGTTTTTACTGCTTAATGTCTTTCCATGCATAGATCTGGTTTTTTGCAGCTCTTTTCTTGTTCAACTAACCGTAGATCTGAAGATATTGGCAGCCACTTTTGTTGTTAGGGCTATTAGTTACGCGTAGCTAAAGTGGTCCTTTTTCGTACACTTCGACAAAGGATTCATACTAACAAATGGCGACTCCACACGGGTTTTAAATTACGACCGCTGTCGTTTTTCATATTCCTGCATATCCAGCTACTTCAGACCCTAGGGTTTCTTTTCAGCTGTTTATTTTTCCTATTTTTATGTTGTTTTTCTCACATAAAACCCTAAAACATTAAAATTTTTAACTTCAGTGTGTTTCTGGCCCTATTGCACAGGTAAGCGACATCAGCCACAACTGAGACGACAACTTTTCCAAAAATCTGCTGCCGAGACAACTGGAACGGGAGGTCGCACTTTTCAGCCTCTTTTCTGCGACCTGCACTGAAAACAGGTCAGAACCTGCGACCTACCAATTTTTCAGTGGTTTTTCTGTAATTTTTCTGGGTTTCGCTGAAGCTTCTGTCAGGGTTTTCCAGCCTTTGTCTCAGCCCGCTTTGACCTAGTTCTGATCTGTTTTTACTCATCTAAGTGGGAACCTAGCCCCCTAGGGCTTCAGTACCCTCCACTTTTTGTGGAAGAGTTTTAGCTGTTTCAGCCGTCTGTTTTTCAAAGTTTCAGCCTTCCCTTTTAGATTTGAAACCTCCTCCTCAGATCCCTTTAAATCAGCCTTTCTTCCTTTCAAATCACCTCTTGTCGTTTTGTTTGGACCTCTTTTTAGGACCTCCTCCCTGTCCTTTCCGCTTTTTGCTGATTTCCTCCCTTTTTCCAGCCACCTTGCCTCTGTCTCTTGGCTGTGATCTGCACCTCTTTTCAGTAGCTTTATCCTTTAGATCCCTGTCCCTTTTGACCTTAGATCTATTGGCCTCTTTTCCGTGTGTTTTGACTAGATTTTTTCCCCTTTTTTAGACTAAGTTTTGAGAGACCCGCCTTCTTGGGTTAGATAGATGCAAAAGTAGCTGTTAATTTTTTGTTATTTCAGCATTATATACTGTTCTCTGCAGATTTATTTTCAGTTACGTAACACACTTTTTTCTTGCTCTCAAAACGGAAAGGGTTTTAAAAATTAAAATAACGCACGCCACACACTGACCCTAAGTGAAGAAGCGCCTGGTTAACACCGCCTGGCAAAGACTTTAAAATCAATTGTCACTGTGCATTTTCTGCCCTTGACCTCACTTGATTCTGTCCCTTTCTGCCCTTTTCGGTTTCCTTCTTCCCGTCATCTTTGCGCCCCCAAGGCGCCTTTCCCGGAGACTTCTTAGCCTTCACCCTCAGTTTTCGGTCGATCGACCTACTCCATCCCGCCGTCGTCGAGCCAGTCCTCCTCCGAGTCCGCACTCCGACTCCTCTTCTGATTCATTGGGTTCTCCTTCTCCTCCTGGTTCTCCCCCTGTCACCTTCACTATGTCTGGTCCAGGGCCTAACGCTAGCGGTGCTCCAGGCCCTAATGCCGGAACTACTACTAGTGAAACCGCCACAGGAACTACCTCGGCCATACCCTTACTGCCGTACATTGCAAGCCTCAGCCTCCCCGATTTCAATCAGTTGATCAATGACCCTATCCTCCATGATGTTGGTTGGCCTGCTATGCCAACCAAGCTCCCCTCCGACATCCCTAAGTTCGAAGGCCTTGCTGGAGAAGATCCAACCAATCATGTCCGATCTTTTCACATGTGGTGTTCCTCCAATTCCATTACCGATGACTCCATCCATATTCGTTTTTTCCAACGCACGCTTACCAGCGAAGCTTCTAAATGGTATGTAGACCAAGCCACCTCTTCCCATACCACCTTTGCGACCATTTCCCAAGCCTTTTTATCTTATTTCCAGCTCCCTCTCCAATACGATACCGGTACGGAGCTCTTGACTTCCTTCAAGCAAACATCTTCGACCTGCCTTTCTACCCATGTTCAGGAATGGCGACGAAAACGCAGCTTATGTCACGCTCCCCCCTTCGAAGATCGGATCTATATGGACTGGTTCCTTCGCTCTCTGTTAGCTCCCATCGGCAAAGATGTCGCCTCCCATTTCCCTCAAACCGAAGAAGCCGCCCTCCAAATAGCCTTGAAATATGACTTGATCTACGCCCAGTCTGGTTATGTTTATACCGTCCTTCCTGACCTCCCTAGGCCCGGTGGCGCTAACGCCCCAGGGGCATCTCATTCCGTCGACGGTATCGTTGGAGCCATTTCCCATCTGTATGCTCAACCTCCTATGGGCTACGGTCTTCCTCACGGAGGGGCCAGCACCTCTAGCACTCTTCCCCCTCCCGGTAGCATGTACCCAGGATACGGCATGCCTCCTCCTTTTTCCCAACCTCCTGCTTACCTCAATGTTTCCCAACCTAACCATTACCCTTATCTGCAACCTGGTGCGCCAGCTCCTCCAGTATATGCGCTTCCACCTCCCTTGCCTCCTCAACCCTAGCAACAGCACCTACAGCCCCCTTCAGGGCAAGTATTTGCATAGCAGGGTGCGACTAATCCCCCTTCTTCTCAAAGAAGGCGGATAGGCAATCCAAATCAATCTGCCCCTGGTACTCATGGACCCAATTCTCAAGGTTTTGATACTAACACTGCTAACCAGCAACAGTGCACTTAGTCCAAGCCGGACATGCCTCTTCATACCAACAAGCCTTGTTCGTGTTGCGGTGTTTACGGTCATTACACCCACAATTGTCCCCTTTTACCACCGATGCAGCAGATGTGGGAGTCTCAAGCCACATTGTGAGGACAACATGCCTCCCCTCATGCTCCCCCTAATGTGCCCACTACTCAACCAGCTGTGTTTACTGATCCTTTCCCTCAGCAAGGATTCGTGGCTACCCAACCACCTGACGGGCGGGTCTCCACTCCACCTTCCATTTCTGGTTCCTCCGATTACAAGATCCTCATGATGAACTCTGATCCATCCCCAACTGTCGACCTTCACCTTCAAACTCGGTCTCGCCAATACCCCAAGCCTCCTGCTCAGTCTGCCCCTGAGCCTCCTTCTTCAGGTTCTACAGAGCCTCTTTCAACATCCAATGGCCCCTTACATATCCCTCAACCCAAAGTTGAGGTTCATACCAAGATTCCTAAGGGACCATTACGTCGAAACGCTGCTTCCGGTCGAGCTGCCCATTCATATAGCATAGTAGATGATTTGGCACAATCTCCTGGCACCATTTCCTACTTGGAACTCCTCAGTCTGATGCCCTTCCCAAAGAAGGCTCTACTATGCAAGTGGGCGTTGCCCAGATCCTTCGATGACCACCTGATTATTTTCGACGCCGTCAGTCGGACCATCCTCCTCTTCCCTCCGTCGTCCGCTTTCAAATCAGTCAAAATCCGGAATGCCAACATTTCTCGGTGTATAATTGATGAGGGGGCATCCACCTGTGTGATGTCTGCTTCGGTTTGGAAGCAAATCGGATCTCCATAGTTGGCCCCTTCCACAATCACCCTTCGAGCGTGGGACGGCCACGCCTCCCAGCCCATCGGCCTTTTTCACAATTGTCCTATCACCCTTGCCGGTAAGACCGTTTGCGTTGACGTCGAAGTCATCGACGCCCCTCTAGACTACAACATTCTATTGGGGCGAAGCTACACCTATTCCATGTCTGTTGTCCCATCCGTGGTTTTTCGCAAGATGTCTTTTCCTCACAATGGAAAGATAGTCACCATTGACCTATTGAAATATCATGAGCCAAAATCTCGGACCCTCACGAGCTGACCATCTCTCTTTTGTAGCCAACAAACAAATTGTCGATTCCTTGACCGAGTGTCTCTCACGGCGTCTACAAAGACTCCTCTTTGCTTGGAACCTTCCCTGGTCTTCCTCCTCCTATCTCTGACCCTAGCTTATCGAATGTTTGCATGATGCAATCATCTCGGGCTGCTCTCAAGAAACCTGCTTCGGCTAGTCAGGAACCACGCTCTCCGCAACCTGCTCCTAGCCCTTCACCTGAAGCTGGTAGTCATGAGCCTCTTTATCCTCCTGGCACGGTTCCTCCAAGCCTTAGCCATTTAGAAGCCATCCCACCTAGCCATTACCCCTTTAGTCAAATACCGTTCCTAGCTCCCCCACCAGGAGTGTACACGGTACCGGTCATGGCCACCCTCTCTCTTCCTAACCTGCCCCTTGGGATTCCCATCTGGTACCATGATCCTCCAGCTGCAACCCTGCCTGGTAAACCCAAACCTTATATTGCTTTGACCCCGGTTCAACTAGTCCCCATGACTTCTCCCGCTGCAACAGTGCCTCAGTCACCTCAACAGGAACCACCTCATGTTGCGACCGCTTCAGGTAAGAAGGGCAGAGCTCACAAGGGGGCATCAAAGGACAAGGCTGCCCCGACAAACCCTACCCCTCCTCGGCCTCCAAATCATACCATCCAGTGTGCTTTGTGTGATGTTGTTGGCCACGCCACCCATACCTGTCTTGAATTTCTTCATCTCAAGCCCATGGTTAATGTCGCGTTCCCTGAGTCCACGGTCCCGAAAGCCTCTATTCCTTCCATGACCGCAATCAAGAACCCAAAGACTATTCACACCAAACACCCCTATGCTTTGTGTGATCTCCATGGCCATTACACCCATCTTTGTCTCCGCCTCGAGGACTTCCGCACCTCTCTAGCCGCGGTCCACCAATTCGAGGCCAAGCGCAATGAGTCCACCTCTCCTCTATTTGCACATTTTTCTTCAACAAAACTACCAGACATGACTGCTCCCATTGCCATTCCCCCTCCTGATGTCGAGATGACGGAGCCTTCGTCCAGCATTTTCTACCTATCATCATCCATGAGACCCTCGGGGAACATTCCATCTGAATCCTCCCCTGTTGTTTCGCTTGACTGTCCTTCAGCGATCATCTTGGGCTCAACATCGGTAGATCCTTTATCTACTTACTCTTCGGTCACCCCTTGTGATGATGCGCATGTGAACCTCTCTTCTCATGATGATGTTTCAGGTCACTTCACCACGTCAGGTGGTCTTTCTTCCACCAGTCACCCCATCTTCTATCGCGATGACGACATTATGGAAAAAGTCCCCACCCCTGACGTTACATATTCCCCCTTACATCGAACCCATGCGTTCACACCACACCCACCTTGTGGCCATTACGTTGAAACCCACTGTTTGGGTAAGGGGGCACCCACATTTGCGAGACCAAGAGAAGCAATTCTCCACAACTCTCCTAGTGCATCTGGTCGTGTTGACTTTAGTCCCAGTATTCTTCCACATTTAGAAGAACCTCTAGAGTCCCATATCACTTCAGATCACTCTAGGGATGATACCCCTTATCGTTCCCTCATCTTCCATCGGCAACCCAATCTCTTAGACAGTGTTGTTGACCAACCTATGGGTTTTCTAGGAGAGAATCAGTTCATTATCTCCAAATACTCTCTTTGGGATAGTGACACCAGGTATGCCAACCCGAAAACTTAAAGTCCATTTGCTTCATATATATAGTACTAAAAGAGATTGGTAAATCCTCCATTTCCTTTCTCAAACTGCATAACCATAACGACAAAAAATGGCACACCACATCATTAAAATGTGTTTAGATTCCCCCTTTTCTAAATACATTTTGGAATGACCACACCATGCTTGGGGGCACCTATTCCCCTTTAAGCCACTGTTTCCCTCCTCACCTCGCTTTTGGAGAGGAGGCTGTCTTACCAATCGAGTATGAAATCCCTTCCCTTCATCTAGCTGTTGAACTTCTCCCTGACACCCAACCTCCAGACCATTGACTTATCATGCCTGAGCGTGCCTCTGAAAACCTTCGTGTTGCATTGCAAACCATGGAAGCGGCCAAGAAACGCACCAAAGCTCAATATGACCAAAAAGTCTAGCCTCGTCCTTTTCACAAAGGCGACCTTGTTCTAGTATATGACCAAGCCCATGATGTCCTTGGTCACGGGAAGTTTGACTCATTATGGCTAGGCCCTTATGTCATCAGTAAGGATCTTGGTAAATGGGCATACCTTTTAGAGGACTTTGAAGGCAATCCTCTTCCTAATCATCGCAAATGCACTCTATCTTAAGAAATATTACCCTTAGCATTTCCCTTCTGAGATGTGTGTTTTATATTCTGTTAGATAGCCAGCATCATTTTTGTAATTTCATCCTTCACTAGGACCTATTTTTTCCAAGAAGGATCACTTCACCTCTCCTTCAAATTGAACTTCCTCACTTACAACACTTGTACTTAGGGCACCATTTTGCCTCCTTACTTGTCTTTGTTCGTGTCGATTTTCATCATGAGTTACAATGTTGTACTCATGTTTTTATGGTCCCCCATTGGGCCTTTACTGTGTGGCAGCACCATCGAGTCGCCCTTGTTTAGAGCATCCAAGTTGAGTCATCATCGCATTCATGGAGTCTATCCCGAGTCCCTTTGTACCCCGCTATAGCCCTCCATCATTCATCGCTTGGTCTCTCTCTTGTGTCGCACATTATGGCCTTGAGTCCCACTGTCCCCTATCCCTTATGATATTGTGTCAGTCGCTACCATGTCATTCATGCCCTTTATGCTCTACCAAGGGAAGTCGTCCATTCGCTACTCAGTCCCTTCCATTTCACCATCATCATTAGTGTCAGTCTCTCTGTCGCTCTACTATTTTCTCTCATGCCTTAGTTGAGGATCTCTCATTGCCTCACCTATGGCAGACCTCCTTATGTCGACATCAGCTCATTCATTCCAGAAGCCAGGTCTAGAGGGCGGTGTACCTTGGTTCCAGCTTCCACTCTTGTTCGGTGCCTCGGATCAGGCAAAGGGATCTCTCATTTCCCTTTGACTTGATTGTTTCTCCACTCAGCCCTTTCAAAGATGACCGAGATCCGTATACCTTGATAGTTCAAAGGTTGATACGTTGCAGTGCCTCTTGATGATTCTCGCATGTCTCAACCTTCATGAGGGGGTGGCCCTGCAGGTAGCCCCCCACATGCCCGGATGACCTCCTCCTTGCAGCCTTCGATGCAGCTCCAGATATTTGATGATGTTGGCCTTAGCCACTTGCAGCGCCTCTTTGATTTGCATGTATCAGTCAGATTTTGTGAGCCCTTCCCCATTTACAGGGGGCATTTGGGTTGTATTTGTATCTCATGTACTCCGATATTATTGTACAAGTCCTGGCTGTTATCCCAGGCACAACATGTATGTGGGATTCCTCATTGTATTTTTATCTGGCTCCTGATTATGCCATCTGTACTTTATGGTTCGGTCCCTTGTTTACCGGACACACTATTCTTTTGTACTTTGTCTCAGCGGGCATAGGTATGCCTCCCCCGCCGCCTTCAGCACAGGTACCCTCTCATAAAAAGAGACTTGTTGCACCTGCGAGTCTCATCTCCTCAGGGTCTAGTCCTTCAGCACACTATCTACCTTACATTTCTCTCTCTGACATCCCTTTTGTTGTCTAGTGACTGTGTTCTTACAACGTACTTCGGTCATACGATTTGCTCCTGACACTCGCACGCTGGGGGGCAATCTGTTACACCATTTTTTGGTCATCTAACCTATTATCATTAGATGGACCCAAGTACACCATGTAAGATCAATTTTACCCTCAGTAAAATTGCCTTCACTATGTTAAATAACTTAATAAACCACATTTATTAGGTTGTTTATGGTCTAAACAGGAAACCCCAAAAGGAAATATTAAACAAACCTATATTTGTTTGATTTTCCTCATGGAATAATTAATTAAACCATAATTAATTATTATTCCTAGTCATGTTTAACCCAAAACAAAGAAATTAATTAGATAAACCTTTATTTATCTTATTATTTTCTAGGAATAATTATTTAAATATTATTTAGATAATATTCCTTGTTAAATATGACCAAATCACCCACAAATAATTAAATAAATCATTATTTATTTAATTATCTTTCAACTACTTCCTTAAATAATTAAATAAATCATTATTTATTTGATTATCTTCTAACCGCTTCCTTAAAAAGATAAATAAATCATTTATTTATTTATTTTTGACAAATTAAGGGATTTGACCCAAGTCAAATACCTTTTCCCTCCAACAAATATAAAAAAATATTCCATAAAAAGTGGATCTAGATCTGGTTAACCCATGCACCAAGATCTAGAATGACCCAATATTTTGTTATAAATAGGAGGGTTTTTCCTACCATTCTTCACCTTTTTTTGCCTATTAGATCACTCTGGATCTATACACTTGGTCACATTTTTCCACCATTTGCTGTGTGAGCTCCCATTGAGCTCTTTTCTTTGCATTGGGTTTTCTACACCAACAAGAGAGAGAAATCTTAGATCTGAAGTGTTGAGGACTTCCAAGAACCCATCCCACTGAGGAGAATTGGATACGCCTTCTTGTTTTCCTCCCAGGTGCCCAATTAATACAAAAATTCTTTTAAAAATTGTTCTTGTCTTGTTTATTGGTATATGGAGCAAACCCTTGTTTTTACTGCTTAATGTCTTTCCATGCATAGATCTGGTTTTTTGCAGCTCTTTTCTTGTTCAACTAACCGCAGATCTGAAGATATTGGCAGCCACTTTTGTTGTTAGGGCTATTAGTTATGCGTAGCTAAAGTGGTCCTTTTTCGTACACTTCGAAAAAGGATTCATACTAACATCCTCATCAGGCCAGGTCACTTTTAGAAAAGCATACGAATTAATTTACATATCCTCTCTATTGATTTGTATGGCTTGGGAGGTACTCCAAGCCCTAGGATTCAGTTTTTGGAGGGAAAAGCACCACAGGGGCAGCTTGTGGGCTTGGAACCTAATTGATGGGTTTTCCACCCATCGTTATTTGGGCCAAAACCAATATAAAGAAACGACATGTGATGGATGCGGATGATAGTGCTAGGTGATATGATTCCAACACATCGAGAATCATTCGAATCTAATTTTTTGTTAGAGAGAAATGAATTTTTGAAGCTAAATGTGTAATTATTGGTTGCCAAGTTAGGTCGACTTGGTGTAAAAATGTGCCAATAGATGGGTCTCTTCAAATGAATTCGTGAAGCACTCAAGGAAATAAATAAGAGATGACTTGGAGTCATTTCAAGCATCCAAGTGTGACAATACATTACCAGAAGGAGCTCTGAAATCTCAAGGAAGTCGTAGCCATCTAGAGAAGGGAAAAGTGACAACGTGGAAGAACTTAAGGGACAACATGGGAATTTCTGAGTGGAGGTCTAGTTATTGAGGTTACAATGGATTGTTTGTGGGCATGTTCTAGGGTTGTTTCAAGTGCATTTAAGGTTTGGTTGTTGGACAAAGAAGGTCACAACATAGGAGTGACAAGATAGACAATAATAATCTTAGAAAACCAACGAAGAATTTTAGGGCTTGCTGTAGGTAAAAACGAGATAATTTTTGGGCTGGTTGGGCACATTTTGAAGGTTGTTTTCCATGTGTTAATGGTTTTTCTTGGTACGTTTTCAGAGAAAGAGTGTTGCAGATTAGAGGAGTGGTGTTGTTGTTGTTTGGAGGACAAAATTGCGTACTATGTGTAGGAGATAGCACCGCAGTCCACTGTTGGGCTAGGCCGCAAGCCATAGCGAGCAAGTGGAGCCTATAGGAGCTATGTTATGGGTGGATAGAAACCCTAGAAGGTAGCAAGAGTCTCCTAAGTGTGGACCGCAGTCAGATTGGAGGCCAGTTTCTGAACTTTGTGGAGGTTGAGGGCAGTGTTGTGTGCCCTAACCAGGGGTGTAGCATTCAACATTGTAGAAAGGAGAGAAAACAACACTTGGAGGTGTATTGGGTTGAGTTTATGACCATATTTGGATCAGTTGTGTAGCAGCATGAGGAAGTCTTGTATTGGAGTTGACGCAGGTGTCGGGAAGACTTCAATTAGGAGCATATTCTGCAGTGACAATGTTAGGTCCCTATATTACTAGTATAGTCCCTTATTGTTGTTAGTGTAACACCCTTATTGTTATTATTGTACCCTTGTAACCCAATTTTTTTATTATTGTGCCATTAAATTATTATTGTTAGGTCAGCTAGGATTACATTGTGGCCCACTAGGATTACATTATGGCCCCATGGACTCCTATATATAGAAAGGAGGTTTTGTAAATTGTATCATCCAAGAATTGTTCATTTATGTAATGTATTGGAGGTTTCCCCCCCGAAGTGGCTCATTTCTAAGGCGTTGATATCTCTTTTCTTCTATTTTTGGAGCTGGTTACACAACATTTGGTATCAGAGCTTTGGATTCTAGGGTTTCGCTGCTCCAAACAGGTCATCGTGGAATTTTCGCTATAACTTTTTTTCTGCGAAGTTTCAGAATCTGAAATTTTAGGGTGCGAAGCCGAAATCCTGAGGAAGATTGTCTAAAAATTTCAGAGCTTGGTTCGCAAAATTTTCGGAGATATCATCTGTGGAAGTTAGGTCTTTTTTCAGGCTCCTAAACAGGTCATTGTGGAATTTGCACTATAACGTTTTTTCTACGAAGGTTCAGAATCTGAAATTCATATGGTGCGAAGCTGAAATCCTGAGGAAATTTGTCAAAAAATTTCAGAGCTTGGTTCGCAATATTTTGGGGGATATGATCTGTGGAAGGTAGTGCTTTTTCAGGCTCCTGAATTTCATCTCAAAGAGGTGATTGTGGGAAAAGTTCAATAACTCTCTCTCTGGGAATCGGATTGGAGTGCCGTAAAAAGTGGTTGCAATTACACAAACTGTAGTTTCTTGGATATCAATTTCAAAGACAAAGGACGAAACAGTGACACGTGGTAAGTCGTACAATTTCGCTCTACTGAACCAGTCCAGAATTAGGTCATTGTGGGAGATTGGACACAACTTTGTCTTGGAGAATCCAAATCAGGTCAGACCTGTGGAATTCGAAAGATAATTCAGAGGGCTACGTTGATACCGAAATTCAAATATTGAAGTGCTGCAATCATAGAGATAATCCAATTTCAATATCGAGTTCCTCAAAAGCAAGAAAAAGGTGTGTATATTTTTTTCTTTCCAAATTGCACGAGTCTTCTTTGAAGAATCAATTTGAATTGATTCCAAGGGAATATTGTAGAATATATAGCAGTATTGGGTTCTAAAAGATGCCCCGTAAAAATAATTCAACACCCATTAAGCCTTCAGAAGGCTCTACTATGACTCATAAAGATGAAGAATTGCAACATGATCTATCAAAATTACAAGAGCAAGTGCAACAAATTTCACTCTCGCAAAGAGCAACAAAAAATGAAATGGAAGTTTTGAAGAAAGGAGTGGAAGCTAAGATGGATGGCATGGAAGCTGGCATGGAAGCTAAGATGGATGACATGAAAGACAACATGGAAAACATGAAGAATGATCTAAAAGCAGACATGGAAGGTTTGACAAAGTTGATACAAGAAATGTTTCCTAATGGTGAAAAGACAGTAGAAGAACCTCATGATGAGAACAAAATAAATGTTAATCGTGATTTCATAAACTCTAATGTTGGCGGGAAGAACCACCATATTCCAAAAATGGATATGAGGAAGTTTGATGGAAAGGATCCTGTAACATGGATACTACAGAGGGAGCAATATTTTGATCTCCATAACGTGCAAAACACACAAAAGGCACGCATTGCAACTTTACATTTAGAACAAAATACATTTGTATGGTATCGATGGCTTTGCTCCCGTAAAAAAATTGTCACTTGGTCAATTTTTACAGAGGAAATGATAGCGCATTATGAGGATACAAAGAGCAACACCTTCTTTAGCCAATTGATAAATCTCAAACAAAAGGGTTTAGTAGGGCAGCACATTGAGGACTTCCAAAAATTGAATATAAGGGTAACTGATATTCCAGAGGAACACAGGATTGATCTCTTCATAGGCACTTTAAAGGATAACATTCAACATGAAGTTCGCTTTCTGGAACCTGATTCATTGGAGAAGGCATTCAGGTTGGCAAGAAAAGTTGAATGTAAAATTATGGCAACAAGGAAGCCTACCACTCAATTCTATAAAGAAGGAAGTGTGGCTACGCCTAGATTTCAACAACCTACAAGGTTGACACCACAAAAATTGGAAGAAAAAAGAGCAAAAGGGCTTTGCTACAGTTGTGATAGCAAATACACTAAAGGTCATAAGTGTGCTGAGAAGAAATTATTTTACACAGATTGTGAAGAGGAAGAAGAAAATGAACAAGAAGAGGATATACACCAGGAACCAGCCCTAGAAGAGGAAGAAATGAATCTGACCATATCGTGTAATGCACTGGCAGGAATTACCACTCCTCAAACTCTCAAGATAGAAGGACATATCAAGAAGAAAAAGGTAATAGTGTCGATTGATTCAGGTAGCACCCATAATTTTATTCATTGTAAGGTAGCCAAGGAATTAAATTGTTTCCTATACCCAGCACCAGAATGTCAAGTGATGGTTGCAAATGGAGGAACTATAAATTGCTCTGGAAAATGCCATAATATCAAGCTAACCATGGGGGAATATGTATTGACTAGTCCAATGCTTTCCATTCCCATGGGAGGTGTTGATGTTGTACTAGGAGTACAATGGTTACAATCTTTGGGGACGGTAGCTTTTAATTTTCAAGAACTTTTCTTGAAATTTTTTTCAGAAGGAAAGGAAGTCGAATTACGGGTTATTGCGGGGAAGCCAGGAAGGATAATAAGCTCTAATGTCATGACAAAGCTTCTAAAGAAAGAACAGCGAGGCGTAATTGCACAATTATGCTCACTAGAAGTTCCAACATCAAAATCATCTATTTCTGTAGATCTCCAACAAGTCTTCGACAATCATTCCAAGGTGTTTGAAACTCCCAAAGGACTCCCACCTATTCGTGATCATGATCATGCTATTCATTTGATTCCAGGAAGTGTTCCTCCAAACATCAGGCCTTATAAATATCCTTACTTCCAAAAGAGCGAAATTGAACGTATGATTGCAGAAATGTTAGAGGCGGGTATAATTCAACCTAGTCAAAGTTCTTTCTCTGCTCTCGTAGTATTGGTACACAAGAAGGATGGATCATGGCGAATGTGTCTGGATTATAGGGAGCTCAATAAGCTCACCATTAAAGATAAATTTCCCATTCCTGTGATTGATGAATTATCGGATGAATTACATGGAGCAATTTATTTTACCAAGTTGGATCTTCATTCAGGATATCATTAAATTAGAATGAAGACTGAAGATATTCCAAAAATAGCATTTCGAACTCATGAGGGTCATTATGAATTTTTGGTCATGCCTTTTGGCCTTACCAATGCACCTTCTACATTTCAAGGGTCGATGAATTCCATTTTCAAACCCTTCCTTAGAAAATTTGTGCTAGTATTTTTTGATGATATACTAATCTACAGCAGGTCTTGGAAGGATCATGTCGAACATGTTGACAGGGTGCTCAAACTATTGCAGGAGAAACAATTATATGCAAAAACATCCAAATGTTTCTTTGGAGTACAAGAGGTGGAATATCTGGGTCATATTGTATCTCACGAGGGTGTTAAAGAAGACCCTAACAAAATTAAAGCCATTAAGGAATGGAAAGTCCCCACAACCATAAAGCAGTTGTGAGGATTTCTTGGGTTAACAGGGTATTATCACAAGTTTGTTAAGAATTATGGGAGAATAGTAGCACCTCTAACAACATTATTGAAGAAAGATGCATTTTCATGAACTCCTGAAGCAACTAAGGCCTTTGAACATCTTAAAGAGGCAATGTGCCTAGCACCGGTCTTAGCTACGCCAGACTTCACAAAAACATTTATTGTGGAATGTGATGCCTCAGGAAATGGAATTGGTGTGGTTTTAATGTAGGAAGGAAGACCCATTTCTTTCGAAATTCGTCCAATCAAAGGAAAGTATTTACGTAAACCTATTTATGAGAAGGAAATGTTAGCAATACTGCATGCACTAAAGAAATGGTGAACTTACCTAATGGGAAGACACTTCAAGGTAAAAACTGATCATGATAGTCTTAAACACCTTTTGGAACAAAGACTATCTTCAGAAGAGCAGCAAAAATGGGTCACAAAGATGTTGGGTTATGACTTTGAAATAATCTACAAAAAGGAAAGCTTAATGTTGTTGCAAATGCACTCTCAAGAAAGAATGAAGAGGTGGAAGCATTGCTTTGTGCCATTTCTATTATCCAACCAGATTGGATAACCAAAGCAAGAGATGAATGGAAGAAGGACAAAGATGTATGGACACTCATTCAAAAGTTGCAGCAAGATCCTAGTACATCCGATACATTTAGTTGGAAAAATGATTCCTTATGGTACAAAGATCGCTTATATCTTTGTAAGAATTCCCAACTAAAACAAAAGATTCTTCCGGAATTGCACACTTCTCCTTTAGGAGGACACTCAGGATTTTTAAAAACTTACCACAGGGTGAAGAAAGAATTTTTTTGGGATGGCCTTAAATCTGATATTCAAAATTTTGTGGCGGAATGTTTGGTTTGCCAGCAAAATAAAGTGGAGACAATTAAGACCTCGGGACTTCTACAACCTTTATCCATTCCAAGTCAACATTGGGAGGAGATTTCAATGGATTTTATCACAGGTTTACCTAAGTCCGAAGGAAAGAATGTCATCATGGTGGTAGTTGATAGACTTACCAAGTATGCACACTTTTGTGCATTATCTCCTCCATTTAAAGCAAGTAGATTTGCTACTACATTTGTGGACAGAATTCAAAAGCTACATGGAAGCCCAAGGGTTATTGTGAGTGACGGAGATCCCATTTTTACGAGAAATTTTTGGACGGAGTGATTTTCTTGTTTGGGTACTCAATTAGCTCATAGCTCATCTTATCATCCTCAATCTGATGGTCAAACTGAGATAGTAAATAAATGTTTGGAAGGATATCTTCATTGTTTTGTATCTAATAAAGAAACACAATGGGTCATGTGGTTACCTCTCGCTGAATGGTGGTATAACACTTCCTTCCATACTGCAGCAAAAATGACCCCATTTATGGCACTTTATGGATATCATCCACCATCGATCACATCATCTTTAAGGGAAAATTCGAAGGTTCAAGCAGAGGAAGATCACATCGAGCATCAACAAGAAGTTCTCCAACTCTTAAAGGATAACCTGAATTTGGCACAAAATCGAATGAAACAACAGGCAGATCAACATCGCAGTGAGAGAAGTTTTGATGTAGGAGACTGGGTATTTTTACAGCTACAACCATACAAACAAATGTCCCTCAAGCAAGCTAAGAAGTATAATAAATTATCGCCAAAGTACTATGGTCCTTACAAGGTGTTGCAAAAGATTGGTACTATGGCATACAAATTGGAGCTTCCTACTTCTTCGCGAGTACATCCATTTTTCCATGTTTCATGCTTAAAGAAGGTTATAGGTGAAAATCTTCCAGTTCAAACAATATTGCCAGAACTTGATGAGGAAGGAAAATCATATTGGAACCTGAAGCGGTCATGGAAACAAGAACTCGACAGCTACGGAATCGATCAATTTCAGAGTATCTCATCAAGTGGAAGAACTTACCCACTGAAGATTCTACATGGGAGGATGAGAATTTTATACAGAAGCACCCAGATCTACTCAAGCATTGAGGACAACACTTTTTTGAAGGAGAGGGGCATGTTAGGTCCCTATATTACTAGTATAGTCCCTTATTGTTGTTAGTGTAACCCCCTTATTGTTATTATTGTACCCTTGTAACCCCATTTTGTTTTTATTGTGCCCTTAAATTATTATTGTTAGGTCGGCTAGGATTACATTGTGGCCCACTAGGATTACATTATGGCCCCATGGACTCCTATATATAGAAAGGAGGTTTTGTAAATTCTATCATCCAAGAATTCTTCATTTATGTAATGTATTGGAGGTTTCCCCCTCGAAGTGGCTCATTTCTAAGGCGTTGATATCTCTTTTCTTCTCTTTTTGGAGCTGGTTACACAACAGACAAGACTGGGATCCATAGGACTGTTGGAAGGTAGCGTGTTGGCTACCAAAGCATCCCTAGACAATTTATCTTGAAGGACAAAGAGCAGCTTAAGGTTGGGTGAAGGAAGGTGCTGAAGTGCAACACTTTGATGGACTAAAGTGGTTGCTAGTCTTGCATATTGGAGCTTGGGATTAGGCCTACCCAGAGGAGATTGGATCAACCTAAGTACAATCTACAGAAGGACATGCATCAGTGTTAGGGGAAACCCTATAGGAGTATCGATGTGTAGATGCCTTGATGGACTAAGGCACTACTAGTGAGAAGTATGGAAGCGCAAGACCGACAGGATGAGATACAACATTGTGTTTGTCATTGTACCTTGTATACCATAGACTGTTGTATTATTCATATTTGGTTTAATATAACGAATATTGGGGACTATACATTATTGTACAATTTTTTTTAAAAATGTGTATATTGTGAATATGTGATTTATTGCTTTATATTTTCCGGTATGCAAACTATTTTATGGTTGAGATTCTTGGTTTGGTAGCATCAGTGATTTAAGACTCTAACCTAGAAACAAGATCACGTAAATTCAACATGGTACCAGAGCCTGTCTGGGCTACTTTAGAAGCTAGTAAATCAAATTTTGTGCAATGAAGTACAACTTGAGAGGGATTTGGTCACACTTTGAGTGAAGGCATCACTACAATGTAGAAGTTGCAGGTAGGTCTCTAGTATGAGGACAGGTTGGAAGGGTTGTCCAACTACACTCCTTGGAAGGAAAGGATCAAGTTGGTCTTGTATGTCAACAGGATATGGAATTTTGCTGAGAAAGAGATCAAGTAGAAAACCGAACCAAATATGGGAAGATTCAGATACAAAATCGAGGATGATCATCCTGTTTGGTGTGAAGGATTCCTTAATACCTCATGTGTCCGGGAAGGAAAATGCACATGAGATGTTGATGGCTCTTCAAAATTTGTTCGAGAATAAGAACGAGAACTGGTTACCGATATTAGAGGATAAATTGAAATTCGTGAAGATGATAAAGGGTGAAGGAATGAATTTGTATCTAACAAGGTTGTCTCAGGTACGAGATGAGCTTGTTATTGTCGGGGTCAAATTTTCAGATGTAGAGATGGTAAGGATTTCCTTGAAAGGGTTCACCAAGGAAAGGAAGCCCTTCATCAAAGGAATTGTTGTCAGGGAGAAGCTGCCAGACTAGAATAGACTATGGCACGACTTCATTCAAAAAGAGTTGTGAGATGAGGATCTTCATCCATCCAGGAAGGCAAATGAGGACATGGCTCTTGCATCGAGAACGAAGGGTAACCTGGAGAATGACTTGAGTAAAATCAATTGTTTCAACTATGGCAAGATTTTTCATTTTTTTTCAAGATGTCTATTGAAAACAAGAGATGACGAGAAAGGGAAGAAGAAGGGAAAGTATATCGTCGCTTCAACAGAAATGGATGATTTCACCATGAGATTTGAATAAGAAGATTTTGTTATGATTTCTCATTTCTCGCAGGGTATTATTCGAGAGGATGGATTGTATGTGGACAGTGGTGCGATGAAGCACATGACAGGCTCACAAGAGTTTTTTGAGACTCTGGATGAAAGGGACTTGAATTTTCACATGGTGTTGGGCGACAAGAGTGAGTTGGAGATTTGAGGATCAGGGGTGGTACCATTCAGGATGTAGATAGGATGTATGATGCAGGTCCGAGATGTACTATTTGTACCAAGACTCAAATATAGTGTGATCTTCATCTCGATGATGGAGAGGAAGGGGTTTGAGGTCTTGCTCCAGGATGTGAAGGCAAGACTCAGGCCTAGAGGCTCTAAGTCTGATGGGATTGTTCTTGGAGTCAGGGAACATGGTCTCTACAGGTTTACGAGCAAGCTTGAGGATCAGGGGCAAGTACAGGTTCCAGAGAAGCAGGAGCACATGTAGGATTCATAGGAGAAGGTACAAGTTTCGGAAAAGAAGGTACACTTTTCAGAGAAGTTCCAAGTTCCAGAGGCTCAGAGGGAGTCAATTTCTAGAGAGAGTTTGCAGATTCAGAGGGGGAATCTGCAATCCAAGAAGAGTGCTTGGTCAGTAGGGAGCAAGGGTGTTTCCACATCTGGAAAGAAGGATTCATGGCAAGATTGGAAAGCGATACAAGAGAATAAAAAGAAGTAGGAGGCTTCAAGTGATAGAAAAACTTCTAAGCAGGATGTATTTCACTGTACGGAAATTGTTGTGATTGTGAGCACCAAGAGTTGGGCTACTATAGTTGCGAGCATTGATGACCAAGACGAAGTACTTCCTAGTCGCGGAGGTACCTCCCTCACTAAGAGGGAGTGTTGATTTGTATAGCTTGGGAGGTACTCCAAGCCCTAGGGTTCAGGGTTTGTATGGAAAAGAACCACAAGGGGAGCTTCTGGGCTTGGAAGCCAAGTGATAGGTTTTTCACCCATCGTGATTTGGGCCAAAACCAAGATGAAGACACAACATGTGGTGGATGACGATGATAGTGCTTGGCGATACGATTCCAATGCATTGAGAATCGTCTGAATCTGAGTTGTCGATAGAGAAAACTGATTTTTTGAAGTTGACTATGTAATTATTGGTTGCCAAGTTAGGTCAGCTTGGTGTAAAATGGTGCCAATAGATGGGTCTCTTCAAATGAATTCGTGGAGCACTCAAGGATATAAATAAGAGAAGACTTGGTGTCATTTCAAGCATCCAAGTGTGACAACACATCACCAAAAGGAGCTCTAAAATCTCAAGGAAGTCGCAGCCAGCTAGAGAAGGGAAAAGGGGTAGCGTGGAAGAGCTTAAGGGACAACGTGGGCATTTCTAAGTGGAGTCTGAGTTGTTGAGGTTACAAGGAAGTTTGTGGGCACCTTCTAGGGTTGTTTCAAGTTCGTTTAAGGGTTGGTTGCAGGTCAGAGAAGGCCACAACATAGGAGTGAAAAGACAACTGAGAAGAAGCCTAGAAAACCAACGAAGAAGTCTAGGGCTTATTGTAGGTGAAAACGTAAGAATTTCTGGGCTGGTTGGGCACATTTTGAAGGATGTTTTGGCATGTGTTAAGGGATGATGTTGGTATGTTTGCAGGGCAGTAGAGCCACAAATTAGAGAAGTGGTGTTGTTGTTGTTTGGAGGAAAAAATTCCAGACTATGTGGAGTAGACAACAACACAGTCCACTGTTGGGCTAGGCCGCAAGCCATAGCCAGCAAGTGGAGCCTATATGAGTTGTGTTCATGGTGGATAAAAACCCTATAAGGCAATAGGATTCTCCTAGGGGCGGAACATAGTCAGATTGGAAGCTAGTAGCTGAACTGTGTGGAACTTGAGGGCAACTTTGTGTGCCCTAATTAGGGGTGCATCATTCAACATTGGAGGAAGGAGAGACAACAACACTTGTAGGTGCATTGGGTCGAGTTGATGACCATATTTGGATCAATTGTGTAGCATCTTATCGAAGCCGTGTATTGGAGTTCACATGGGCATTGAGAATACTTCAATTAGGAGTAGATTCCGTAGTGACGAGACTGGGAGCCATAGGACTATTGGAGGGCAGCATTTTTGGCTACCCAAAGTAGCCCTAGACACGCTATCTTGAAGTATGAAGAGAAACTGAAGGTTGGGTGAAGGAAGGTGCCGAAGTGCAACATTTTGATGGACTAAAGTGGTTGCTAACCTGGCAGACTGGCACTCGGGATTAGGCCTACCTAAAGGAGCCGATTAGATCAGCACAATTACACTCTACAGAGCAATGTGCAGTAGTGTTAGGGGGCAACCCTCCTGGAGTTTCGATGTGTAGATGCCTTGAAGGACTAAGGCACTACCAGTGAGCAGTACGGTAGCGAAGGACCGACAGTATGAGATACAACATTGTGTTTGTCAGTGTATCTTGTATACCATAGAATGTTGTGTTATTCAGATTTGGTTTAATATAACAAAGATGGGGATAGTACATTATTGTACAATTTTGTTTAAAACTGTGTATATTATGTATATGTGATTTACTGCTTCATATTTTTTGTTGTGAAAAGTATTTTATGGTTGAGATTTTTGGTTTGGTAGCATCAGTGATTTAAGACTCTAACCTAGACCCAAGGGCACAAAAATTCAACACTCTCTAGATCATTGAGATAATTTGGTGGCATAGAAAATTATCGAAGTGGAACTTGCCTCGAAATATTATGTCCTTTTGTTGACTCACTTTGGGTAATCGTATTCTCACATCGAATAACTTGCAAAGAAGGAGATTTATTGGTCCAAATGTTTGTAGTCATTTTAATGCTAAGTTGGAATCTTTGGACCATCTCTTTCTACATTGCACCTTTGCAAAGGATGTTTGGAATGGCACCTTAAATGCTCTAATTCTATAGGACATTGGGTCTTCTTTTTCTTTTGAATAGTCTCTACGTTTGTGAGATACAAAGATGGGAAATCATAAAACTCTTCCAATCTTTATAGCTTGGAGAATCTGCAAAGTGCAAAATGAAGCCATTTTTGAAGATCTTCCCATCAAACATAAACAGTTAATGCACAATATTGTGGGCTACTTCAGGGAATATTTGAAAATGCCAAAGCCCATATATGCTAGAAATAGGAAATATCCTTTGTATCAGAAAATTTCTCTAACGTGTTCTTTGATGATGCATCACAAGTACAATTATGTGGTGGGGGTGCCTTTATCAAACTCTCAGGAATTCATTCATTTCATATTTGGCTAAATATAACACAGGAAGACACACTAAGGCATAAATCATTTCTTGATGAGCACTTCTATTTTTTTCAACTTACAAAATGTTATTTTATTTACAATTATGCAGTGATTCTAAATGCATAATTGATTGGTTGACAAGCTTTTCCAATTTACAAGTGTTAAATTTGTTATTACGGAAGGACATGATTATAGATATGAGGGAAAATGTTCAATATCTCTCCTTTTAGCATATCCACAAGGAATGGAACTCCCATGCATATTCCTTATTCAAAATGGCAGTTACCTCAGAAAAATGTTTCATCTTTTATGAAGAATGGTTGAGCACCACTTTGTCAAGAAGGAGAAAAACTCCTCTTATCGCATGGTTTTAGTAATCCATTGATAGGATTGGGTCTACAGTTTTCTTTCACATAGAACTTCAACATGAAAGAGTTTTTGTAAATATTGTGTTGGACAGTGATAACTTAGTCTTTTTGTGTGCATTTTCTAGTTCATAAATTTTTATTGGTTTTTCAAGCTTTACTATGCAGTTTTATTTTTGCATAAACAATCTTTAATATTCTTAAGTTATTTCAGTAGTATCCAACTCTATATGCATATTCAAAAAATGATTATAGCTTTCCTAGTAGTTGGTCTCCCTATGCAGTCCTTTTGGCGAAGATTGGCTTCTATTGTAAAAAATATGTATGTAACCTTTCATTCTCACTTAATGAATACCAAGGTACAACAATCTTCAAATGAAAAAAATGGGAGGCGATTTTTCATAAATTGGCATTTGGCATACACATGATGTCTTGAACATTGAAATTTTAAGATTATAAGTGTTGATAATTATTTAACAATAATTACACGGTTTGGGTATATAAAGGCAAGAAATCAATTACTCAATAAGAGAAAGACATCACAATATAGAATCAAATCCTTATTAACCGACCATGCACTACTATAGGCGGAAAGAATGAAAAAAGAAGAAGCAAAAACAAAATGCTAATTTATATCCATCTCAATCTAATACCCAAGAAAATTTTGTTGATTTTTGTAGCTTGGGGGGTACTCCAAGCCCTAAGTTTTAGTGTTTAGAGGGCAAAGCACCACACGGGAAGCTTGTGGGCTTGGAACCCATGTGTGGGGTTTTACACCCATCATGATTTGGGCCAAAACCATGATGGAGATATGAAATGTGATGGATGAGGATGATATTGCTCAACAGTGAAATTCCAATGCATCAAGAATCATCTAAATCCGAGTTGTCGTTAGAGAGAAATGAATTTGTGAAGTTTACAAGGTAATTAATGGTTGCCAATTCATATAGGCTTGGTGTAAACAAGTTCATTAGATGTGTCTCTTCAATAATTCGTGGAGCCCCTTTATAGTCTATAAATAAATGGTGAATGTGAGTCATTTAGATCATCCGTTGTGTGGGCAATACACTCAAGAAGAGCTCTGAAATTTTCATGAGGCCTAGCCGCAACAAAAGAAGCCAAGAGACAATGTGGAGGAGCCTAAAAGACAACGTGGAATTTTATGTTTGTTGTAGCTGATAACATGATGGATGAGAGGTTGTTTGAAGGTGAATCAAGGGTTGTGTTGGATGCAGATTGTAGGGAAAAGAAGGACTGCAGCAAGGGAGAAAAAAAACAACAAGAGGAGACTGAGGTACAGTGTGGGAGAGGTCTGGTTTTTGTAGGACACAAAAAGGTGACTTTGGGCTAGTTTGAGGCATGTTTTAGGGTTTTTCTGGGTGTGGTGTGTTGGGCAGAAGAGGCCACAAGTAAGAGGAACGTTGGACTATTGTTTGAAGGCAGTTGTGGACTATCTTGAGAAGGACCGAAATCGTAGACCACTATTGGGCTACGCCACAGGCCATAGCCAACAATTGGATGCCCTTAAGAGTTGCGTTCAGGGTGGATAGAAACCTCAAAGGGCAAAATATGCATGGAGGGATTTCTCTAGGATGAACCACAAGATATAGAAGGCTTGTTTGTTGAATTGTGAGGTTGAGGACAGCATGGTGTGCCCTAACAAGTGGTGCAGGACTCAATAGTGCAGAATGGTGAAAACAATAGTACTTGGAGGTGTATTGGGTCAAGTTTATGACTAGTGTTGGATTGGTTTGTTGGAGTAGCCTATTGATGCCAAGTAGATGAATTTTCATGGTGGTGAAGCGTCATCTTAGGAGCAGATTCAATAGTTATTGGATTGGGTGCCATGGATATGTTGGAGGGCAGTTTTTTGGCTACCCAAAGTAGCCCTAGACGAGTTATCTTGAAGGACAAAGAGTAGTTGAAGGTTGGGTGAAGAGGGGTGTCGAAGTGCAACAATTTGATGGACGAAAGTTGTTGCTACCCTCGTAGATTTGAGCTCGAGTATTGGCCAGCCCAGAGAGCATATTGGATCATCCCATGTACACTCTACATGTGGATGTGCAATAGTGTTAGGTGGAAGCGCTCCTGGAATCTCGATGTGTAGTGGCCTTGAGCGACTAAGGCACTACTAGTGAGCAGTACGAAAGCAAAGGATCGAAAGGACAAGATATGACATTGTGTTTTTCATTGTATCTTGTATACCATAGACAATTGTATTATCAAGATTTGGTTTAATATAACGAATATTGGTGATTGTACATTATTTGTATAATTTTGTTTAAAACTATGTATACTGTGCATATGTGATTTACTACTTTATATTTTCCATTGTGCAAAGTAGTTCATGGTTGAGATTCTTGGTTTGGTAGCATTAGCAATTTAAGACTCTAACCTAGACCCAAGGTCACGGAAATTCAACATGGTATTAGAGCGTGTCTGAGCTACTTTGGAATTCAGTAAATTGGATTTCGTGCAATGAAGTACAATGTGAGAGGGAGTTGGTCACATTGTGAGTGAAAGAGTCACTACAGTGTCGAAGTTGCAGGAATGTCTCTAATATGATGACAGGTTGGAAGGTTTGTCTAGTTATACTCCTTGGAAGAAAAGGATCAAGTTGTTCTTGCTGATCAACAGGATTTGAGATTTTTTCGGGAAAGAGATCAAGAATCCAACCAACCCCAAGGAGCTAGAAATATGTGAATATTAGGATACGAAAGCGAGGTTGATCATCCTTGATGGTGTGAGGGATTCCTTAATACCTAATTTTTTTGGGAACAACAATGCACATGAGGTTTGGATGGCTCTTTAGAATTTCTTCTAGAATAAGAACGAGAACCGGGTATTAGTATTATAGGATAAGTTAAAATCCACCAAGATGATAAAGGGTAAAGGAATGATTTTGTATCTGATGAGGTTGTCTCAGGTTCAATATGATCTTGCTTTCGTTAGTGTCAAAGTTTCATATGCAGAGATGGTAAGGATTGCCTTAAAAGGATTCACCGAGGAATGGAATCCCTTCCTCAAAGGAATCATTTCTAGGGAGAAGCTACCAGACAGGAATAGACTGTGGGACGACTTCATTCAGGAAGAGTTGTGAGATGAGGATCTTCAGTCATCGAGGAAGGAACATGAGGACATGGCACTTGCAACAAGAATGAAGGGTAAGTACAAGAAGGAATTGAGTAAAATCAAGCGTTTCAACTATGGTGAGATGGGTCATTTATCGTTGAGATGTATGTTGATAACAGGAGTATGAGAAAGGGAAAGGAAAGAATATCGTCGCTTCAGCAAAGATAGATGATCTCTCCAGAGCTTGGAAGAGGAGGATTTCACTATGATTTCTCATTTCTTGCAGGGTATTATCCAAGAGGATGGATGGTACGTGGACAATGGTGTGACAAAGCACATAACAAGGTCACAGTAGGTTTTTGAGACTCTCGTTGAATGGGACTCGAAGTTGCAGATGGTGTTGGGTGAAAAGAGTTAGTTGGAGATGTGAGGATTGAATGTGGTGCCATTCAGGATGGAGATAGGATGTATGATGCAGATCCAGGATGTATTGTTTGTACCAGGACTTAGATATACTATTATTTCAATCTCGATGATGGAGCTGAAGGGGTTTAAGTTCTTGTTCTAGGATGGATAGGAAAGACTCCAACCTAGAGGTTCTAAGTCCAATGGGATTGTGCTTGGAGTCAAGGAGCATGGTCTCTATAAGTTGACGAGTAAGCCTGAGGATCATGGGAAGAAGCAAGGGCAGGTAAAGGTTCCAGAGAAGGAGAAGCAGGTGAAGGTGCAGGTATAGGTTTTAGAGGAGAAGGTACATGTTCCTAAGAAGAAGATACACTTTTCAGAGAAGTTCTAGGTTCCAAAATCTCAGAGGGAGTCGATTTCTAGAGGGAGCTTGTAGATTTAGAGGGAGAATCTGCCGCCCAAGAAGCATACAAGGTCAGTGGGGAGAAAGGGTGCTTCCACATATGGTAAGAAGGAATCATGGCAATATTGGAAAGCAATACAGAAGAAGAAAAAGAATCAAGAGGCTTCCAGTGAGAGGGACACTTCTGAGAAGAGTGTAGTTCACCATACAGGGATTGTTGTGATTGTGAGCACCAGGAGTTGGGCCAGTGTTGCGAGCAGTAATGATGAATAAGAAGTACTTCCTAGCCATGGAGATACCTCCCTCACTAAGAGGGAGTGTTGATTTGTGTAGCTTGGGAGGTACTCCAAGCCCTAGGGTTCAGGGTTTGGAGGGAAATGCACCATAAGGGCAGCTTGTGGGCTTGGAACCCAAGTGTGGGGTTTTGCACCCATCATGATTTGGGCCAAAACCATGATGGATATGTGATATATGAGGGATTAGGAAGATAGTGCTCGACGATACGATTCTGACGCATCGATAATTGTTTGAATCTGAGATGTCGTTAGAGAGAAATTAATTTTTGAAGATGACAAGGTAATTAATGGTTGCCAAGTCATGTAGGCTTGGTGTAAACAAGTCCATTAGATGTGTCCCTTTAATAATTTATGGAGCTGCTTTATATTCTATAAATAAAGAGTGAATGTGAGTCATTTAGAGCATCCATTGTGTGGGAAATAAACTCAAGAAGAGCTCTGAAATTTTCGTGAGGCCTAGCCATTAAAAAAAAAAAAAATTACAAAGAAAATTTATATTACAAAAAAAATTACATGCAGCCCTGTACGAAACATCAACCATTGAAACCTCGATTTTCCACTCCACCGCACCACCATAGACCAACAACTGCTACCCACAACTTCATCATTGCCATTTCTCAATCCACGACGTTGCCACCACAGGAAAGAATTGACGCCCTTACCATACCCTGACGTCTTGCCGCAAGGAGACACCAGCAACCGCAACAATTATTTGTTGTTTGGTTTCCATCGTTGCATCCCTCACCCAACGTTCATACACAGCTGCAAACAACCACCATCATAGAATAGAGTTGCAGCAGTTCAAATTTCACCCACAGGGGTCCACAGTTCATATATCACCGTGTTGGCTGCATCAGACATCTAGAAGTATTTAATAATAAAGGATATTTTTTAAGAATTATGCTCATAAAGTATACAACATATAAAGCGTAGATGAAAGGTTTATAAAAGGAAGTTACAAATAAGAGTGAAAGCATTAATGTCCAATATTATTTTAAAAGTTAAGTGATCTGAAAGGACTGTATTAGTTTATTGTGCTAAGTGTCCTTTTAGTTATAAAACTTGTACATATTTGTCTCCATTTGTTTGCTTAAGGAATGAGGAATTTAACCATGAAACATAGATGAAATTATGAGTTTTAAGCATGTAAATAAGCCTAAATAACACTAAAAAACAGTGTATAAAAGAGAAATAACATCACACATAAGATTTACATAGCAAGCATGATGAAGCAGTTCACCCCTCTTGGGCTACATCTGTTAGTCTAGCTCCCAATGGCATGTCTCTCTTTGTCGTTATACTAAAAATTGCAAATCCATATGTTTACAAGTCTCCAATGGTTGTTTTCTCTGCACCAATGGCTCCAAAATGCTCAAAATAGTCTAGCTAGACTCTTGTTTCACCCAAACTAGTCAAAAATTGACCTCCCTAACCATTTTCCTAATTAATCCTACAAAACCTCCACTAATTGTGGAGATTGCACTTATCCACATCTAATTTTGGCAAAAACCCAAAATTTTACAGCAGCGCTAAAATTCCCGCCGAACTCTTAGCTGTAACATTAAAGTTAAACGTTAAGGGTGGGGGTGGCTACATGCCGACCCCCTTAAACCCCACAGTCTATTTAAACTTTGGAATTTAACTTCAGGCGCGGAACCCGGACTGGATGGTGGAGTTCCGAACGGTCAAACTAACCGTTAGCTTCTAAGCATAACACTTGCATGTGATACTTGTTAGCATTATACCCACCAGCAGAAACATTGAACGTTATCCATCAAGGTTTACAAAAAATGTGACGGTATAATGAAATGTCATGTGACCATAACATTTGGGGCCACCGGCAGGTTGGGGCTGCCGGCGGTCCCCCCCACATCTTGCAAACTTTAACACTTTAAATTTATACGGAGAGCTTATAGGTTAAGAAACTTGTGATAGTAGAGTTGGTAGCAGGTCTTGCGGGTGCGCCAGAGGTCACGGGGTCAAACCCCCCAAATCCCAACCATAATTTTATAACACAGTACAGGGGACAAATGGAAACCTCCAGGCTAGCCACGTGTTGCCCATTCATTGGCCCGAAGACAAACTCATACAATCCCTTCAACAAACTAGGAGGCACCACGTGGTGAAATATCATTGGTCTAGAGAATGGAATATTCTGAGAATATTCCTTTTTTTCTGACTGTACCTATATACTGACTAGGCATCCTAGTCAACCATGTCACAAAATTTTTGTTGTTTGGGAAATCGATCAGAACACGATATCTCCCTCATACGACACCAATTTTTCAAACCGTTCACGATGTCGGAATCAGAACGACGAGATCTAGCTGGTCGCTCAGTTTCAGTACAGTTTCAACCACTTTCAATTTTGAGCAAAATTCATGATCTTCTGATCACACCTCCCCATTGGGAAGCTTTTGGACCCTAAAAGACTTTGATTACCTATTCAGTAGATGAGGGTACAACTCCCTCACCTTTCCAACTTCCATCCACTTTACCTTACTTGGCTTACTTCCTTTGAGCCCAACTCGAAGGTAGTTTACACTTCCCCTCTTAGATGCTCTTGTCCTCCTGTCAAGGATGGTATCCTCCTTGAGCTCATCCAGAAATTCTGGCAAGAAATTTTCAATAGAAGGAAACTAAACATCACTCCCTTGATCATCGATCAAAGGTGGCTCATACAAACGTAAATTTTCAACATTAACAACTGAATACATTTTCATATATGAAGGCAAGTAAAGTTGAAATGCATTGTTACCAACTTGCTTGATGATATTGAATGGACCATAGCAAATGGGCTTGAGCTTTTTAACTTCTCCTTGCATCCTTTCTTTGCTTATTTGCAACCATAACTCATCTCCTTCTTGAAACATGTGATCAACTCTATGTTTTTCATGCCTCTCCTTGTGTTTGATTTGACTCTTCTCAAGTTGTTCTTCAACTTGTTGATGAATAATCTAAATTTTCTTAATAAACTTTTGATTATGAAGAAACTTTTTCTCCCACAGCAAAATGGGCCACCATCTGGACTCTCTTTGCCTTAGCAGCTCAGAAGGGATGGAAAGGCCATGAGATGGATGTAAAAACTGCCTTTTTGAATGGAGATCTAAAGGAGAAATTTTTTATGTCCTAACCAGAAGGATTTGTTGTGAAGGGAAAAGAACACAAAGTTTGCAAGCTTATAAAATCCTTGTATGGCCTCAAGCAAGCACCATGAGCCTGGTATGAGAAATTAACTGAGCATCTTCTAAAACTTGACTTCAAACATATTGATCTTGATGATGCAACTTTGTTTGTTAAGAAAGTTGGAAAAACAGTTGTATATCTTGTAGTGTATGTAGATGATCTTTTGATGACAGAGAACAATGAGAGTTAGATTGCATCCATAAAGAAAGAATTGAAGAAAGGTTTTGAAATGACTGATTTGGGTTATGTTCATTACTATCTGGGTATTGAAGTAACTCAACATCCTAAATTTATATTTCTTTCTCAAAAGAAGTACATTGGAGATCTTTTGAACAAGTTTGGCATGGATGAATGCAATCCCTTAACCACTCCAATGGAACAAAACTTGAAGCTCACATCCATTGAAGGGAAGGAATTCGAGGATGCAGAAAAGTATAGACAACTTGTAGGAAGCCTTATCTACCCGACTACCACCAGACAAAACATCTCATTTGCTGTTGGAATCCTCTCCAAGTTTATGCAAAAACCTTGTGAAGGACATTGGTCTGCTGCAAAAATAGTTCTAAAGTACTTGAAGGGGACTCAAGACTTTGGACTCAAATATACACATGTAGGAGATTTCAGCTTGATCGGATACTCTGATTCAGACTTTGATGGGGACAAAGAAATTGGGGTGTCTACTTCAGGTTATACCATGAGTCTTGGATCAGGAGCTATCTCATGGAGATCATGCAAACAATCAGTTCCAGCAGATTCCACAACCGAGGAAAAATATGTGGCAGCAGCTGAAGCAACAAAGGAAATTGTGTGGCTCAGGAAAATCCTAGAAGATTTGCAGATGAAACAAATGCATTCAACACCACTCATGATCGACAATAAATTTGGCCAAGAACCCAAAGTTCCATGATCGAAAAAAGCACATCAATACAAAATACCATTTGATTTGACATCATGTTCAGGCCAAAACCATCCATCTACATCATTGTTCCACAAATGAGCAGACCGCAGACATCTTCACCAAAGCACTTGGAAGAGAAAAGTTTGAAAAGTTCAGAACGATGCTTGGACTCACCAACGTCCGTTTATATTAAAGGGGGGAATGTTGACACCTAATCCGAAGGGGTTGGGTGAGATTGTATATTATTTTAATTTAGTAAATAAGGAAGGCCAAGAGTCATTGGGAAGTGAATCCCAATAGCCTCACCTCCATGTATAAATACACACACAATATCCATCTAATACACATTGAGTTTTTTGGAGTTACCTCCTGGTCTAACACATCATCTCGTGCGGTCAGTTTGTAAATATGGTCAGCATCCTCCTCTTTGCACACCGACTCTACATATCGTTTTCTTCCGCTGGATCTAGGGGGGCTATTACCCGCGTGCCATCCTTCTCGGAGACCATACTCCTCCTTTTCAAATTGATGATACCTCCCATGTCAATAGCCCAATCTAGGCCTAAGAGCGCAGGGTAAGGATCTGCATCATCCACAATCTAGATTACCTAAAAATCTGCATAGACTGTTGTGAAACCAGCTCCAAAAATAGAAGAAAAGAGATATCAACACCTTAGAAATAAGCCACTTCGAGGGGGAAACCTCCAATACATTACATGAATGAACAATTCTTGGATGATAAAAATGACCAAAACCTCCTTCTATATATAGGAGTCCATGGGGCCACAATATAATTCTAGAAAACCTAACAATAATAATTTAAGGGCACAATAATAAGAATATTGGGGTTACAGGGGTACAACAATAACAATAAGGGGGGCTACACTAACATAATAAGGGGCTACACTATTAATATAGGGACCTAACATGCCCCTCTCCTTCAAACAAGTGTTGTCCTCAACGCTTCAGTAGCTCCGGGTGCTTTTGTATAAAATTATCATCCTCCCATGTAGAATCTTCAGTGGGTAAGTTCTTCCATTTGATGAGATACTCTAAAATTGATCGATTTCATAGTTGTCGAGTTCTTTTTTCTGTGACTGCTTCAGGTTCGAATATGGTTTTTCCTTCCTCATCAAGTTTTGGAAATATTGTTTGAACTAGAATTTTTTCCCCTATAACCTTTTTTAAGCATGAAACACGGAAAACTAGATGCACTCGCGAAGAATCAGGAAGCTCCAATTTGTATGCCATAGTACCAATCTTTTGCAAAATCTTGTAAGGACCATAGTACTTTGGCGATAATTTATTATCCTTCTTATCTTGCTTGAGGGACATTTGTTTGTATGGTTGTAGCCATAAAAATACCCAGTCTCCCACATCAAAAATTATCTCACTGCGATGTTGATCTGCCTTTTGTTTCATTCGATTTTGTGCCAAATTTAGGTTATCCTTTAAGAGTTGGAGAACTTTTTGTTGATGCTCAATGTGATCCTCCACTTCTTGAACCCTAGAATTTTCTCTTAAATAATACGTGACGGATGGTGGATGGTATCCATAAAGTGCCATAAATGGGGTCATTTTTGCTGCAGTATGGAAGGAAGTGTTATACCACCATTCAGCGAGAGATAACCACTTGACCCATTGTGCTTGCTTATCAGATACAAAACAACGAAGATATCCTTCCAAACATTTATTCACTATCTCTGTTTGACCATCAAATTAAGGATGATAAGATGAGCTATGAGCTAGTTGAATACCCAAACAAGAAAATAATTCCGTCCAAAAATTTCTTGTAAAAATGGGATCTCTGTCACTTACAATAATCTTCGGGTTTCCATGTAGCTCTTGAATTGTTTCCATAAATGCGGTAGCAACTGTACTTGCTTTAAATGGATGAGATAATGCACAAAAGTGTGCATACTTGGTAAGTCTATCAACTACCACCATGATGACGCTCCTTCCTTTAGACTTAGGTAAACCTGTGATAAAATCCATTGAAATCTCCTCTCAACGTTGACTTGGAATGGATAAAGGTTGTAGAAGACCCGGGGTCTTAATTGTCTCAACTTTATTTTGTTGGAAAACCAAACATTCTGCCACAAACTTTTGAATATAATATTTAAGGTCATCCCAAAAAAATTATTTCTTCACCCTGTGGTAAGTTTTTAAAATTCCCGAGTATCCTCCTAAAGGAGAAGTGTGCAATTCCAAAAGAATATTTTATTTTAGTTTGGAATTCTTGCAAATATATAAGCGATATTTGTACCATGAGGAATCATTTTTCTAACTAAATGTATCATATGTACTAGGATCTTGCTGCAACTTTTGAATGAGAGTCCACACTTCTTCGTCCTTCTTCCATTCATCCCTTGCTTCGGTTATCCAATCTGGTTGGATAATTGAAATGGCACAAAGAAATGCTTCCACTTCTTCATCCTTTCTTGAGAGTGCATCTGCAACAACATTTAGCTTCCCTTTTTTGTAGACAATTTCAAAGTCATAACCCAACATCTTTGTGACCCATTTTTGCTGCTCTTTTGAAGATAGTCTTTGTTCCAAAAAGTGTTTAAGACTATCATGATCAGTTTTTACCTTGAAGTGTCTTCCCATTCGGTAAGTTCACCATTTCTTTAGTGCATGCAGTATTGCTAACATTTCCTTCTCATAAATAGGTTTCTGTAAATACTTTCCTTTGATTGGATGACTTTCAAAACCAATGGGTCTTCCTTCTTGCATTAAAACAACACCAATTCCATTTCCTGAGGCATCACATTCCACAATAAAGGTTTTTGTGAAGTCTGGCGTAGCTAAGACCGGTGCTAGGCACATTGCCTCTTTAAGATGTTTAAAGGCCTTAGTTGCTTCAGGAGTCCATGAAAATGCATCTTTCTTCAATAGTGTTGTTAGAGGTGCTGCTATTCTCCCATAATTCTTAACAAACTTGCTATAATACCCTGTTAACCCGAGAAATCCTCGCAACTGCTTTATGGTCGTGGGGACTTTCCATTCCTTAATGGCTTTAATTTTGTTAGGGTCTACTTTAACACCCTCGTGAGATATAATATGACCCAGATATTCCACCTCTTGTACTCCAAAAAACATTTGGATGTTTTTGCATATAATTGTTTCTCCTGCAATAGTTTGAGCACCCTGTCAACATGTTCAACATGATCCTTCCAAGACCTACTGTAGATTAGTATATCATCAAAAAATACTAGCACAAATTTTCTAAGGAAGGGTTTGAAAATGGAATTCATCGACCCTTGAAATGTAGAAGGTGCATTGGTAAGGCCAAAAGGCATGACCAAAAATTCATAATGACCCTCATGAGTTCGAAATGCTGTTTTTGGAATATCTTCGGTCTTCATTCTAATTTGATGATATCCTGAACGAAGATCCAACTTGGTAAAATAAATTGCTCCATGTAATTCATCCAATAATTCATCAATCACAGGAATGGGAAATTTATCTTTAATGGTGAGCTTATTGAACTCCCTATAATCCGGACACATTCGCCATGATCCATCCTTCTTGTGTACCAATACTACAGAAGCAGAGAAAGAACTTTGACTAGGTTGAATTATACCCGCCTCTAACATTTCTGCAATCATACGTTCAATTTCGCTCTTTTGGAAGTAAGGATATCTATAAGGCCGGATGTTTGGAGGAACACTTCCCGGAATCAAATGAATAGCATGATCATGATCACGAATAGGTGGGAGTCCTTTGGGAGTTTCAAACACCTTGGAATGATTGTCCAAGACTTGTTGGAGATCTGCAGAAATAGATGATTTTGATGTCGGAACTTCTAGTGAGCATAATTGTGCAATTACGCCTCATTGTTATTTCTTTAGAATCTTTGTCATGACATTAGAGCTTATTATCCTTCCCGGCTTCCCTTCAATACCCCGTAATTCGACTTCCTTTCCTTCTGAAAAAAATTTCAAGAAAAGTTCTTGAAAATTAAAAGCTACCGTCCCCAAAGATTGTAACCATTGTATTCCTAGTACAACATCAGCACCTCCCATAGGAATGGAAAGCATTGGACTAGTCAATACATATTCCCCCATGGTTAGCTTGATATTATGGCATTTTCCAGAGAAATTTATAGTTCCTCCATTTGCAACCATCACTTGACATTCCGGTGCTGGGTATAGGAAACAATTTAATTCCTTGGCTACCTTATAATGAATAAAATTATGGGTGCTACCTGAATCAATCAACACTATTACCCTTTTCTTCTTTATATGTCCTTCTATCTCGAGAGTTTGAGGAGTGGTAATTCCTGCCAGTGCATTACACGATATGGTCGGATTCATTTCTTCCTCTTCTAGGGGTGGTTCCTGGTGTATATCCTCTTCTCGTTCATTTTCTTCTTCTTCTTCACAATCTATGTAAAATAATTTCTTCTCAGCACACTTATGACCTTTAGTGTATTTTCTATCACAACTGTAGCAAAGCCCTTTTGCTCTTTTTTCTTCCAATTGTTGTGGTGTCAACCTTGTAGGTTGTGGAAATCTAGGAGTAGCAACACTTCCCTCTTTATAGAAGTTAGTGGTAGGCTTCCTTGTCACCATAATTTTACATTAAATTTTTCTTGCCAACCTGAATGCCTTCTCCAATGAATCAGGTTCCAAAATGCGAACTTCATGTTGGATGTTATCCTTTAAAGTACCTATGAAGAGATCAATCCTGTGTTCCTCTGGAATATCAGTTACCTTTATATTCAATTTTTGGAAGTCCTCAATGTGCTCCCCCACTAAACCCTTTTGTTTGAGATTTATCAATTGGCTAAAGAAGGTGTTGCTCTTTGTATCCTCATAATGTGCTATCAATTCCTCCGTAAAAATTGACCAAGTGACAATTTTTTTACAAGAGCAAAGCCATCGATACGATACAAATGTATTTTGTTCTAAATGTAAAGTTGCAATGCGTACCTTTTGTGTGTTTTGCACATTATGGAGATCAAAATATTGTTCCATCTGTAGCATCCATGTTACAAGATCTTTTCCATCAAACTTCCTCATATCCATTTTTGAAATATGGTGGTTCTTCCTGCCAACATTGGAGTTTATGAAATCACGATTAACATTTATTTTGTTCTCATCATGAGTTTCCTCTACTATCTTTTCACCATTAGGAAACATTTCTTGTATCAACTTTGTCAAACCTTCCATGTTTGATTTTAGATCATTCTTCATGTTTTCCATTTTTTCATTGATATTAGCTTCCATGTCATCCATCTTAGATTCCATGCCAGCTTCCATGCCATCTATCTTAGATTCCATGCCTTTCTTTAAACCATCCATATTATTCTTCAAACCATCCATCTTTGCTTCCACGCCTTTCTTCAAAACTTCCATTTCATTTTTTGCTGCTCTTTGCGAAAGCGAAATTTGGTGCACTTGCTCTTGTAATTTTGATACATCATGTTGCAATTCTTCATATTCATGAGTCATAGTAGAGCCTTCTGAAGGCTTAATGGGTGTTGAATTATTTTTACGGGGCATTTTTTAGAACCCAATACTGATATCTATTCTACAATACACCCCTATAATCAATTCAAATTGATTCTTCAAACAAGACTTATGCAATTTGGAAAAAAATACACACCTTTTTCTTGCTTTTGAGGAGCTCGATATTAAAATTGGATTATCTCTGTGATTGCAGCTCTTCAATATATGAAATTTGGCACTGAGGTAGCCCTTTGAATTCTCTTTAGAATGCCACAGGTCTGACCTGATTTGGATTCTCCAAGGAAAATTTATGTCTAATCTCCCACAATGACCTAATTATGGACTGGTTCAGTAGAGCGAACTTGTACGACTTTCCACGTGTCACTTTTTCGTCCTTCGGCTTTGAAATTGATATCAAAGAAACTAATGTCCGTGTACTTGCGACCCCTTTTTACGGCACTCCAATTTTATGATCAGAGAGAGAGTTATGAATATTTTCCCATGATCACCTCTTTGAGATGAAATTCGGGAGCTTGAAAAAGCATTACCTTCCACAGATCATATCTCTGAAAATATTGCGAACCAAGCTCTAAAATTTTGCGACGAGTTTCCTCAGGATTTCATATTTGTGCCCTAGAAATTTCAGATTTTGAACCTATGTAGAATAAAATTTATAGCAAAAATTCCACAATGACCTTTTTAGAGCAGTGAAGCCCTAGAATCCAAAGCTCTGATACCAAATGTTGTGAAACTAGATCCAAAAATATAAGAAAAGAGATATCAACGCCTTAGAAATAAGCCACTTTGAGGGGGTAACCTCCAATAAATTACATGAATGAACAATTCTTGGATCATACAAATGACCAAAACCTCCTTCTATATATAGGACTCCAAGGGGCCACAATGTAATCCTAGTGGGGCCATAATGTGTTAGGTCCCTATATGACTAGTATAGTCCCTTATTGTTGTTAGTGTAACCCCCTTATTGTTATTATTGTACACTTGTAACCCCAATTTTGTTATTATTGTGCCCTTAAATTATTATTGTTAGGTCGGCTAGGATTACATTGTGGCCCACTAGGATTACATTATGGCCCCATGGACTCCTATATATAGAAAGGAGGTTTTGTAAATTGTATCATCCAAGAATTGTTCATTTATGTAATGTATTGGAGGTTGGCCCCTCAAAGTGGCTTATTTATAAGGCGTTGATATCTTTTTCTTCTATTTTTGGAGCTGGTTACACAACATTTGGTATCAAAGCTTGGGATTCTAGGGTTTCGCTGCTCCAAACAGGTCATCGTGGAATTTTCGCTATAAATTTTTTTCTACGAAGTTTCAGAAGCTGAAATTTTTAGGGTACGAAGCTGAAATTCTAAGGAAATTTGTCAAAAAATTTCAGAGCTTGGTTCGCAATATTTTCGGAGATATCATCTGTGGAAGTTAGGTCATTTTTTAGGCTCCTAAATAGGTCATCGTGGAATTTTCGCTATAACTTTTTTTGTACGAAGGTTCAGAGTCTGAAATTTGTATGGTGTGAAGCTAAAATCCTAAGGAAATCCTTCAAAAAAATTTAGAGCTTGGTTCGCAATATTTTTGGAGATAGGATCTGTGGAAGGTAGTGCTTTTTCAGGCTCCTAAATTTAATCTCAAAGAGGTGATCGTGGGAAAAGTTCAATAACTCTCTCTCTGGGCATCGGATTGGAGTTCCGTAAAAAGTGGTCGCAAGCACACGGACTGTAGTTTATTGGCTATCAATTTCAGAGACAAAAGACAAAACAGTTACACGTGGAAAGTCGTACAAGTTCGCTCTACTGAACCAGTCCATAATTAGGTCATTGTGGGAGATTGGACACAAATTTGTCTTGGAGAATCCAAATCAGGTCAGACCTATGGCATTCAAAAGATAATTCAGAGGGGTATTTCATTTCCTAATTTCAGATATTGAAGTGCTGCAATCACAAAGATAATCCAATTTCAATATCGAGATCCTCAAAAGCAAGAAAAAGGTGTGTATTTTTTTTTCGAATTGCATAAGTCTTGTTTGAAGAATCAATTTGAATTGATTCCAAGGGCATATTTTAGAATAGATATCAGTATTGGGTTCTAAAAGATTTCCCGTAAAAATAATTCAACACCCATTAGGCCTTCAGAAGGCTCTACTATGACTCATGAAGATGAAGAATTGCAACATGATCTATCAAAATTACAAGAGCAAGTGCAACAAATTTCACTCTCGCAAAGAGCAACAAAAAATGAAATGGAAGTTTTGAAGAAAGGTGTGGAAGTGAAGATGGACGGTTTGAAGAAAGACGTGGAAGCTAATATGGATGGCATGGAAGCTGGCATGGAAGCTAAGATGGATGACATGAAAGACAACATGGAAAATATGAAGAATGATCTAAAAGCAGACATCGAAGGTTTGACAAAGTTGATACAAGAAATGTTTCCTAATGGTGAAAAGATAGTAGAAGAACCTCATGATGAGAACAAAATAAATGTTAATCGTGATTTCATAAACTCTAATGTTGGCGGGAAGAACCACCCTATTCCAAAAATGGATATGAAGAATTTTGATGGAAAGGATCCTGTAACATGGATACTACAGATGGAGCAATATTTTGATCTCCATAACGTGCAAAACACACAAAAGGTACGCATTGCAACTTTACATTTAAAACAAAATACATTTGTATGGTATCGATGGCTTTGTTCCCGTAAAAAAATTGTCACTTGGTCAATTTTTACGGAGGAAATGATAGCACATTATGAGGATACAAAGAGCAACACCTTCTTTACCCAATTGATAAATCTCAAACAAAAGGCTTTAGTGGGGCAGCACATTGAGGACTTCCAAAAATTGAATATAAGGGTAACTGATCTTACAGAGGAACACAGGATTGATCTCTTCCTAGGCACTTTAAAGGATAACATCCAACATGAAGTTCGCTTTTTGGAACCTGATTCATTGGAGAAGGCATTCAGGTTGGCAAGAAAAGTTGAATGTAAAATTATGGCGACAAGGAAGCCTACCACTCAATTCTATAAAGAATGAAGTGTTGCTACGCCTAGATTTCCACAACCTACAAGGTTGACACCACAACAATTGGAAGAAAAAAGAGCAAAAGGGCTTTGCTACACTTGTGATAGCAAATACACTAAAGGTCATAAGTGTGCTAAGAAGAAATTATTTTACATAGATTGTGAAGAGGAAGAAGAAAATGAACAAGAAGAGGATATACACCAGGAACCAGCCCTAGAAGAGGAAGAAATAAATCCGACCATATCATGTAATGCACCGACAGGAATTACCACTCCTCAAACTCTCAAGATAAAAGGACAAATCAAGAAGAAAAAGGTAATAGTGTTGATTGATTCAGGTAGCACCCATAATTTTATTCATTGTAAGGTAGCCAAGGAATTAAATTGTTTCCTATACCTAGCACCAGAATGTCAAGTGATGGTTGCAAATGGAGGAACTATAAATTGCTCGGGAAAATGCCATAATATCAAGCTAACCATGGGGGAATATGTATTGACTAGTCCAATGTTTTCCATTCCTATGGGAGGTGCTGATGTTGTACTAGGAGTACAATGGTTACAATCTTTGGGGACGGTAGCTTTTAATTTTCAAGAAATTTTCTTGAAATTTTTTTCAGAAGGAAAGGAAGTCGAATTACAGGGTATTGAAGGGAAGCCGGGAAGGATAATAAGCTCTAATGTCATGACAAAGCTTCTAAATAAAGAACAACGAGGCTTAATTGCACAATTATGCTCACTAGAAGTTCCGACATCAAAATCATCTATTTCTGCAGATCTCCAACATGTCTTGGACAATCATTCCAAGGTGTTTGAAACTCCCAAAGGACTCCCACCTATTTGTGATCATGATCATGCTATTCATTTGATTCCAGGAAGTGTTCCTCCAAACATCAGGCCTTATAGATATCCTTACTTCCAAAAGAGCGAAATTGAACGTATGATTGCAGAAATGTTAGAGGCGGTATAATTCAACCTAGTCAAAGTTCTTTCTCTGCTCCTGTAGTATTGGTACACAAGAAGGATGGATCATGGCGAATGTGTCCGGATTATAGGGAGCTCAATAAGCTCACCATTAAAGACAAATTTCCCATTCCTGTGATTGATGAATTATTTGATGAATTACATGGAGCAATTTATTTTAGCAAGTTGGATCTTCGTTCAGGATATCATCAAATTAGAATGAAGACTGAAGATATTCCAAAAACAGCATTTCGAACTCATGAGGGTCATTATGAATTTTTGGTCATGCCTTTTGGCCTTACCAATGCACCTTTTACATTTCAAGGGTTGATGAATTCCATTTTCAAACCCTTCCTTAGAAAATTTGTGCTAGTATTTTTTGATGATATACTAATCTACAACAGGTCTTGGAAGGATCATGTTGAACATGTTGACATGGTGCTCAAACTATTGCAGGAGAAACAATTATATGCAAAAAAATACAAATGTTTCTTTGGAGTACAAGAGGTGGAATATCTGGGTCATATTGTATCTCACGAGGGTGTTAAAGTAGACCCTAACAAAATTAAAGCCATTAAGGAATGGAAAGTCCCCACAACCATAAATAAGTTGCGAGGATTTATCGAGTTAACAAGGTATTATCGCAAGTTTGTTAAGAATTATGGGAGAATAGCAGCACCTCTAACAACATTATTGAAGAAAGATGCATTTTCATGGACTCCTGAAGCAACTAAGGCCTTTGAACATCTTAAAGAGGCAATGTGCGTAGCACCGGTATTAGCTACGTCAGACTTCACAAAAACCTTTATTGTGGAATGTGATGCCTCAGGAAATGGAATTGGTGCAGTTTTAATGCAGGAAGGAAGAGCCATTCCTTTTGAAAGTCGTCCAATCAAAGGAAAGTATTTACAAAAACCTATTTATGAGAAGGAAATGTTAGCAATACTGCATGCACTAAAGAAATGGCGAACTTACCTAATGGAAAGACACTTCAAGGTAAAAATTGATCATGATAGTCTTAAACACTTTTTGGAACAAAGACTATCTTCAGAAGAGCAGCAAAAATGGGTCACAAAGATGTTGGGTTATGACTTTGAAATAATCTACAAAAAAGGAAAGCTTAATGTTGTTGCAGATGCACTTTCAAGAAAGAATGAAGAGGTGGAAGCATTGCTTTGTGCCATTTCTATTATCCAACCAGATTGGATAACCGAAGCAAGAGATGAATGGAAGAAGGACAAAGATGTATGGACACTCATTCAAAAGTTGCAGCAAGATCCTAGTACATCTGATACATTTAATTGGAAAAATGATTCCTTATGGTACAAAGATCGATTATATCTTTGTAATAATTCCCAACTAAAACAAAAGATTCTTCTAGAATTGCACACTTCTCCTTTAGGAGGACACTCAGGATTTTTAAAAACTTACCACAGGGTGAAGAAAGAATTTTTTTGGGATGGCCTTAAATCTGATATTCAAAAGTTTGTGGCGGAATGTTTGGTTTTCCAGCATAATAAAGTGGAGACAATTAAGACCCCGGGACTTCTACAACCTTTATCCATTCCAAGTCAACGTTGGGAGGATATTTCAATGGATTTTATCACAGGTTTACCTAAGTCCAAAGGAAAGAATGTCATCATGGTGGTAGTTGATAGACTTACCAAGTATGCACACTTTTGTGCATTATCTCATCCATTTAAAGCAAGTAGAGTTGCTACTACATTTATGGACAGAATTCAAAAGCTACATGGAAGCCCAAGGGTTATTGTGAGCGACAGAGATCCCATTTTTACTGGAAATTTTTGGACGGAGTTATTTTCTTGTTTGGGTACTCAATTAGTTCATAGCTCATCTTATCATCCTCAATCTGATGGTCAAACTGAGATAGTAAATAAATGTTTGGAAGGATATCTTCGTTGTTTTGTATCTGATAAACAAACACAATGGGTCAAGTGGTTACCTCTCGCCGAATGGTGGTATAACACTTCCTTCCATACTGCAGCAAAAATGACCCCATTTATGGCACTTTATGGATATCATCCACCATCCATCACATCATATTTAAGGGAAAATTAGAAGGTTCAAGCAGTGGAAGATCACATCGAGCATCAGCAAGAAGTTCTCCAACTCTTAAAGGATAACCTGAATTTGGCACAAAATCGAATGAAACAACAGGCAGATCAACATCGTAGCGAGAGAAGTTTTGATGTAGGAGATTGGGTATTTTTACGATTACAACCATACAAACAAATGTCCCTCAAGCAAGCAAAGAAGGATAATAAATTATCGCCAAAGTACTATGGTCCTTACAAGGTGTTGCAAAAGATTGGTACTATGGCATACAAATTGGAGCTTCCTGCTTCTTCGCGAGTACATCCACTTTTCCATGTTTCATGCTTAAAGAAGGTTATAGGTGAAAATATTCCAGTTCAAATAGTATTGCCAGAACTTGATGGGGAAGGGAAAATCATATTGGAACCTGAAGCAGTCATGGAAAAAAGAACTCGACAACTACGGAATCGATCAATTTCAGAGTATCTCATCAAGTGGAAGAACTTACCCACTGAAGATTCTACATGGGAGGATGAGAATTTTATACAGAAGCGCCCAGAGCTACTCAAGCATTGAGGACAACACTTTTTTGAAGGAGAGGGGCATGTTAGGTCCCTATATTACTAGTATAGTCCCTTATTGTTGTTGGTGTAACCCCCTTATTGTTATTATTGTACCCTTGTAACCCCCATTTTGTTATTATTGTGCCCTTAAATTATTATTGTTAGGTCGGCTAGGATTACATTGTGGCCCACTAGGACTACATTATGGCCCCATGGACTCCTATATATAGAAAGGAGGTTTTGTAAATTGTATCATCCAAGAATTGTTCATTTATGTAATGTATTGGAGGTTTCCCCCTCAAAGTGGCTCATTTCTAAGGCGTTGATATCTCTTTTCTTCTATTTTTGGAGCTGGTTACACAACATAATGTAATCCTAGTGGGGCCACAATGTAATCCTAGCCGACCTAACAATAATAATTTAAGGGAAAAATAATAACAATATTGGGGTTAGAGGGGTACAACAATAAAAATAAGGGGGGCTACACTAACATAATATGGGACTACACTATTAATATAGGGAGCTAACAGACTTTAACTCTTGCAATGTTTACCATAATCTTTGGCAACCTACCTAGTGGAATGATATTTTACTGGTTAGCCATACGTAACTGAATAGTGGACCATTCCATCTTGGGTTCTACCATCATTTGCCAGGTTTGTTTGGGCGAGACATTGGCATCGAACCCCAGATCCAGAATGACTTGATCCATCTCATATTCTCTAATCCATGCAGTCATACACATCTCTCGACAAGTCCTTTTTTTGTTCTTATAAATCTTATTCATAGCTTTAACCTCCATTCGGGGGGGAATCCCTTTCTGCGCAACTATCTATTAATTCTTGTAGATTCACCACAACCTTCTGATTGCACAACAACTTCATACATGCTTGAAGGAATGGCTTAACTGCCTCATCTACCTTCAGATCCCCATAAGTGTTCGAGGTGGACGCTTCATCCTTGGAAAAGTACTTCCTAGCTTCGATGAAGGTTTCTTTCTGCTTCTGCAGGTCCAGGCTTTCCTTTTTGTCAGAGGCCTTTTTGATTAGTGGTTTAGCCATAGCTTTTTCCTCAGCTCCTCCAGTGGCAATGCCATTGCGCGTGATTACATTGACACTAGGCCATCATCGTGCAGTTCCACCTTAACACGTTTTTCGTTGGTATCTGTTGTTTCTCCTGCATATTTGCTATCAACATAGGACAATCTTCTATTACGTGATCAAACTGCCTATAATACCTGTAATATTGGCGTGCAGGGTTTAGGCAGTCTCTTTCATAATGTCCAACGTCCCCACAGTTGTAGCAAGTGAGTTCCCCCTTTCCTCAATCTACGCCTCCGCCTCTCCCTCCTCCCCGCCCTCTTGCGAGGGATCCTCCTCGCCAGAGGGGATACTGGCGACAAAGGGTCAGCCTGCACCCTGTATAGGTTTCCCCTATCTATCATCAAGTCGAATATTCGGCAGTTGTGCTTGTCGTGACCCACTGACGAGCAGAATCTGCACCATTGTTGCTTCAGTTCTGGGACATAGGCACCTAATCATAGGCAGTGGTTTGAATCATGTCTTCCTTCTACCCGAAAATCAGCGCACCACAACGTGGGGGTACTTGGTCTAGCAATATATCTAGGGCATAGAGGACTTGGTCCCCCATCTTGCATATAATCTGACAACAGAGGGCACTGATCCTTAGTATGGCCAGATACCCTACAGCATATGCACCGGACATCTGCGTTAGCTTCTTTACCTCAATCTCTTCTTAAATTCTGAATTTCTAAGTGCATTCCCTCTAGTTGGCTTTGGATCTGCGGTGCCCCAAATTGAGCATCGTCCCTTGGTGCAACTTCTAGCTTCATGGCAATCTCCAAGCCCTCTTCCTACGAATCAATCTTCTGCTGGCCCATAGGTTCACACAGATGTGGTAATAACATGGCGATGAACCATTCTTTATGGTGTTTGTCATCATTAAAAAATCCTCCGTCGTTGATGAGTTTCTTCAGCTACTGGTTAGCTTCCCATACAAACTCTGTAGGTCCCTGCTTAATATCTTTCAACTCTACTACACATTGAGAATAGGACTTAGGCTTTTGGAACTGCTCCTTCAAGGCATCCTTAATATCTTGTATTGTAGGATTCGCATGTTGAGCAATGTATCCCATGAACCAATCTAGAGCTTGCCCTTCAAAGGCTATTGATAGCTGCGCTCGTTTTACAACATCATTATTAACGTTCTGTGTGGTCCATATCGAATTTTCCACGAACCAGAACCGATCCATATCTTCATCCCCCACACCCTTAAAGGTGGGTAACTTCATATGCGCAGCCATATCATCTACAGGTGGTGGAGGAGGTGGGGTAGGAGAATTCTTACCCTTGTGCGAGTTTGATGATGGCATAGCTGGGGGACTGGTCTCTACGTGCACAACCCCACCTTGGTTGCGATTAGGTGAATCCCTCAGTGGAATGTACACCGATCTATCCCCTTCTCGATTAACCTGATATTATTTACCACTTCATGTTGTGCTTCCACTCTAGGCGAAGGTCATGCACTTGGTGTGACTGCCCCTTCTCGATTAACCTGATATTATTTACCACTTCATGTTGTGCTGCCACTCTAGGTGAAGGTCATGCACTTGGTGTGACTGCATAGGACACCCTTTTCACACAATAGCATCTTAATCAGGAGCGGAAATGTTTGCAAGAAATTACCCCTAAATCCCTTGAAAAACCTTCGCTCTGCTTCAGAATAGGACACAAACTGGTCGACTACAAACTCAGTTACAAACCTTTCTAAAACAATATCAACCCAGTGATCTACAGTCCGAGTGATCTTGTTATCACTCTTCTCCAATTGTTGGACCAACTCAGGGGTCCACTATGTGACCTGATCGTCTTTCCAACAAGTTTGGAACTCTGCTAACCTCACCAGCCACTCTTGCAATTCATGTGCGAAGGTTTCGAAGAAAATTTTGTGTACCTCTATAAAAATGTACTTGTTCTTCCACTCTTTGGCAGATAGTTTCTTACTTCTATTTTATTTCAGGGCAAACTCCTGAATCTGACTTTCAAACTAGTCCTCAAGTTCAGGCTTCAATGGCTACTAATGACCCCATGGAATTACCCAATCTCTCTCTCAAAATTCTCCCGGTCCCGACAACAAAACCATTTGTTGGTTTGAGTGGTCTTGACCCAGGTTCAAATTTAAGGTTTACCGACAAACCCTTGTACTACTGGCCCTTTCAGCAATGGCATGTTTGCGTAGGTCAAGATCTTGCCTGAAGTAGTATGGGAGAGTGATGGAGCCCGGTATCCACACCCTGAGAGAGATAAAGTTAATTAAAGTGTGTCCCTTCAAATCTAGCAGGCCTGCACTAGAGGAGCGCTTACCCAAAATCCACACAACATATCCACAATTTATATCCAGACTTAATCCTGCTTCAGCTTACTTCTAGATTCGATTTATCCATCTATTTATACTATATTAGCCTGCGCTACTCTATGGTCCGCAAACCGTGGTTTCTAGACCCTTGGTCTACCCTTTGACCCATTACAATTCATTCGAGGCTTTGACCCACCCCAAAGCCCCTGCTCTAGACTAAACTATTACAAAATTGCACCAAATTTTCACCAAAATTGCAGTTAGGGGACCCTGCTCCAACAATTAATATATCACATCCTCATATTCACTGATAAATTGTGCCTTTTTGACCAGTGGATTCAAGCCCTTCCTTCTAGCTAGATTCGTCCCCTTTCTACAAAAAACTCCACTTCTAAGTTTATGAAAATATTTGTCTCTTCAATGGGTGTGTTTCTAGCCTGTAAAAGAAGATGATAACTCAACATTATAATATAAAATCAACTAATAATTTTTTTACCTCCTTTATCTTCCACAAATCTTCTTCTCCTTTGAAGCATAATGGTGAAATATGAGTAATTCCACTCTCCAAACTAGATGTGTATGGTCGCAACACCGAAACCAAAAATCTGCAAGTAGGGTTTCCAAAACCTTAGACTCTTCTCCAATAGATATCAAAGATTTATTTTTCTCAAATTGAAAAATACTAGAATAAGGAGAGACTCCTCATTTTTCCATTTTTATAACTTATTCGCCAATTTTTTCCACCGTTTTACCCTTTTTTTTTATAAAGTCACTTTTGTGGCTTTTACACTTTATAGATTAAAATTTTCTTTTCATTAGCCTAAGACATGTCCTTGTTATGCAATTAACTCAAAAAATAGAAGATAAGATAGATCAACGACTTAAAAATTATCCTCTTCGAGGGGGAAACCTCTTTTACATTACATAAATGGAAACTTTTTGGATGATTCAAATGAAAAAACCTCCTTTCTATATATAGGAATCTAAGGGGTCACAATATAATCAAAGCCAACCTAACAATAATAATGTAAGGTCACAACAATAACAATAGTGGGCTTTTATGAGGCACAATAATAACAATATGTCGACTACATGGGTGCAACAATAACAATCATGGGGCTACACTAACAATACCCATAAGGGGATACACTAGTATTATAGGAACCTAACATGCCCCTATCCTTAAAAAAAGTGTTGTCCTCAATGCTTGAATAGTTCTGGATGTTTCTATATAAAATTCTCATCCTCCCAGGTGGAATATTCAATGGTTAAGTTCTTCCACTTGATGAGATACTCTGAAATTGATCAATTTTGTAGTTGTCAAGTTCTTGTTTCTGAGACTACTTCTGGTTCCAATATGATTTTTCCTTCCTCGTCAAGTTCTAGAAATATTGTTTGAACTGGTAACTTGTCACCTATAACCTTCTTTAAGCAATTGAAACATGGAAAACTGGGTGCACTCAGGAATATGTAGGAAGCTCCAATTTGTATGCTGTAGTACCAATATTTTGAAACACTTTGTAAGGACCATAATGATTTGGTGATAATTTTTTATTCTTCTTAGCTTGTTTGAGGGACATTTATTTGTATGGTGGTATTTGTAAAAATAGCCAGTCGCCAACATCAAAACTTATTTCCCTGCATTGTTAATATTCCTGTTGTTTCATTTGATTCTGCGCCAAAGTGACATTATCCTATAAGAGTTGGAGAACTTGTTGTTGATGCTCGATGTGATATTCCATTTTTTGAACCTTAGAATTTTCTCTTAAATATGATGTGATGGATGATGGATGATATCCATAAAGTTCCATAAATTTGGTCATTTTTGCTGTAGTATGGAAGGAAGTGTTATACCACCATTCAATCAGAGGTAACCACTTCACCCATTGTGTATGTTTATCAAATATAAAGCAACGAAGATATCCTTCCAAACATTTGTTCACTATCTCAATTTTCCCATCAAATTGAGGATGATAAGATGAGCTATGATCTAATTGAGTACCCAGACAAGAAAATAATTCCGTCCAAAAATTTCCAGCGAAAAGGGATATCTGTCGCTTACAATAACCTTTGGGCTTCCATGTAGCTTTTCAATTGTTTCCATAAATGCAGTAGAAACAGTACTGGTTTTAAATGGATGATATAATGCACAAAAATGTGCATATTTGGTAATTTTATCAACTACCACCATGATAAGAAAAACTCCTTCGGACTTAGATAAACCTGTGATAAAATCCATTGAAACATCCTCCAAAGGATGACCTGGAATGGATAAAGGTTGTAACATACCTGAGGTCTTAATTGTCTCAAATTTATTTTGTTGTAAAACCAAACATTCTGCCAAAAAATTTTGAATACCAAACTTAAAGCCATCCAAAAAAAATTCCTTCTTAACCTTGTGGTAAATTTTTAAAAATACTGAGTGCCCTCCTAAGGAAGAAGTGTGAAATTCCAAAAGAATATTTTGTTTGAGTTGGGAATTCGTACAAAGATATAAGTGATATGTGTACCATAATGAATCATTTTCCAGCTAAATGTATCAGATGTTCTGAGATCTTGTTGCACCTTTTGAATGAGTTTCCACACTTCTTCATCATTCTTCCACTCATCCCTTGCTTCAGTTATTCAATATGGTTGGACAATAGAAATAGCAAAAATAAATGCTTCCACATCCTCATCCTTTCTTGAGATTGCATTTGCAACAACATTTTTCTTCCTTTTTTGGTAGATGATTTCAAAGTCATAAACCAACACCTTGTGACCCATTTTTGCTACTCTTTTGAAGACAATATTTGTTCTAAAAAGTATTTAAGACTATCATGATCCATTTTTACCTTGAAGTGTCTTCCTATTAGGTAAGGTCGTCATTACTTAAGTGCATATAGTATTGCCAAGATTCCATTCTCATAAATAGGTTTTTTTAAATACTTTCCTTTGATTTTATGACTTTCAAACAAAATGGTTCTTCCTTCTTGCATTAAAACGACACCAATTCCATTTCCTGAGGCATTACATTCCACAATAAAGGTTTTTGTGAAGTATGGTGTGGCTAAGACAGGTGCTTAACACATTGTCTCTTTAAGATGTTCAAAGGCCTTAGTTGCTTCTGGAGTCCAATAAAATGCATCTTTCCTTAGTAATGTTGTTAGAGGTGTTGTTATTCTCTCATAATTCTTAACAAAATTTTGATAATGCCTTGTCAACCCAAGAAATCCTCACAGATGCTTTATGGTTGTGGGGATTTTCAATCCCTTAATTTATTTAATTTTGTTAGGTTATACCTTAACACCCTCATGATATAGAATATGACCCATATATTCCACCTCCTGTACTCCAAAGGAACATTTGAAGGTTTTTTCATATAATTGTTTCTCCTCCAATAGTTTGAGCACCATATTGACATGTTGAACATGATCCTTCCAAGACTTGTTGTAGATTAGTATATCATCAAAAAATGGTAACACAAATTTTCTAAGGAAGGGTTTGAAAATGGAATTCATCAAACCTTGAAATGTAGAACATGCATTGGTAAGGCCAAAAGGCATGACCAAAAATTCATAATGACCCTCATAAGTTCTAAATGTTGTTTTAATAATGTCTTTAGTCTTCATTCTTATTTGATGATATCCTAGAAGAAGATCCAACTTGGTGAAGTAAATTGTTCCATGTAATTCATCGAATAATTCATTAATGACAGGAATGGGAAATTTATCTTAAATAGTGAGCTTGTTGAGCTCCCTATATTTTGGACACATGCGCCATGATCCATCTTTCTTGTGCACCAATAACACTAGAGCAGAGAAAGAACTTTGACTAGGTTGAATTATACCGACCTCCAGCATTTCTACAACCATACGTTCAATCTCACTCTTTTGGGCACAAAAATATCTGTAAGGCCTGATGTTTGGAGGAACACTTCTTGGAATCAAATGAATAGCATGATAACGATAACGAATAGGTGGGAGGCCTTTGGGAGTCTGAAACACCTTGGAATGATTGTCCAAGACTTTTCATAGATCTAGAGAAATAGATTATTTTGATGTTTGAACCTCTACTGAGCATAATTGTTTAATTATGCCTCGTTGTTCTCTCTTTGGAAGTTTTTCATGACATTAGAGCTTATTATCTTTCATGTTTTCACTGCAATACCTCGTAATTCAACTTCATTTCCTTCCCAAAAAAATTTCAATAAAATTTCCTAAAAATTAAAAGTTACAGTCCCCAAAGATTGTAACAACTGGACTCCTAGTACAACATTAGCAACACCCATTGGAATAGAAAGCATTGGACTATTCAATACATATTCCCCCATGGTTAGCTTGATATTATGGAACTTTCCAAATCAATTTATAGTTCCTCCATTTGCAACCATCACTTGACACTCTGGTGTTGGATATAGGAAGCAATTCAATTCCTTGGCTGTATTACAATGAATAAAATTATGGGTACTACTCGAATCAATCAACACTATTACCTTTTTTTCTTGATATATCCTTCTATCTTGAGATTTTGAGGGGTGGTAATTTCTACCAATGCATTACAAGATATGGTTGGACTCATTTCTTTCTTATTTAGGGTTAGTTCTTGGTGTATATCCTCTTCTTTTGAATTTTATTTTTCATTTTCTTCCTCCTCTTCACAATTTATGTAAAATAATTTCTTCTCTGCACACTTATGACCTTTAGTGTATTTTCTATCACAACTGTAACAAAGCCATTTTTCTCTTTTTTCTTCCAATTGTTGTGGTGTCAACCTTGTAGGTTGTGGAAGGATAGGATCAACAACACTTCCATATTTATAGTTGTGAGTGGTAGGCTTCCTTGTTGCCATAATTTTTCTTTCAATTTTTCTAGCCAACCTGAATGCCTTCTCCAATGTATAAGGTTCCCAAAGGCAAACCTCATGTTGGATGTTATCCTTTAAAGTCTCTATGAAGACATCAATCATATGCTCCTCTGGAATATCATTTATCATTATATTCATTTTTTGGAAGTCCTCAATATGCTCCACCATTAAACCCTTTTTCTTGAGATTTATCAATTGGCTAAAGAAGGTGTTTCTCTTTGTATCCTCATAATGTGTTATCATTTCCTCCGAAAAAATTGACCAAGCGACAATTCGTTTATGAGAACAAAGCAATCGATAACATACAAACCGATTGGGTTCTAAATATAAAGTTGCAATGTGTACCTTTTGTGTGCTTTGCACAGTGTGGAGAACAAAATATTGCTCCATTTGTAGTATCCATGTTACCGAATCATTTCCATCAAACTTACTCATATCAATCTTTAGAATATGGTGGGTCTTCAATCCAATGTTAGAGTCTATGAAATCATGATTAACAATTTTTTTTTCTCATCATGAGTTTCATATAATACCTTTTTCCATTAGGAAACATTTGTTGTAGCAACTTTTTCAAACCTCTGTTCAACCCTTACATGTTTTTTTATAAACCATTCTTCAAATCTTCCATGTTGCCTTTCATTTTTTATTCTATGCCATCCATATTAGATCCCATACCATCCATATTAGCTTCCAAACCATCCATGTCTAATTTTAAACCATTCTTCAAACTATCCATATTATCTTCTATTTCATTTTTTGTTACTCTTTGCAAGAACGAAATTTTTTGCACTTGGTCTCGTAATTTTGATATATCATGTTGTATTTCTTCCACTTCTTCATGCATCATAGTAGATATTTTTGGTTGCTTACTAAGTTTTTCCATTTTATTTCTTGGAGGAATTTTGGAATCAAACAATGATATTTATGCTTGACTATAACCCCTAAATCACTTCAAACTGATTTTCCAAACAAAACTTATGCAAATTTTTTAAAAAATACACATTTTTCTTGCTTTCTAGGATCTCAATATTTAATATGTTGTATCTCTATAATTTCAAAAATGCAAGGTCCGAAATTGCATCTTGTTTTAGCCCTCTGAGTCTTATTTCCAACCCCACAAGTCATACTAAGATTGGAGTCTTCAAGAAAGAGTTATGCCTGATCTCTCATGATGACTTGATTATAGACTGGTTCAGTCGAGAGAATCTGTACGACATGACACATGTCATTGTTTCGAACTTCGGCCTTGAATTTTCTACATGAAAAACTCCAGTTTGTGCTCTTCCAACCACTTTTTACAGAATTCAAATATGATGCTTGAAACGAAAGTTATGATGATTTTCCCTAGGTCACCTGTTTGAGACAAAATTCTGGAGCCTGCAAAAACCCTAACTTCCTCATATCATATCTCTGTAAATATAGTGAACCAAGATCTGAAATTTTTACACAAAGTGAACCAATATTTTGGATCCCCATGGTACAAATTTCAGCTTCCGAAGCCTCGTAGAAAAAAAAATTATAGCACAGATCCCAAGATGACCCATTTGAAGAAGTGAAACCCTAGAATCCAAAGCATTGATACCAAATTTTATGCAACCAGCTCACAAAATAGATGAAAATATAGATCAATGACTTAAAAATTACCATCTTCAAGGGGGGAACCTCCTTTACATTACATAAATAAATAATTCTCAGATGGTTCAAATGATAAAACCCCCTTTCTATATATAGTAATCTAAGGGGTCATAATATAATAAGAGCCGACATAACAATAATAATGTAAGGACACAACAATAACAATAGTGGGCTTCTATGGGGCGCAATAATAACAATATGGAGACTACATGGGTACAACAATAACAATAAGTGGGATACAATAACAATAAAAATAAGGGGATACATTAGTATTATTGGACCTAGCAATCCCATTTTTACTATCTTAGCTTTTGTAATATTCTTCTAGGTGAATCATGTTACATTAGTTAATTTTCCCTCACCTTAAACTATAGGAACTTTATTAGGTTAGTTAAACACCCCATATGCCTCCTAAGTTTTTGGGGACATTACAAACATTGTTTACTAATAAAATAAAGTAGCCCTCTCATTTATCTATCTTTACAACCTCCTATCACTATTTTCATATATGGTCTTTCAATGTTATAATAGCATGGTATCAAGTTATTGTTCGTAGAAATACAATGACCTTGGGAACCATTTCATAGTTGAAATCACTACAATATTGGTGAAATGACAACTAGGTAAGGGACACATTGTTATGTACTTATATATTGTTTAAAATATTTTTCTTGAAAAATAGTATGCAATGCCTACGCACATACACCAATTTTGCATTATGAACAAAAAAATGATACTTTTTCCTTTGAGTTGATTTAGCATTAACAAAATCATATGTAGCTAGTACAATTGCAAGTAGTAGGGCTGAATTTTTCAAGGGTGTATTGTCTAACATAGAAAGTGTCTTTGCATTTTAAAATAATGCACTTACTTTCAAGATTTTCAGAGGAAAAATAAATTTTCCTTTCATGTGTACAACACAATGAAATAACATAGAATAAAAAATTATACATAAAATAGCATAACGCATAATATTTTCAACAAATTCCAACCATTTAAGCAATCATTAAAGAAAGTGGCATAGATTTTGATTTAAATATCTATTTTTGGTGATTGAAAATTTGTGATAAAGAGGAAAAAGAGGAGCATAATTATTTTACCACATGGCTCCAAAGGGTTCTTCAAATATTAATTTACCAACTAAACATCAATAAAACTAAACCACAACTAAAGAAATTAATTATTTTTCATCAAATTTAAGAAGAAAAAGATAAGATGTGCAAACATATGTAAAATAAAATGGGTGGAAATAGAGAACAAATGGAAATGAATAAATGGTATCATGAAAATTGAGAATAAATGAAAATTGAGTCCCATAACCATTAATATTCATCACTTCCAAATACACAACATCAGGGGTCCAATATGGAATCAAGAAACTACTTAATTCCCAAGGCTAATATGAGGAAATTTGATGGCAAGGATCTTATAACATAGATATTCCAAATGAAGAAAATATTTGATGTACGCCTAAGTGTAAACCTTATAAAAGATAACTATTGCATCATTGCATTTAGAAAATGATCAAATTTATTGTTATCAATTGGTTTGTGAAAGGAAAGGGGTTGTATTATCTTTGGTTTATTTTTAATGATGAATTCATAGCACATTGTAGAGATAGTAAAGGACTAATGCATTCTCTAGAATATTGTTAAATCTTCGACAAAGAGGTTCTATTATAGAACACATTTAGCAATTCCAAAAACTAAGTTGCAGGGAAAATGATATTTTAGAGGATAATTTGTTAGATCTCTTTATAGAAACTTTAAATAAGATAATCTAACATGAGGAATGTCTCTTGGAACCTAAATTGGTAGAGCACACTTTAAATTTGGAAGAGAAAGTTAAAATTAAAAATATGGCTACTAAAAGAGTGGTCACTAAAGACTATAGGGAGCGCCATGTTCCTTCTCCTAATATCTCTCAACCAACTAGGTTGACGCCTCAACAAATGGATGAAAGAAGAGAAAAGGGATTATATTCAAATCATGAAAAAAAATATAATAATGGGTATAAATGTGATGAGAATAAACTATTATACATATTTTGTGAAGAGGAAGAAGATCAAGAATTGGAACAATCACAAGATCTAGAGCTAGAAGAGAATATTATAACAATATATTTTCATGCATTAGCCAACATGAGTACTCTGCAAACCCTCAAGCTAGAAACATATATCAAAAAGAAAAAGGTAACTATTAGTTGGTTCAGGTAGAACCCATAACTTCATCAATTACAAATTAGCAAAACTTCTCAATTGTTTTGCATTTCTAGCACCAAACCTTGAAGTAATGGTTGCAAGTGAACATATCATAAATTGATAAATAAAGAGACATACTATTAAGCTCAATATGTCAGATGAATTTTTTGTATAGTTACATTATTTCAATCCAAATGGGTGGTGCTAATATTATATTAGGGCCTAATGGTTACAATCACTAGAAATAATAGCCCTTAGTTTTCGAGAACTTTTTATTAGATTTCCCTCAAAAGGAAATGAAATTGAGATTAGTGGTATGCAAGGGAAACTCTCTAAAATGGTAAACTCTAACAATATGAAAAATATTGATATCAAGTTAATAATATGGTTACTTGATTTTCCATCTCTGATTTCTATAAATTAGCCCCTACCCCTAGGTGCCTAAATAAATAACTTATACTGCAAAGTATAACAAAAAAATGAGAACCTAATAAATCCTTAAACCACAACATTAATATAAATTTCAACCCTATTGGGCTATATAATATACACCATTATATCTAAATGTATACTTCACTATAATTATTAATTTATAATTAATACACATAATATTCATATAAAAATTGAACTATTATTATATTTTTGACATTTAAATATGAAAAAAAATGCTTACATTTATAGATTTCAGATTTCTGTGGTGTGAGTTTTGAGTTGTTGAGTTCGGAATCTCCACAGTGAGCATTTTTGCGTGTATGTTTCCAGTCTAGAACAAGACCCATCATCAGGACAAATCCTATTGAAAAGAGAGGAGGAAAGACATCAAATATATGTACACAAGAGTGTAGGATGAAGGCCGACCAACCCTACAATAATTAGTATTTAATAGAATTAAATAAATATGCTTACATGATTTGATTTTTTTATTTTTGATAAAAAAATAAATGTTATATTTTATATTTTAATTTATTTGTGTTGATATGTGGTTTCCATTGATTTCAACCTAAGTAGCATTAACAGATGCCTCACCTTTTTTCATCCAAAATGACATGGAAATTCATTATTGTTTGAGTTCAGAACATCCTTATTGGATTCCTCTCGTTGAATTGATTTTGGTGGTATGTCGCATGCCACGTGGTTCTTCACGGTTTGTGAGTTATACCAGTTTGAAGATGAAGAACACAAGTTGTGAGTAATGATTAGGTGCTCAGTATTAAGCTCAGAAATGGAAGTTCTCATAATCGTTCGGAACCTAAATGATTGTGAAGTACTCGTTGCCCTGAATCCGACACACTTCATTTCATCAAAAACCGACTCTGTATGTGAAAGTTAGAGCATGATGTACATTTTCTCAAACAGGTAAAACTTCAAACAAAATGACAGACAACTGCTCAGTCAACAGTCTGTATTGCTTACATGGCAAGTGACTATGCAAGGGTCAAAGGTTGGTCAGAGATCCTTCAGGCGAATCAGATGGTGACAAGTATCACTGCGAGATTGTCTTTTAATCTTGGTGATTTGTCATAGTTTTATTGGTTTATTTCAAGTCCAATCGGGTGTCAACATGTGGCAAGCCCAAAGGCCACCACGTGCCCCCCTCCACCCCTCAAGTTATATGGTGGTGCAAAATTATATATGGCGACCGAGCGGAGTTTGGGATCGACCCCGCGACCTCCCCCACACAAACACAATGACTTACCGTTATATCTGCACGATGCTTCTTAACTAACATAGGTTTCAATTTATATTTAAGCTTGAATGTATTGCATGTCGGGGGTAAGGCCAGGGCCATATAACCTAATGCTACAACCATCAGGCATCGCTCCAACTAAATGCACCATTAGTGCCTAACCCTCACTTAATTACAATTAAACCCCACTTAACCATTAATTAATCCAAGCTTATCCATGCGAATTAAGTTGGTAGAGTCTGCAAATTTTGGTAGGAACTCCAGATTTGGTGGAGTTAACTGGAGTTGCTCGAGTTTTAGAGTATTTTTCATAGGAAAATTTGATCGAGCCATAACTTTGGCAAAATTCAACCAATTTTGGCTCAGAAAGAGTCTATCCTAGCATATTTGGGCATTCTGAGCATGTTGGAGCAAGTTTCAGGAGAAGTAGAAAAAAATGATCAGCAATTGTTTATAATTTTGAAGATGAAATTAACACTAAAAAACTAACATTCAGATTCAGTTGAAGGTGGTAATAGAGAGAAGGTTATTTGCTTGATATTTGCTTGAATTTTGTGCAAGTATGGTTTTAATGGTTGCAAATTTGTGATGCTTAGAAGGTTAAAGTTGTAGAGAGGAGAAGGGAGACTGTTGGTTGCCAGTCCTGAAGTTAGGACCAGAAGAGGGAGAGCCACAAGGCCACCATCTCCACCCAAATTTTCACTCCTAGTTGCACTTAAAGCACCTCAAGTTATATCTCTATATGAAATTGAGGAGGTACAAGCAATACCAGAAGCTAATCTTGAATCCATAGCCATCATGTTAGGCGTAGGACAGACTAAAGTTATTTTAGAAGAGGAAGCATTCAAGAAGGTTTTCTATGGCCTAACTGACATGGTTAGGGTCCTCTATGAAAAGAGGAGCACCAAGATGGTTGGAGGGAATTTCAAGTCTCCACATGGAGAGGGAACCTCAGAAGAAAAAGAGGATGAAGAGAAGGATTCAAATGGTAATGGAGGAAATCCTCCTCCATCTCCACCATCTTCATCATCATCCTCATCATCACCATCAGCATCATCTTCCACTTCCACAACTAAAACCATCCATACTCACTCAAAAACCCCAAAAGGAAAAACTCCCTTACTCGAATTGGACATTAAGTTTGAACTTCCATGTATAATGGTGAGGTAAATGCAAAGAAGTTGGACTATTAGATTCGTCAATTGGAGGTTTGTGGAAAAATTCAAAGCCTACAAGACAATGAAACAAAGATCTAGTTGGCTTCATTGAGGCTAGAAGAAGCAGTAGTAGTCTCGTGGGAAGAAAAGACTCAAGAGGAAATGTGAATCCATGGTAAGATATCCATTTCTTAGGTTAATTTTATTTCTTCAATTAAGAGAAAATTTATCCCTTAGCTTACATGCAAAAAGCCATTATGAGTAGGAAAAACTTTAGGCAACTCAAGGGTCAAACAGTTCAAGGTTATACCCAGGATTTTAGGAAAAGGGCTTTGTTGTTAGGTGTAAACTTGAATTCCCAAGGCACTCTATTGAAATACATTGGGGGTTTACATTCCTATTTAAAACACATTATCCTTATGCTCAATCCAAGTAACTTAGACGAGGCTTGTGTGCAAGCCACACACCTTGAAGCAAGGGGAAATAACATTCAGGAAGAGGGTAGTGAGAAGAATCCATTCAAGGGTAAGGATAAAGAGAGGGGAGGAAAATGGAAGGGAATGAAGAATTCAAGTGTTAAGAAAGAAGGGGAGAAAAATACATGCAAATATTGTTCCAAAGAGGGCCATGCTGAAGCCCACTGTTGGAAACTACATCCTGAACTAAGGCCTAAGAAACTAAAAAATAAGGCGAAATAAAAGACGACCGCTACCACACAACATGATCTTAGATCCAATTCCAATGATGAGACCAAGATTACAGCTATGGTCAGAAAGAGAAAGGAATCCATAGAAAGTAATAGTTACTCAAATTGTCACAACAACACTCCAAATGAAGAAACAAGGATAGAATTGTTCCATGTAAGGGTGATCTCAAACCATACAAATATTAACACATTATTTTATAGTGGGTCACAAGTGAACTTAATCTCGGAAGACTTGGTCAAAAATCTTAACCTTGAAACTGTATCTCATCATAAGCCATATCCTTTGGGTTGGATAGTAAAAAATGCCAATTTACACGGTTACAAGGAAATGTATATTCAGGTTTTCCATTGTTGCAAATTTTATTGATGAAGTCGAGTTAGATGTGGTTTCGCTTGACATTTTAGGTGTTGTATCTCAAGAAACAATCCCTTGGCTGTGGTAAGGAATCAATGCTTAAGACATTTTATAAATGTATGTCACAATTACCATATCAAATGGCCTTTGTTTAACACCCTTGGAATTCAGTTACTTAATACCCTCAATAAGCTGATATAATGAAAGGCTTCACAATGCCATAGATTGTTGGTATTTGAATCAAATGAAAAGAAGAACTGTAAGAGAAACTCAAAATGATATGCTGAAAACACAGAATCTACCACTTTTAACTTTCAAAGGAAATTCGTGGAGGAGGAGGGAACTTAAAATAATATGTTGTAAACACAAAATCTATCACTTTAAAGTTCTATCAGGAGTTTATGAAGAGAGAAGAGAGGAATTGAAGGAGCGCAAATTAAGGTTATTTAAATCTTACTCACAAATGTAATTAAGAGACCGGCTGCTACATTACTTCACTTCATTCAAAGAGGAATACCCACAGAGAGAAATAGGAAAGGTGTATCAACATCAAAAGGTGTAGGAAACTTGATCTTCTTTCATTGATTTATAAGAGAATTTATTCATAAACTAACAATCATCCAGAGGTCCAAAACTCGGAACCCCTTTTCTTTATTTCTATCTCCTTAAATACATCAAAGTCATTCGTAACTCCTGAACTTCTTGAACTCTTCGACTTCCTAAACTGTTAAGATTACTTATGCAATTATAACAAGAAAACTGTTAGGTCTCTATATTACTAGTATAGTCCATTATTTTTATTAGTGTAACCCCTTTATTTTTATTATTGTACCATTTTAACCCCCATTTTGTTATTATTGTGCCCTTAAATTATTATTGTTAGGTCAGCTAGGATTACATTGTGGCCCACTAGGATTACATTATGGCCACGTGGACTCCTATATATAGAAAGGAGGTTTTGTAAATTGTATCATCCAAGAATTGTTCATTTATGTAATGTATTGGAGGTTTCCCCCTCGAAGTGGCTTATTTTTAAGGCGTTGATATCTCTTTTCTTCTATTTTTGGAGTTGGTTACACAACATTTGGTATCAGAGCTTTGGATTCTAGGGTTTCTCTGCTCCAAACTGGTCTTCGTGGAATTTTTGCTATGAATTGTTTTCTACAAAGTTTCAGAAGCTGAAATGTTTAGGGTACGAAGCCGAAATCCTAAGGACTATTGTCTAAAAATTTCAGAGCTTGGTTCGCAATATTTTCGGAGATATGATCTGTGGAAATTAGGTATTTTTTCAGGCTCCTAAACAGGTCATCGTGGCATTTGCGCTATAAAGTTTTTTCTACAAAGGTTCAGAATCTGAAATTTTTAGGGTACGAAGCTGAAATCCTGAGGAAACTCGTCAAAAAATTTCAGAGCTTGGTTCGCAATATTTTTGGAGATATGATCTGTGGAAGGTAGTGATTTTTCAGGCTCCCGAATTTCATCACAAAGAGGTGATCGTGGGAAAAGTTCAATAACTCTCTCTCTGAGCATCGGCTTTGAGTGCCGTGAAAAGTGGTCGCAATTACACGGATTGTAGTTTCTTGGCTATCAATTTCAAAGGCGAAGGATGAAACAGTGACACGTGGCAAGTCGTACAAGTTTTCTCTACTGAACTAGTCCATAATTAGGTCATTGTGGGAGATTGGACATAACTTTGCCTTGGAGAATCCAAATCAGGTCAGACCTATGGCATTCAAAAGAGAAGTTAAAGGGCTAATTCAGTGCTGAATTTCAAATATTGAAGAGCCACAATCACAGAGATAATCCAATTTCAATATCGAGCTCCTCAAAAGCAAGAAAAAGGTTTTTTTTTTTTTTTTTTTTTTTTTTTTTTTTTTCTTTCCAAATTGCATGAGTCTTCTCTGAAGAATCAATTTGAATTGATTCCAACGGCATATTGTAGAATATATAGCAATATTGGGTTCTAAAAGATGCCCCGTAAAAATAATTCAACACCCATTAAGCCTTCAGAAGGCTCTAATATGACTCATGAAGATGAAGAATTGCAACATGATCTATCAAAATTACAAGAGAAAGTGCAACAGATTTCACTCTCGCAAAGAGCAACAAAAAATGAAATGGAAGTTTTGAAGAAAGGCATGGAAGTGAAGATGGACGGTTTGAAGAAAGGCATGGAAGCTAAGATGGATGGCATGGAAGTGGGCATGGAAGCTAAGATGGATGGCATGAAAGACAACATGGAAAACATGAAGAATGATCTAAAAGCATACATGGAAGGCTTGATGACAAGCTTAAAACAAGAAATGATTCCTAATGGCGGAAATATAGTAGAAGAACCTCATGATGAGAACAAAATAAATGTTAATCATGATTTCATAACCTCTAATGTTGGCGGGAAGAACCACCATATTCCAAAAATGGATATGAGGAAGTTTGATGGAAAGGATCCTGTAACATGGATACTACAGATGGAGCAATATTTTGATCTCCATAACATGCAAAACACACAAAAGGTACGCATTGCAACGTAACATTTAGAAAAAAATACATTTGTATGGTATCGATGGCTTTGCTACTGTAAAAAAATTGTCACTTGGTCAATTTTTATGGAGGAAATGATAGCGCATTATGAGGATACAAAGAGCAACACCTTCTTTAGCCAATTGATAAATCTCAAACAAAAGCGTTTAGTTGGGCAGCACATTGAGGACTTCCAAAAATTGAATATAAGGGTAACTGATATTCCAGAGGAACACAGGATTGATCTCTTCATAGGCACTTTAAAGGATAACATCCAACATGAAGTTCGCATTTTGGAACCGGATTCATTGGAGAAGGCATTCAGGTTGGCAAGAAAAGTTGAATGTAAAATAATGGCAACAAGGAAGCCTACCACTCAATTCTATAAAGAAGGAAGTGTTGCTACGCCTACATTTCCACAACCTACAAGGTTGACACCACAACAATTGGAAGAAAAAAGAGCAAAAGGGCTTTGCTACAGTTGTGATAGCAAATACACTAAAGGTCATTAGTGTGTCGAGAAGAAATTTTTTTAAATAGATTGTGAAGAGGAGGAAGAAAATGAACAAGAAGAGGATAGACACCAGGAACCAACTCTAGAAGAGGAAGAAATGAGTCTGACCATATTGTGTAATGCATTGGTAGGAGTTACCACTCCTCAAACTCTCAAGATAGAAGGACACATCAAGAAGAAAAAGGTAATAGTGTTGATTGATTCAGGTAGCACCCATAATTTTATTCATTGTAAGGTAGCCAAGGAATTAAATTGTTTCCTATACCCAGCACCAGAATGTCAAGTGATGGTTGCAAATGGAGGAACTATAAATTGCTCCGGGAAATGCCATAATATCAAGCTAACCATGGGGGAATATGTATTGACTAGTCCAATGCTTTCCATTCATATGGGAGGTGCTGATGTTGTACTAGGAGTACAATGGTTACAATCTTTGGGGACGGTAGCTTTTAATTTTCAAGAACTTTTCTTGAAATTTTTTTAGAAGGAAAGGAATTTGAATTACGGGGTATTGCAAGGAAGCCAGGAAAGATAATAAGCTATAATGTCATGAAAAAACTTCTAAAAAAATAACAACGAGGTGTCATTGCACAATTATGCTCACTAGAAGTTCCAACATCAAAAACATCTATTTTTGCAGATCTCCAACAAGTCGTGGACAATCATTCCAAGGTGTTTGAAACTCCCAAAGGACTCCCACCTATTCGTGATCATGATCATGCTATTCATTTGATTCCAGGAATTGTTCCTCCAAACATCAGGCCTTATAGATATCCTTACGTCCAAAAGAGAGAAATTGAACGTATGATTGCAGAAATGTTAGAGGCGGGTATAATTCAACCTAGTCAAAGTTCTTTCTCTGCTCCTATAGTTTTGGTACACAAGAAGGATGGATCATGGCAAATGTGTCCGGATTATAGGGAGCTCAATAAGCTCACCATTAAAGACAAATTTCCCATTCCTATGATTGATGAATTATTGGATGAATTACATGGAGCAATTTATTTTACCAAGTTGGATCTTCGTTCAGGATATCGTCAAATTAGAATGAAGACTGAAGATATTCCAAAAACAGCATTTCGAACTCATGAGGGTCATTATGAATTTTTGGTCATGCCTTTTGGCCTTACCAATGCACCTTCTACATTTCAAGGGTTGATGAATTCCATTTTCAAACCCTTCCTTACAAAATTTGTGCTAGTATTTTTTGATGATATACTAATCTATAGCAGGTCTTGGAAGGATCATGTTGAACATATTGACAGGGTGCTCAAACTATTGCAGGAGAAACAATTATATGCAAAAACATCCAAATGTTTCTTTGGAGTACAAGAGGTGGAATATCTGGGTCATATTGTATCTCACGAGGGTGTTAAAGTAGACCCTAACAAAATTAAAGCCATTAAGGAATGGAAAGTCCTCACAACCATAAAGCAGTTGCGAGGATTTCTCGGGTTAACAGGGTATTATCGCAAGTTTGTTAAGAATTATGGGAGAATAGCAGCACCTCTAACAACATTATTGAAGAAAGATGCATTTTCATGGACTCCTGAAGCAACTAAGGCGTTTGAACATCTTAAAGAGGCAATGTGCCTAGCACCGATCTTAGCTACGCCAGACTTCACAAAAACCTTTATTGTGGAATGTGATGCCTCAGGAAATGGAATTGGTGTTGTTTTAATGCAGGAAGGAAGACCCATTGCTTTTGAAAGTCGTCCAATCAAAGGAAAGTATTTACAGAAACCTATTTATGAGAAGGAAATGTTAGCAATACCGCATGCACTAAAGAAATGGTGAACTTACCTAATGGGAAGACACTTCAAGGTAAAAACTGATCATGATAGTCTTAAACACTTTTTGGAACAAAGACTATCTTCAGAAGAGCAGCGAAAATGGGTCACAAAGATGTTGGGTTATGACTTTGAAATAATCTACAAAAAAGGAAAGTTTAATGTTGTTGCAGATGCACTCTCAAGAAAGAATGAAGAGGTGGAAGCATTGCTTTGTGCCATTTCTATTATCCAACCAGATTGGATAATCGAAGCAAGAGATGAATGGAAGAAGGACAAAGATGTATGGACACTCATTCAAAAGCTGCAGCAAGATCCTAGTACATTTGATACATTTAGTTGGAAAAATGATTCCTTATGGTACAAAGATCGCTTATATCTTTGTAAGAATTCCCAACTAAAACAAAAGATTCTTCTGGAATTGCACACTTCTCCTTTAGGAGGACACTCAGGATTTTTAAAAACTTACCGCAGGGTGAAGAAAGAATTTTTTTGGGATGGCCTTAAATCTGATATTCAAAAGTTTGTGGCGGAATGTTTGGTTTGCCAGCAGAATAAAGTGGAAACAATTAAGACCCCGAGACTTCTACAACCTTTATCCATTCCAAGTGAACGTTGGGAGGAGATTTCAATGGATTTTATCACAGGTTTACCTAAGTCCGAAGGAAAGAGTGTCATCATGGTGGTAGTTGATAGACTTACCAACTATGCACACTTTTGTGCATTATCTCATCCATTTAAAGCAAGTACAGTTGCTACTACATTTATGGACAGAATTCAAAAGCTACATGGAAGCCCAAGGATTATTGTGAGCGACAGAGATCCCATTTTTACTGGAAATTTTTGGACGGAGTTATTTTCTTGTTTGGGTACTCGATTAGCTCATAGCTCATCTTATCATCCTCAATCTGATGGTCAAACTGAGATAGTAAATAAATGTTTAGAAGGATATCTTCGTTGTTTTGTATCTGATAAACAAACACAATGGGTCAAGTGGTTACCTCTCGCTGAATGGTGGTATAACACTTCCTTCCATACCGCAGAAAAAATGACCCCATTTATGGCACTTTATGGATATCATCCACCATCGATCACATCATCTTTAAGGGAAAATTCGAAGGTTCAAGCAGTGGAAGATCACATCGAGCATCAGCAAGAAGTTCTCCAACTCTTAAAGGATAACCCGAATTTGGCACAAAATCGAATGAAACAACAGGCAAATCAACATCATAGCGAGAGAAGTTTTGATGTAGGAGATTGGGTATTTTTACGGCTACAACCATACAAACAAATGTCCCTCAAGCAAGCTAGGAAGGATAATAAATTATCGCCAAAGTACTATGGTCCTTACAAGGTGTTGCAAAAGATTGGTACTATGGCATACAAATTGGAGCTTCCTACTTCTTCGTGAGTGCATCCAATTTTCCATGTTTCATGCTTAAAGAAGGTTATAGGTGAAAATCTTCCAGTTCAAACAATATTGCCAGAACTTGATGAGGAAGGAAAATCATATTGGAACCTGAAGCGGTCATGGAAACAAGAACTCGACAGCTACGGAATCGATCAATTTCAGAGTATCTCATCAAGTGGAAGAACTTACCCACTGAAGATTCTACATGGGAGGATGAGAATTTTATACAGAAGCACCCAAAGCTACTCAAGCATTGAGGACAACACTTTTTGAAGGAGAGGGGCATGTTAGGTCCCTATATTACTAGTATAGTCCCTTATTGTTGTTAGTGTAACCCCCTTATTGTTATTATTGTACCCTTGTAACCCCCATTTTGGTTATTATTGTGCCCTTAAATTATTATTGTTAGGTCGGCTAGGATTACATTGTGGCCCACTAGGATTACATTATGGCCCCATGGACTCCTATATATAGAAAGGAGGTTTTGTAAATTGTATCATCCAAGAATTGCTCATTTATGTAATGTATTGGAGGTTGCCCCCTCGAAGTGGCTTATTTCTAAGGCGTTGATATCTCTTTTCTTCTATTTTTGGAGCTGGTTACACAACAAAAACGAATTGAAACTTGGAAACATGGTTCGTTTTGTTAAATATGATGTTGTTGATGCCTCCTCCCGGAGTGTCGAGGTGTCCTTTTTGGTTATGATGCAGCAACAACATCGTCTTGTAGCGACGCCTCAGTGCCCGACTCTGACCCAACTGTCGTGCTTCCAATAATGCCCCTATACATTCTTCTGTCTGACTCTGCTGATGCCTCTGTGCTTCAAACGCTACCATCATATTACCTGCTACCCAACTCTGACTTTTCTCCTTTGGTCTGCGTCGGGTTGCTTACCCGAGTCTCTCTGTCGTGTTTTTCCTATTTCTTCATGACCTAGGCATTTCACTGGCTTTGCGTTGTAATCCTCTTTTTCTTCCTCCGACACGATTTAACACAAAAAATAGCTTTCTGCTGAATCTGAAAACCTTTGGAGTTTTCTTTTGAAACCACATCATATCTTCTCGCACATCGCATTTCGTTGTTTTTAGCTTGTCTTTGACACTTATCTTTTGAGTCTTGCGATGTGCGCTATGCGATCGAGCCCCACCGCATCGCATATCGCACTTCGGAAAACATAACTCAAGCCCTTTGCACTTAACGCTTAAAACTTGTGATGCGCGGTGTGCGGGCCACATCACTGCATCTCTCTCTTCGGTGGACTTAACTTTTACCTTACATGCTCATCCTTTGAAACTTGTGGTTTGTGATTTAATCTTCGTCATCCATCTTTTCCTTTGCACCTCCCCCTAAATTCTTAAGTTTTTGAGGGAAATGTGCCCTTTCTCCACCTCTTGAATTGTTCTGCACGTGGATGAGCTCGACTTGACCCACCTTCACAGATTATCAGGTAATATTAATGTACCAACCTATAAATTAAAGTTCTTCTATAACACACAAAATTTTGTATTTTTTATCATATATGATTTTTTGGTTTGTTGAAATTTAATTCAAAGGTAAATGCGAATGAGCCACAACATCAAGAATTATCTTGGGAAGCCCATATGTGTATGACAAGAAAGCAATATTTTATTTCCATGAGAACAAATATCATTTTCTCAAGGATGGGGTGGACTATACTGTGAGAGCTCATCGCAAAAGCTGAATATTTCTTTGGTTAATGCAGGACAGATGAAGAGACTAGTTAATGCAAGTAACAATTTTGTGCTTCTCATGATCCAGAAAAAGAATGATATGGATTATGAATCTTTTGAAGGTTGTGATGAAAAATTAAAATTTGATTTGTTTGATGTGGTAATTCAACATGCAAGATGTTTCATGAGCCAAATGGGTTACCTCCCAAGAGGGGAATTCATTATGAGATACAACTACAGCAAGATGTTCCACTTCCAAACATTCACATGTATCGCATGTCGATAATGGAGAGCATGGAAATCAAGAAGAAAATTCAAGAATTTTTGAACCAAGGTATCATATGCCCATCTACTTCACCATGTGGTTCACTGATTGTCTTGGTGCCAAAGAAGGACGGGACTTGGCGCATGCGTGTGGATTTCCATGCATTGAAAAAAAATAACAGTAAAGAATTTTTATCCACTACCAAGAATTGATGATTTTCTTTATCAATTGAGGTATGCAAAGTATTTCAGTAAGTTAGACTTACGAAGTGGTTATCATCAAGTTAGAATATCTGAAGAGGACATTTGGAAAACCGCATTTAAAACTAAACAAGGATTGTTTGAGTGGCTTGTTATGCCTTTCGGTCTTACCAATGCTCCAACTACTTTCATGAGAGTTATGAATGATGTATTGAGGCCATTTGTTGATGATTTTTTCATTGTCTACTTAGATGATATTTTGATATTCAGAAAATCAAGATATGAACATGTCATGCAAGTGAACAAAGTACTTAGTGTCTTGAGAAAAGAAAAGTTGTTTTTGAATATTTTGAAGTGTGAATTTGGCAAGACTTATTTAGTGTATCTGGGACATATTGTTTCAGGAGGTGAGATGAAGATAGACCCCTCTAAGGATGAGGTCATTGTGAAATGGCCCAAGCCCAATACAGTTACGGAGGTAAGAAGCTTTCTCGGGGCAGCACAATATTGGAGGAAGTTTATTGCTAATTTTTCCTCTATTGCAGCTCCATTACATGCATTGACTAGTGTCAAGAAAGTATTCCATTGGGGAGATATGCAGCAAAAAACATTTGATGCTTTGAAATAAAACATCAGTTCAACACCAGTATTGGCTCTACTGTATCTTAGACAACCATTTGAGATTCAAACAAATGCTAGTGATTACGCCATGGGAGCAGTTCTCATGCAGCATGGTAAGCCCATTTCATTTCATTCTAAAATTTTTAATGGTGATGTGACTCACTATCCCACTTATAACAAAGATTTATATGCATTGGTACAAAGTGTAAAGTAATGGAAACACTACTTGATGGGGAAAGAGACCATTATCCATACCAACCATCAACCATTGCAGTACTTACAGTCACAATCAAAGTTGCAGTAATCATGACACTTCAAATAGATGGGATTTCTACAACAGTTTCATTTGGTTATTAGGTATAAAAAGGGAATATACAATAAGGTAGTTGATATGCTTTATAGGCCTATTGTAAACTCATCTATTATACTCAAGCACAATTATGCTTTTCATGAAAGTTACATTGAGCAATATGCATATGATAATGAATTTCAAGATGTGTATGCAAGCTTGAGTCAATGAAACCAAAATGAAGAGTGAGATTACCATGTACATAATAGTTTATTGTATCACTTGGGAAATTTATGTATTCCACAGGGAGAAAGAAACAATATCATAAGGGAGGCACACACTTCATTGATTGTTGGACATTTCGATATAGGCAAGACAATAGCGAATCCCCAAAGGTATTGTTATTGGCCACACATGTTTGATAGTGTATCTCATTTCATTAGAGGATGTTCTTTGTGTGCAATAAGCAATCCTAGCAATAGGAAACTAGGATTGTACATTCCACTCCCGATACCTTCACGTCCATGGGAGAGTATCTCAATGGATTTTGTAGGAGGTCTTACATTGTCAAGAAAAGGTCATGATTACTTGTATGTAGTTGTATATAAGTTCAACAAAATGTGTATATTGATGCCATGTAAAAAGAAAATTACAGTTGAACGAACAACTCATATTTTATTTCAATATGTTTGATTTCATTTTGGTCTTCCTACTTCTATTGTAAGTGATCAAGATTCTCGATTTGTTGGGAATTTTTGGTCAAATTTGTGGGACATGATGGACACTATGTTGAAGAAGAGTACAACCTTCCATCCACAAACATATGGTCAAACCGAGGTGGTCAATAGGACATTCATTCATATTTTTAGAGGATATTGCAGTAAACATCCCAAGTTGTGGATGAACAATTGCATTACATTCAGCATGCATACAACAACGCAAAGAATTCTTCCACAAACACATCACCATTTGAGGCATTCTTGGGTATTTGCCAAGATCACCATTGGACTTCATCTTTGGGAAAGATGTTTCTATTGATGGCCATAGTGACATAGATAAAGAAAATACTTATTGAG
>CM076580.1:142746425-143019179 GCA_034641835.2 Pinus albicaulis | reverse complement strand
TTCCTTCCAAAATCCCTAAAAATGTGTATCTAATTCCCTTGTGTCCTTGCAACTATAGTGAGGTAGTAAGTGTCCTTGATCTAGCCAAGTTGTGATTATCCTTCAGCAGGGAACACACCGCATAATTTTCTCTTGCTTGACTCCGGCTTCATCTACATAATACATCCTCAATATCCTAAGAATTTAATGCATTAGGCACACACGATACAAAAATTATCTCCTAACTCTCCTAATAACATATTAAATTTGAAAACTACATTATCAAGTGTATAAGGAATAGTTCAATACAATTAAGGTTGGTTATATAGGTCTTAAATTTTACCCATTTCGGAGGACCATCAATATGGGCTGATGTACTCCATCAATTTAGTTAATCCATCATAGAAAACATTTATGTCGTCCATGGAAAATGTTCCCAAATAATGTAGTGATGATGGATAAATGTGATATATCCTCTCTGTTGTGCAGGTAAATCCCCTTTGTAGACAAAGACGTTCCTTCTAGCCCTAGGGTGGATCTATCAACAAGAGGACATGCTAATCCTTGGATTCATATTTTATGAATGAAACTGAGTCAGGATATATGTCCTACCTTTGTTCCAACGCAGTTGTCATAGTTGTGGCAACAGTCTCCTAATCTTCGTCCTGACACATCACGGTCCTTCAGCGGTAATACTCAGGTGCCTTCACAAGGATCAGAGAACGATAGAAGCATATGAAAACATAATTGCATTCACAACTATTTAATTGGTCAAGGAGAATTAAATTTATTGCACAAGATTAATCATATCAAGCACAAAATGGGAACCAAAACATCAGTCATGTATTAATAAGGAGAGAGAAAGAGTTTACAACCAAATAAGCCTTGACGTTGTAGCCTCCTTCAGCGGGTACAGTCAAACGCGTCTCAAGCCTTCGTCGGGGAATTGGACTTGGAAAGGAAATAAGCCTATACTCTCTCTCGACAATGGGTTCCTCTGCTCTATCTCACACCATCTATTCAACCATTCAACCCTTTCAACTATAGTAAGGATTGTTTAGCTAACTACAACTATGTGAGAGGGATGTATTTATGGGAGAGGAGGAGGTGGTTTTGGATCTTTCATAAGGTGCAAGGGATACCTTATCCTTTGGGGATTTTCTCAAAAGTATGAAACAAGAAGCCAGAGGAAGTTCTTCGACGTTATTCAGTCGAATAAACCATGCTGACTCCGCTCACGAAGTGGTTGGGAATGGAAGCTTCGCTTCTATTTTAAAAAATTTCCAATAACAGCTCGGGGCGGGTAGTCCCATGAGACAGAGCACCAATGGGCATGAGGCCTAGTGCTAATTTCTATATGGGTGCGAGGTCATAACTTCCTACCAGCGCCGACCCAAAATCATATGTTTTTGAGAGCTTGCTACAGGAATAGTCAACAAAGAAAATGTTCTTCTCGTGCAAAGGGATGCAATGAAACTTTTTGAAAGGTATGGAAATACACAGAAGTCATAGAAATGGTCCTCCAATGTGTGGGATGGGGATTGCATGGACAGTGACAAAATACTGTGTAACATATGCCCCCTAAAGTATGAGGTCCAAGAGAGAGGGAGGAGTGAAATGCTTTACGAGAACGTGTTCAAACCAAATACAACCGTCGGAAGACCTGCAAGTACAAGTACAAATGATATCTCTCATACATGAATATGTGGCATGGGAAAAACCATCCATAATAGAGTACATATAAAAATGAGATCTAAGGTATGGACTAGCAAGAAGGATCAATAAATAGACTCATGTATCACAACCATCCAATCAAAACATTCATGCATATAGTCATGATAAACCAAAACAATCTCACAACCTTGATTTTATTAGACAAAACTGAGGGTCTTGCGCTCCATAACGAATCAAACAAGTAAAAATTCAAGCATGTGAATAAGTGAGCTAAAGTCGAACATGCAAGAAAGTCACCTGATTAAAAACCAAAGATGAAAGCTGTTAACAAGCACGAGAGAAATCACCAATAATGACAATGTATCTCGAGGTACAAAAAGTACAATCCGTAGAATGTGAACATTGATCTATCATCGAACATCCATGGAATCACTCGATTGAAGCCAATGATGAGGACCTGTCATCGAATACGAAGAACTTGTCATTGAGGCATGCAAGCTCCAAGGTACCCGAAGGGAGTCTCTAGAACAATTGCCTGGATAATGAGCCGAAGTCGACAGGAAGTGACATGGTTGAAGGAGGGCCATAATGTTTCCCACATCATCGAAACGAGACATAGGAATAAGATGATAGTAAATCAGGACCAAACAGAGGATCAAAGGTTGAAAACTGCAGAAGGAAACTTCTCTTGAACATACCGGTGACACGACTCTAGAATTTGGCAGTATTCGACATCAAGGGATTTGAGGTCACGATGACATGGAAAATAGTAGATGAGAGGTCAAAATAGATTACCCAAATCCATGGAGGCAAAAAATGACGAAATGGGATGTCCCCAACCCGACACGAATGCAGATGAGGGTCATGTTCAAGAGCGACATACTGCCGACAAGACTGAAAATTAGTTCCATTTTCCCCCACCATCGCTGGTGAGTACCCAAATTATTTTTAGAAACAAGATTGATGGGGATAACATATTCTTGTCATATAAATTTTTCCTTCAAACAAATCCATCCTAGTACATTTTACGAGCCCTAGGAAGGAGGAACTCGGTTACGTCATGGTGATGGTTTCCGATGTCATTTAGGTTTTAACGAGTCTGAAAAAGGAATAACTCGACATATTTTCATGTTTAGAGAGTTTGAAGAGAATCAGAAAAGAAAACTCCAGGAGGTCCCTTTTCATAGGTAGTCTCACAGATCTGAAAAGGTAGAAAACTATGTCTGAGAGAACCTCTTAGTCGCGATAGGCTAAGGTATTCCTTTTTCATAAATAATCTATCCTAGCTCGAAAAAGGGGTAAATTTATTCTGGATAGATATCATTTCGCAGCCTTTAACGAGTTCAAAATGACAAGAGTCTCGACAATATTTTCAATTTTAGAGAGTCAGAAAAGAGCTGAAAGGTGACTCCAGGGGTGACTTTTTTCGTGTTTTTACCGAGTCTGAAAAAGTATAAAATACAAATTTTTACTTCATGTCCGTCATGTTGAGGACCTATTACTGCACAAGAAACACACGTAAAACCCATTTTTCAAGATAAATAGAAAAATAATCGAAAAATATGCTCAAAAACCTAATTAGGGTTCTGAAAAGTTTATAAAATGCCAAAAATAGTAAAAATAAATTACTTTTCACTTTTACCTCTCGTGAACAATTTTTTACCCTTTTTTCACTGTGATTTTACGGAGCTAACAGTGGAAAATCCAGAAGGCCAATCGCGCATTCGTCGGTTCCAGGTAAGAGCTCATATCCTTGCCTTCATTTTTATATAATTTTCATTGCCTGCAATCCAATCTATAGATTTGTGGAGAGGTTTTCATGTAAATTAGGGCACAAGGGTTGGCACGGGTTTCAGGCACATACTCGCGCCAGCCGGCCTTGAATTCAAATGGGGGGGGGGGCGCTAATTGGTGCGACTGTTTTTAAAACAGTCACACTAATCACATACACAAATTTAGCTTGTTAATTCAATCAATTAGCCTATTTTAAACACTCAAATAGAAAATGATTTAACTAATGATGACCCCATTGATGTTTTTGTAGGTTTGAAAGAGTAGAATGGTGATCGAATGGAAGGAAAGAGAACATAGTGAAGAAGATGAGCAAGCCTTGGGCAATGTAAGATGCATGGACGTTCTTAGGGATTGCGGGCTCAAGAATTTCTTCATGGAACCATGTCTCCAAGCTCAACCGGAGCTATTACATTACTTGATCAGTGTTTGGGAAATTGATAAGTAAAGATTCATAATTCATGACCAAGAGCTAGAGATTGAGGTCTTAGATGTGTACTTTATAACCAGATTATCACGAAGGGGGACAATACCAATCCTGACAGGTACCTAGCCCACAATGGAAAACATGAGCATGGTCATCGATAGAGTGTGCCGAGGGTCAAGGAAAGGATCCAAGAGCGGGAAGGTGGATATCAAACCATCCCCGATTTGGCACTAAGAGTAGTGTTGCACACCATCACGCTACCTGCTAGAGTTTAGGCTCTACATGAGGCCAAAAAAACACACCTACTTCTTGTAGTAGATTGCATGACACCAACTATCTACAACTGGGCAGAGGCGATAATGATCAACATGAAATTCCAGTTGAAAAAATGAAAGAATGGTAAGCTAAAATAGTTCTACTATGGGTCCATCTTGCTACCATTCATATTGGAATGACTACCAATTTTCCAACATCAGGAAGTGATAGTTCCTACACCACCAACCCAGGAGCCACGGATGGTTCGTTGGTTGGCTTTGATGCCAAGATCAGGAGGCGGTCAATAGATGTCTTAGAGACCAGAGTTATTTGAGTGGCTCCGCCGATAGCTGATTTTCGTGGAGGAATATCCCTATTCTGGTACGAACTTTACCGGTGATGCGGATCTCCCATTCCTAGCAGGAGAAGATTGGGATGAAGCATTGAGCAAGATACATTTTTTATTTTGATGATTATTATGATTTTTTGATTATATATGCTCTGATGTTAATCCATGTATTTGCAGATGTCGGCCCAGAAAGACCTGCATGGATGTCTCCGATAGCACGACGAATTCCTCGTGATTTTGATGTGGCCCCTCATGGTCCTTGAGGAAATCATACGCAACCTGGAGGGACTCGCTAGTAGGATCCCAGGCTATGCAAGATTCGATGATGTTCCTCACGCATACCAGAGACACACTGCAGGGGTGTCGAACCATGTTCACCACTTATTGAGGTGACTTGTACGGATAGTGACATGCTACCATGAGCATCACGCTGACTAGACACCTAGGATTTTGTTTCCGCATATTTTTTGAGAGACATGATGTCTCAGGATGTAACCGAAACATACACATTTTTTGAACTTATGATGCACGTAGATGAAAACACTCGATATATATATACACCTATTTTCTTGTATTCATCTTTTCATGTGATAATGATGTTTTACAAATTACGCAAATGTCTATCGAATACAATATTAGCTACTGCATCAGTTAATGCATTCATTCGTCTAGGAATATGTTGATACGTGATGTAATCAAAATGTCTTTCCAGTAAACGAACACGTAAATACAACCTTAAGATTTGAGGATGTCTAACAGAATAATGCCCATTAAGGTGAAGAACAACAAGCTGAGAATCTAGGTTAACAATGAATGCACGAATGTCAAGAGAAATGGCCTCAGTTGAGAGTTCAATGACAACACTATATTCAGCGACATTGTTTGTAGTTCGTCCTAGACGAATACCTTGTAGGTCTATCAACTCACCATTAGGATTATAAATCACTCAGGCTGCAGAAGACAAGTTTCGGGTACTACGAGAGGCACCATCTGCGAAACCGACATAAGGAGTAATAGAAATTTGCACAATAAGCAAAGACCCAATAAGCAGGAAAACGCTTGCAAAGCACACCAAGCCAAAAGTGTACAAAAATGAAAAACATCTATGTACAAATAGAAACATGCACAAGAAACTCATGCATAATATTTTTTAAGATACAACCCATTTCTGGGCTGATCCACAGGATAACCTTCATAATCAATAAGCTCATAAGCCTCGTTCTGCAAAACACACTTAACAATGTAGGGCCCATGCCACATGGGTTGGAATTTTCCTGCCCCTAGCTTATTGTGAGCTTGGTAATACAATAGGATGAGGTCTCCTTCTATAAAGGAACAAGGGGAAATCGACTAGTCAAACTGAGCTGTGACTCGCTTCTTCTGTGCTTCTATGACAAGAGCAGCAAAGCGGTGAGTTTCATCAAGCCCCTCTAAATATAGAAGACACTCTTATTCTAGCGAAGTATTAGGAAACAATTCAACAACTATTTTGAGAGAAGGAATTTCACATTCAATCGGAAGGGTAGCTTCTAGATCATAGACAAGCTGGAATGGAGTGAATCTGGTCGCATCCTTCACTGAGGTTCGATAAGCCCAGAGAGATAAAAACAACATGAGATGCCAGCCTTACTTGTGCATCCCAATCATACGTTGAAGCATAGCGACGAGAAATTTGTTCACGACTTCAACCTAGCCATTAGCTTGAGGGTAGTACAACGTTGAGTTGTTGTGACGTAGACCCAACCTAGAAGTTAAATCAACCATCATGTAATGTGAAAATGAGATCCATGATCGGTAAAAATGGCTTGAGTGACACCAAATCTAGTAATGACATGATTGAATAGAAATTGTGTTGCTGTCTTACCGTCAGTTGTAAGTGTAGGCATTTCTTCAGCCCATTTTGTGAAGTAGTCTATGACTACGATAATATAAGCATGCACTCTAGCCGAGTGAAGGTTACATATTATAAATCAATGCCCCACTTTGCAAAGGGACCAATGGTAATGACAGGATGAAGATATGAGGGTGGCGTGTGCATCTTGCGCTGATAGATATGGCAATCATGACACCTGCAGACAACAATAATGCAGTCTTTAAAGATGGTGGGCCAGAAATACCCAACACGAAGAATCCTCTATGCAGTAGCATATCTAGAAATTTGACTGCCACAGGCACCACTATGACAATCATTCAAGACCTTTTCAGCCTCCTTGAGAGTCAAACACCAGCGAAGAACGAAATCAGCTCCGATGCGGTAGAGAGTATCTCCAACTATGCGATAAGGTTGCAAATGATGGCAGATGCATCGACGAGCATCCTTTTTCAACTCAAATTGGAAGGTGGAAATATAAAGATATACGATGATATCACCGTACCAAGGATCGAGGGTGCTAATAAGAAAAAGCGTGCCATCCGGGATGCGTTCCTCGGAACCAAATGGAGCAGAATTAGAAGGGAGAGAGAAAATCAAATTGGTGAAGACCAATGAATTCTTCGATTTGGCAGTAGTGAACTCCAAATTGAACTCTTGGAGGATGACAATCCACTTTGAGTATTTTCCCCCCAGCAATTGACGAGTCAATATGTAAGTCATAGGGTTGCAATCAGAAATCATAGTCATTGTGCACAACAAAATGTAGTGACAAAAACATTGAACAACTTGAACAACAGCCAACGAAAACTTCTCGACATGGGCATAACACGTTTTAGTATCGAGAAGGTTACGAGATAGATAGTAAATGACATGCTCATCACCAGCATCGTTGTCTTGCACCAGAACCATGGAAATAGTGCTACATGCGGCAGCCAAATAGAGGGAGTAATCATGATGGTAATTGGGAGGACACAACAAAGGAGCATTGACCAACAATTTCTTTAGTGCATCAAAGGATTTTTGGGTGATATCATCCCAAAGGAACGGGACGCCTTGCTTTAGTAATCGCGTAAATCCTTTGGCCACTTCAGCATAGTTCGGGATAAAACGACGCAGGAAGTTAGCTTTCCCCTGTAGACTCTGCAGCTGATGTAAGGAGGAAGGAGAGGGGAGATTAACAATAAATTCAACTTTGATGGGATCGAGACGAATTCCGTCTTTAGAGACGATAAACCCTAAGATTCTATTGGAATCAATGCAGAAAAAAAACCTATGAGGATTAAGCCGGATGTTATAGCGTCAACAACGAAGAAATGTCTGGTGGAGATGAGCACGATGGTCTTCACGCTTAGCTGAATGAGCCAGAAGGTCATCCAGGTAAGGCTAAACAATGCACTTGATATATTGGAAAGCATATGACATTACTCGCTGAAATGTAGCCCCAACATTTTTAAGACCGAAAGGGATATTTTTATAGGAGAAAGTACCCCAAGGACAGATAAAGGTGGTCTTGTGCACCACTATACTTGGATCGATGCCAGGAATTTCTTTGTAAGACCATGCAAAATCTTCTTGAAACTCATGGAAGAGACATCAATCTCATCGGGAGAATAGGTCACCCCAATGTGGATGTTCTCGACAACCCCTGGTTTAACAGAAATGTCGATAGGCACCATTTATGTGATGTTGCCCAATTTACCTTATGCAAATACTTTGTGTGTCAAGATGGGCGTCTGAAACGAAGGAGAAGGAACTTGAGAAGAGAACTTCTCAAGACAAGTAGACATGGCCCCAAGGCTAGGCATGAAAGAGGAATGATGATGACGATCATCCCAAGGAGGATCCTCAAGAGACATATTTCCACTGTGGCCTCATCTGAGGGAAATATCTCATTTAAGGGATTGGGCGAATCTGAATCATCGAGCCAAGGGGATTGAGAATAAGTGTCAACAGACATACTCAAAGGAGCATGATTAGAGGGCAGAGGATCTGAAGCCAAAATAAGTTCACAATAATCAATCTCGATGGGACTTAATGACATTGAATCTCTAAATGAATCAATATGCTTGGGTGAAGGGATGATCCACAGATCAGAAGACCTAGAGATCATGTTAACTTGAATAGTGTTGGGTGGAGGAAGAGGAAAAATACCCATAAGGGTAGGATCTCTTAAAAGACCTGGCGCTACGCTCTCATAAGGTGTAGGAATTTGATCTATGTATGGAACATTACTCTCGGAAGACGAAGAAGTGAAAAAATACAACTGATCGACAGTGATAATATTTCCTTACTGTAGAAATTGAAGAACATGAAAGAGAGTAGATGGAACACATAGAATGGCATGAGTCTAACTGCGACTGAGGAGAAGCTTGTAATTGAGTTGGCATCAAATACTTCAACCTCAACATTAATTTTCTTCCCTTCTAATGTGATGGGTAAACTAGCGAGGACATCGAAGGGTGAGATTCCATTCCATCAAATGCTTCTAGAGAAATTGAGGGCTGGAGAACCAATGGATTTCCAGCAGGAAGACGACATGATGCACATAGATGCACCCTCATCCACGACTGCTCGATGGATATTATTTCCATTAATCCCAACTTGGATAATCAGTGCAAATATGTGGGATGAAATTTTCCAGATCGAAAGTGATATGGCTCAAATTAGTGGGATAAACCCCACCAATGGCAGATAACAAAGCCTTCCGTTGAGACAGACAACTCTGAAGGAATTCCAATGCGGACATAGAATATGGCACCTGAGCCAAATCCTCAACAATACTGTAATGTTGAGTAGCACGGGTGTTAGGATTGTAGGAAGAATTATGGAGTACACCTTTGGAAGGTGTTCGTACAACTGGATTAGTACTAGGCCTTTATATTTGAAGAGGGACAGAAGTAGGCAGGGGAGGAGGACCATCAACGACTTCCTTCCCGGCTACCTGACGTAGTTTGGTATAATATTTCGATCAGGTAGCAATAGAAACGAATGCAAGACCGTTCAACATGAAAACATGAGAGCCAAATGGGGTAGAGGACTGAGGTTTCTCTACCAACTGAGTCTGCTGTGACAGAAATAGTTCTTTGAGAATAGTCGGAGTGCCTTGGGTGTCTTTGAGCAATTGACTCACCTCGGCCCATCAGGGACAGTCCTTGGTGTAATTCTCTTCGTCACAAATTAAACAAGGGTACTTCAGTTTACGTTGTGAACTATCATCAACACGAGATTTCTGAGAATCGTGTTTTGGGGTATTGGCTTTGGCCTTACTTTTACCCTCCTTTTTACCCTTGGAAATTTTATCCATTGGATTGGGCTGGACGACATTTACCTTCGCGGTTTTACCAGAATTCGGAATCGGCTGAGAAGCAGTATCATTGGAAAGAGTATATTTTTTCTTCCCAGTATTCGAAGGAGAAAACTTCCGAGAATTCTGAGGCATAGAACCAATGATACATCGACGGATGGCATCGCCAGTGCGTTGGAAGTTCCAGATCTAGGAGCATTAGGAAAGAGTTTGTACAATGTGCTGGATTGAGAGTACACGAGATCAAGGTACTGGGGATGAGCGATGGCTTGTTCCTAAGTGACACATGCCCCCATAGAAATGTCCTTAGCAATCGGAGCAACGAAGGAGGTAGTGAACCAATCAGTTATAAGATGATCAGGAACATTAAAATTGATCAAGCGACGACAATGCCTCCATTCATGAATATGATCAGAGATATGGGTAGCTCGATCTTGCTTCAAGGATGTGAGGAGGTGCGTCTCAGTTTAATACCAAAGTGGTAACTGAAAGTGCGTGAGAAACACCATGGACAAACAGTTGAAATCTTGGAAGACACCATGAGATAATTTGATGTACAACTTGGCAGTGACACTATTGAGAGTCTATTGGAAAAGACAAAATCAAATAGAATCGTTAACCCAGGAGTTAGAGGAACACTAGAGATGGTATGTCATAACATGCGCTTGGGGGTCTTCTTTGGAATTTCTCTCAAGTTTGGGAGAATCACCAGGAATTTTAGTCGGAACTGGAGGCCAATATGGGTTATGAAGGATAGGATCATTTGTCAACTTTGACACATCAGGCAGTTCCAACGTTGCAAGGAAAGGTAATTGAGGATTGAAAGGAATTGCAGGTCATTGATAAAGACCAGTATTAGCATTCCACCCAGGTTGAGAGAAATTCTACCCCCATATGTTTTGTCTTAGAGGATTCTGTCCATAGGGGTTATAAGCCTGATAGTTATGCCCATACATGGGTTGAGGACCGAGATATTGATTTTGATCATACTACTGAGGTCCTTACTGAGAAACATAAGGATTTTGTTGCAGAATGTAAGAATTTCCTTGAGGTGGATTATATGCCATATGGGATTAACCTTGAGGAACATAATTAATGCCTTGGGGTGCACTATATAACATTTGAGATTGACCTTGAGGAGTGTAAGTGATGCCTTGAGGCTGAGCAGGTTGTCCCTGCGGAGCAGGTTGACCCAGATACTTAGGTTGGATAGGCTGTCCTTGTTGAGAAGGTTGGCCTTGATACTGAGAGCCACCGGGTTTCCCTTGTCAAAAAGGTTGGACCGATGGTTTGGATAGGCCAGGTTGCCCCTAAAAACTAGGTTGACCTAGCATAGGACCGTAGGGTTGTCCTTGTTGTACAAAAGTTTGGCTTTGCTGAATGTAAAGTTGATGCTGTTGCACAAAAGCTTGTCCCTGTGGTGGATATATTTTCCCCTTAGGAGAATAAGATGCACCTGGTTGAATTTGAGGTTGACAAGAAGGACCATAGGGTTTTCCTTGTTGGGCCAAAGGTTTTCCTTGTGGGCCGTAAGGTTGTCCCCGTGGACCAGAGGGTTGTCCCTATTGGACCGAAGGTTGTCCCTAAAAGGGTTTTCCTTGTGGACTAGAGGGTTGTCCCGACTGGTATATGACCTGATTGGGATTGATTGGAGGCAAGTAGACGGGATTACCATATGCGTTGAAATTATGTGGATGATTACCAGAAGTTTGCAACTGTTGAGAACCCTGAGGGGAGGAATTCTACTGCTGAGGACCCTAAGAGGCTGAATATTGTTGCTGAATAGCGAACAGATACTCATCGAATGTATAACCGCTAGGAATGGAAGTAGAGGCCATAGGCGTGCTACTAGAAAATTGAGATCGTACAGCGTGAGGTTGTGATCCACCCACGATGAGCCTAACATGCATCATGGGATTGAAAAAAATGAACCTAGGAACAATAGAAGACACTGACAATGATTGAGTCGTACTAACAACCAGTGTAGATGAAGCCACACAGATAGTGGGCCGGACAGGAACAGACGTAACAATCATCGATGTCGTGAAAGTCGAGGGTGATGCCCTCAATACCAAGACAATAGAACTCTTGGAGGGAGTCGATGTATCAAGCCATATCGTATTTTGATACAATGACACAATGCGAGAAATGATTTGACCCAAAGTACGATAATCGTGAAGAAGAGATACCAGATGTGAGGAAGGTTGACTTGAGATAGAGGGAAAGTTATCGAGAGGGAACTGATGATCTCTTATAGAGACATAAAACTATTCACTACTAATGGGACTCGAAGAATCCATGTCAGATGAAGCCACTTGATCATTGAAAAGGTGACGAGCAGTGGAAAGTAAAGCTGTAGCTAATAAAGACGGTTCTGAAGTAAGAGGAGGAAAATCTTCCTCATTTCCAAAATCAGACCAAGCGTCTTGAGGTTTCCAATTGATATCAAATGGCTCTTCAAGAGGAGATCGAGTAGTGAGAGGTAAGATACTCGGAAGAATAGACTGCCAGAAATAGACAGACCTAGTGGGTTGAGATGCTTTCGAAGAAACTTCAGGAGAAGGATCACCACTAGGGGGTAATGATGAGGATGACGAAACTAGTGGTTCCACCGTGGTGACTATGTTTCAACACAGAAAGGAAACGAGATAGGCTATTCGATGCTTCAAGACCAAAGACTAGGGAACTCCAAAAATACAAGCCAAAAAAATATCTTTAATGGGCATATGATCGTAGGAAATTAATTTGATGACATTGAAATGAAACTCTGATGTTTCATCTTTTAAGAGTTGAGAAATAGACAAAATGTGACTCCAGTCACTTTCAAGTTGAACGAGCGTGAAAGGGAAAGTGCTTGAGGATATTTTCACTTTTAGAGAGTCACGAAAAGACCAAAATGAATGCTCAAGAAATCTAAGCAAGAGGGTGTACCAAGGTTCCTTGAACTGCAATATACACCTTGGTGATCAAATGAAAGAGAAATGACCAAGAACTTGACGTATGTGCAGGAAGTCTTCCCGAATGTTGTGTTCGGTGTATCGTGGTTATAGGGCAGAAAACTCGGCTTCCTATGGATAAAGGATTGCAACCTATGAGGGTCTCCCTTTATATACTCAATGGTATGGGGAGCACAAGTCCGTACTAGCGCTATCTAAAGCTAGATGGCAAACGACAACTACTAGATTTAATGACGCCAGAACACGTCACTAGCCTAGACCTCTACAATCTGTGTGTTATGTTTCAATGCTTCCTTAGGTTGATTGAATTCGTTTTAAATTTTATCTTGAATTAATGTTGCAATTCCAAGGCCTTACCTAATGTGATCTCGAATCTTTAATGCACAACTGCATGAAAAATAAGATCATTCCAATTCAAAGAATGTTAGCTAAGAGAGGGATAATAATTCATAACAAAGCAACAATCAATTAACTACAAGATAATTTTCCCTAATGAAACTAAGACAACCAAAGAAAAAATGAAAATCTCTTTCCTTGTTCACTTAACGCTACTAATGCAAAAGAACATTTTCCATTTTCAAGCTAAGAGAAAGAATGCAAATTTCATATTTTTTAGATGAATTAGAAGCAAAATGCATTGTTACACTAAAAAGAAAAATTAACACTAGCTTTGATAAATTTGAATGAAACGATCTAAAGTAAAGAGATCAGTCCAATACAAACATGAAATCCACTCAAAACAAAGATACACTCTTTCAAGCAAACAGAGGCTTTCAAGACAATTCAACGAGCAATGTAATATATGCTAAAGGTGATGAATGGAGGGCTAAATGAAATTCAAGACGATCATTAAACAAGCCAAAGACACGAAGAACCGAAAGAAAAGATAAAACAACTAGTTAAGAAACTAAAGCAATGCAGACCAAACTGACTCGAACTCAACTTAGAAGGCTCAATGAAGAGAGAACCGAACAAGAGACACAAGGCACCTAGAAACCCTAGAGTGAAAAGCTCCACTGATAAGATGATGGAAAAACAACTGAGAAGGACAAGACAAGAGAGTGAAAACAATCTCAGTGGACCAATTGCAAGATAAAAATCCAATCCAGAGGAATGAAATAATGACCAAACTAAAAAATGAGGCTAAAATTAAATACTACAGGATTCAACATGGCTGTTTAGCTATAATCCGCGCTAAACAGGGGTTGGCACACCTATGACAAAAGAAACATGAACCAATCGGCGCGACTGTTCAAGAAGAAACATCATTGAGCTAGAAAACCATGGGAAAAAATAAAAACCACTGAGCAGAGGTCAGACTTGAAACTCTGGGACTGAACATGATGGTTGAAAACAGTCAGACAGGCTAAACAAAGCCGAGAAATGATGAAATGACCAAAGTTGACTTGAAATGAAAAACACTAGACGAACAACGAGAGACAACAAAACACACTGGTCCCTAGCGGAGTCACCAACTTGTTGTGTAGTTAAATCCCCTTTGCGGATAAAGGTGATCCCTCTAGCCCTAGGGTGGGTCTAGCAGCAAGAGGGCATGCTAATCCTTGGATTCATAGTTTATGAATGAAATTGCGTCGGGATAGATGTCCTACCTTTTTTCCAACACATTTGTTGTAGCCGTGGCAGTAGTCTCCTAATATTATTCCTGACACGTCACGATCCTTCAACGGTAATACTCAGGTGCCTGTACAAGGATCAGAGAATGATAGCAACATAGAAAACATACTTCCATTCATAACCATTTAATTGGTCAATGAGAATTAAACATATTTCACAAGATTAATAATAACAAATGCAAAACGAGAACCAAAACATTAGTCATGTATTAATAAGGAGAGAGCAAGAGTTTACAACCAAATAAGCAATGACGTCACAGCCTCCTTTAGCGGGTCAAGTCAAATGCGTCTCAAGAATTCGTTGGGGAATTGGACTTGGTGAGGCAATAACCCTAGACTCTCTCGACAATGGGTTTCTTTTCTCTATCTCACACCATCTATTCAACTATTCAACCATTTCAGCTAAAGGATTGTTCAACTAGCTGCAACTATGTAAGAGAGATGTATTTATAGGAGAGGAGGAGGTGGTTTGGGATCCCTCATAAGGTGGAAGGGAGACCTTATCCTTCAAGGATTTGCTCAAAATAAGGAAACAAGAAGCCAAAGGAAGGTCTTTGACGTTATTCAGTCGAACAAATTGTTATCAAAAAATTGCACCTGATAGGCTACTAATTAGACAACTTCATGTAACTGTTTCAAACCAATCTTGCAACTGAAGTTTAGCCTCTTCAGTCTGAGAGGGCTCTCTCAAAGGGGTTAATGATATTGGATAAAGATGAATTTAGATGGCTAACTCTACTTGGAAAAAAACTTGCTTGTGATATGTGTAGGTTGAAAAGAGTATAAGTCTGCAATCATTAGGCTTATGGAGTCAACAAATTCAGTAGTTCAGTCGTTCACTTGACATGGAAGCTCAGGCAGGTAAGAGTTTTTTAGCAGAGGTAAAACACACATGAAAACATGAAATAACACAATAAATTCATCTATAAAGGAAGTTAGAGCATTAAATGAATGAATTCTAAGTATTAAATATGAAAACCACTGCAAATGGTACACATAGAAAATATATATCAAGTAAGCATTAAAAACTCCATGAAAATCTCAGGTTGGTCAAGTGAAAGTTCTCTGTATTACTGAAAATAGTCAATTTCCATAAAGCAACAGTATTGCCAAAAAGTCTCCAACCCTTTACAAATTTGAATATCTGCCCTTTAATAGACTTTTTACATGATGAGATGATTTTCCTCCTGGCTAGATTCATCGAAATTTTCCTAATGACACCTTGCATAACAAGAAAACATCTACTTTAATTAGAAAATGACAACTATTCTATTTGACAGTCCTTTTCCTAATAGGACTCAAATTGTTCATTATTACATCAACTAAATTATCTCCTAATATTAGTTACATATTTTTTAACTATTGCTTCACATTTTCGAATAGGGTGTGATGGAACTCATCACTAAATGACACATTAATTAGCCTCCTCTAAATTTGGAAACAAACCTTGCTTTTTAGGAAAACTGGTCCTTATCTTCAACGCATGGTTTGGCTGATGAGTTGTCTTCATCTCCTAGTCTTAGAGTCTTGGATAACTGCTAACATAGTCCTTTTACCCTTTGAAATTATCTACCTATCCAAAAATGCAGAAAAACCTGCTCATAAAGCTTCAAAACAGTACACTACGAAAGTATGCCAGTTTCGTAGCATTACAAAAATGCCCTTTACCATCAACTTTTCTAATTATTTCCTTTTGAATTGTATTCCTCATGTCGTTACCTATATTCCATATTATTTCCTCCTCTTAGAAGTCCCCCAAATGGTTCAAAAGGAAAAAATAAAGCTACAGTGGTTTCGTAGCGTTTTCCTGGCTTCAAGCCTAGGAAATGCTACGAAATTGCTGAAAAGTGTGTTATTTCTATATTTTTGTCTAGCTTCAAAAATGTGTCTTCCAACAGTAAAAAATTTGTTTCCAACATGCCATTTACCTTCAAAAACATAAACCAACATTAAAATAGGAGTCTTGAGGTGTTTCTTCCTTATTTATGATGAGTTGAGCTATTGGCTTCTCAACTACTGTCATTTTAAGACCTTTCTTCTCCAACTCCTCATGGATTAGCTCTAGCTATTCTTGGAGGTCTTTAACTTGATCCTTCAGCTTCTTTTTGGTAGATTTTAAGTGCATGTTCATTCTCCTGACATGTTTCACCTCTTTCCTCAATGTCATGGTCCATTTGATTAACTACTATGTATTATCTAGGGTCTTAGAAACACTGTCAACCTGCTCTTCCCATACCTCTTTCATCTTTGAAATTTCATCGTTAGCTAACCTTAAATGTTCTTCAAGGAGTTCAAACTCTGTTTTTTCAATTACTTTTTCTTTTCCTTTCTTTGTCTTGCTAACTATATCTTTTTCTGCAGGAGATGAAAGATCAATAATGTCTTATGGTGGCTTCGCAATATCAATAGCTGGATGAAATTCTTTGCTGCTCTCCAAAATTTTTTTAGTATGCCTTGTCATGGGATTTCTTGCCTGGAACATAAAACCTGCATCTTCACCTTCAAACTCTAGCTTCTTTATAGTTTTAGCTTTCTTAAGTTTCTGTCCACATTCCTCTATATCCTTAGCTTGGACTATAGGAGTCTCCTCAATATCAATGGCATATAGTATGTATTATAAATTTCCTTTAGCTATTATTATATCTTCTACAACCACTTTTTTATCTTCTAAAGCCACTGTTTGACTCCTTCTAATCCTTTTGCTTCCTTGTTTACTCACAACTTGTTTTTTTTTGCAGGTTTGATCACTTTTGATTTTTGTGTTGTAGGTGGGACATTGGGCATAAAAAAACTCTACAATTATTATGTTTCCATCATGACTAGTTCACTTTTCTCTACTCTTGCTAGTTCACTTGGTTCTGCCACTGAAGGTGATGGGATACCCCTAGGTTTAGGTGTTCTTGTAGGAGTAAGGGTATCTGATTCAAAACCACTAACAAATAATAAAGAAGACCAATCTCTACCTAGTCTTTGGAGCTCATCTAAAAATAGTAATTTTATTAAACCATAATGAAAAAATGAAGTTTCACTTCCTTTAGATTTTGATTGGACCTTATCTGCCATTTTTGCTAAAATTTTGTGTAAGTAAAAGGGCAGATCAAGAGATATCTTACCAGCAAAGTGTAGGAGAAGCTTGAAATGGTAAGAATATACTTTATGTTATCTCCCTTCATAAGTGAAATGTTTCTGGATGATAAGTAGCAACTTTGAGTAGTTATCCTTCATGCAGCTCCTTGGAATGGCATTTTTAAGGTCCATTTCACTCTTTTCTGGCTTGATAAAATCTTTGCACTCTTCCATGTTAAATTTGAACCCTTTGAACCACTGATCTTATCCCCTTGGAATCCCTGTTGTTGTTGCAATGACCTCTGATGTAATGGTAAGATTCAACATCCCTACTTTAGTAGCTGTTCCACTAAAATTTAGAGAAAATTCTTTGGAAACCTGTACATGGCAGCCTTGTAGTCTTTCACAAAACTGTAAACATCCTGTCCTTTTGAAGAATTCTTTAGCTGTTGGGTCTTCATTGATTAGATATATATATGAAGGCTCACATATTAGACATTGGCCACCCTTATTTGTCTTTCTTTTTTCAGCCATAGTTTCTTTAGTGTCTTTTCAACCTCGCTTGATAGTTTTCAGCCTCGCTTGATAATTCTCAGCCTTGCTTGATCACTGATCTATGCAACCTTTGAAAATACCAGCCACAACTTTGGCTTAATGAAATTCTCTCCAGAGCTCGATATCAAGAAAAGAAGGAATGAAGAATGATAAATGACTTAATTTGGAAATATTTTGAAGTTCAATGCCCACTCATAACACAATAATGACTCATACTGTAGGTTTTAACCCTAAACAGAAATTATCTACACACGAATCTTATAACAGAAAATAAACAATAGCGAGAGCATAAAACATAAAACAGATAAACACAGAGATTTTCCCCTGGATCCCAAATTGGGACGACCAGCTTGATTTTTCATTATATTCCTTTTAGTGTTACAACACATATATATACATGCCGAAGCATACATAAACCCCAATCCATTAACCCCTGATTAAAATTAGGAACATAACTCAGAACACTCAGAAGTTCCCCTGACCTGATCCACAAAAATACCCAATACCGTGGGTCGAAACCAATGACCCATCGTATCTCTAAAACCATGTGCAAACTCATGCACAAAACATGGGTGGGTTCGCATATGAGTGGGACTGCATACCAAAAAAAAAATTTCGCCGGGGCGCTACCCCGGACCCCAACAAGGGGGGCTGCTGCCCCCCCTGTGACCCCCCTGCTGCGCTCGGCACAACGTACAGCGCGTGGGGCTAGCCGTGGAAAGAATATAACACATACCCAACATTCTCTCACTTGTTGTTTTCTTTCCACAGGGGGCCACAGGAGAGCTTAGTCATTTGGCCAATTCTTCAACACCCATTGTTTCTCTACACCAAAAGAACTTCTGAGTGCTCACAGACTTCGTCAATGCATCTGCAACATTCTTCAAAGTGTCCACCTTTACTAGTAACACCCTTTTAGCCTCAACCATATCTCTAACAAAGTGATATTGAACATCAATGTGCTTTGTCTTTGAATGATAAGCAGGGTTCTTAGCCAAGAAAATTGCACTTTGGCTATCACAGTCTATCCTTATAGCTTGTTGTACCAAACCCATACTTGAACACAATCTTTGCAACCAAACTGCTTCCTTGCTTGCATGAGTGGCTGCTATGTATTCTGCCTCTGTAGTTGAAAGAGCCACTACAGACTGTCTTTTACTCATCCAACTGACTGCGCCTCCAAATAGGCTAAACACATACCCACTTGTAGATCTTCTTTGGTCCAGATCTCCAGCCCAGTCTGTATCAACAAAACCACGAATGTCCAACATTCTTTCCAATCCTGGTCTTCCCTGGTAGCACAAGCCATAATCACTAGTGCCACGTAAATATTTGAAAACCCGCTTCACTGCTGTCCAATGCTCCTTCCCTGGGTTTGACATAAACCTGCTCAATACTCCCACTACATGTACAATGTCTGGTCTAGTACAGACCATTGCATACATCAGGCTACCCACTGCACTTGCATATGGAACACGGGACATATCCTCCTCTTCTTCTTGTGTCTTGGGACACTGTTCAGCAGAAAGCTTTGCACCTACATGAATAGGAACACTCACCGGTTTACTATCCTGCATATTGAACCTCTGCAATATAGTCTCGACATACTTCCTCTGGTTTAACCAGAGCTTCCTCTTTGCCCGATCTCTCTTAATTTCCATGCCCAAAATATAGTTTGCAGCACCAAGATCCTTCATGTCGAATTTGGAGAACAAGTGGGTCTTAAAATCTTGGATAATTTCTTTGTCATTTCCAATCAACAACATATCATCCACATACAAGACCAAATAAATAACACGGTCACCAATTAATTTAAAATAAACACAGTGATCCTCCTTGCTTCTGGTGAAGCCAAGTCCCCGTATATAGGTATCAAATTTCTCATACCACATCCTTGGTGACTGTTTTAACCCATACAGAGACTTCTTCAACCTGCATACCAGTTCTTTCTTACCCTTCACCATAAAGCCTTCAGGTTGCTTCATGTAGATCTCCTCTTCTAGATCCCCGTGAAGAAATGCTATCTTCACATCCATCTGTTCTATCTCAAAATCAAATGCTGCAGCAACAGATAAAAGTAATCTAATAGAAGTAACCTTGGCAACAGGAGAAAAAATATCACCAAAATCAATTCCCGGCACCTGGGAATAACCTTTTGATACCAACCGAGCTTTGTATTTCTCCACCTTGCCTTCTACATTCATCTTCTTCTTAAACACCCATTTGCTCCCAATGGGCTTCCTTCTAGCCGGCAACTCCACCAGATCCCATGCATCGTTTTTGTGCAAGGATGCCATTTCATCAACCATGGCTTCCTTCCAGAGTTTTCCATCCTCTGAATCTACTGCCTCCCTGACAGTTCTGGGTTCATCATCAGTTATAGTTAAGGCAAAACCTGAACAGAAAGCAGATGGACTATACCTTTCTAGTTGCCTTCTTTCCCGAACTGATCTTCTCAAAGCTGGAGTTTGTGGCTCTTCATCTTCTGAGTCTTCTTCTATTGTAGAGTCCGATTCATCCTCCTTTAGCTCAAACTCTATCTTCTCAGGTTCCTTTGGTAGGAATTCATGTTTAACAACATCTTTCACTTCTCTAAACACCACATCTCGGCTGTACACAACCTTCCTTGTTTCTGGGTTCCAAAGCTTGTAACCCTTTAAACCATCCTTATACCCAATAAAGATGCACCTTTCAGATTTATTATCCAACTCGGTCCTTTTCTCCTTTGGAACATGTACATATGCATCACATCCAAATACCCTTATATGTGAAAGAGAGGGTTTCTTACCAGTCCATACCTCATGTGGAGTCTTATCCTCCAACGCTGATGAAGGTGATTTGTTAACTAAGTAACATGCAGTCTCCACTGCCTCTGCCCAGAATTCTTGTCCTAACCCGGTACCACTGAGCATGCTTCTTGCCTTTTCCATCAGTGTTCTATTCATTCTTTCTGCAACTCCATTTTGCTGAGGTGTGTATGGAGTAGTCTTTTTCCGTGCTATACCACACTTCTTACAGAACTCTTCAAATTCCTTCTTGCAGAACTCCCCACCATTATCTGTCCTCAGCGCCTTTATCTTCTTCTCTATCTGGTTTTCCACCAAAGCCTTAAATTCTTTAAATCTGTCAAAAGCTTCAGATTTCTTCCTCAAGAAATATCCATGTATTCCTTGAGAAGTCATCTATGAATGAAACATAGTACATAGACTTTCCCAGTGATGGAACTGACACAGGTCCAAACACATCACTATGCACAAGTTCTAATATCTTGTTTGCCCTCTTAGCACCATAAGGAAAACTCACCCGATTCTGCTTCCCATATACACAATGTTCACAGAAATCGAAATCCAGAGAACAATTAGACATACCTTCTACCATACCATCTCTATGCAGTATCCGAAGGCCCTTCTCTCCAATATGTCCAAGCCTTTGATGTCATAGCATGGTCTTTTCTCCAGAGACAGCTAGACTTTCCATCCCACTTTCAGGAACCACAGAATTGTTACACCCATCAATAACAGTGCTACCTTGTAGCTTGTACAGAGTTCCAGTCCGAACTCCTGCATTTCATACACTGCTCCCCCGAACAGACACCCTTGGCATATTTCTAACACCTGTTTACACCGTGATCATCCATCTTGGCTTACGTAAATCAGATTTGGCCAACGTAGAATATGTAGAATCAATTCTAGTGTTCTAATCCTCCCACCTTGTGTCAGCTTGATTCTTTCCACGTCCGGGACGATTCTAGCCTTCGTGTCATTCCCCAAGAAGACATCACTACCATCATATTACTCATACTCATAGAACCACTCCCTATGGGGAGTGAAGTGAAAGGATGCACCCGAGTCAATCAACCATGACTCATGATCTACATGTGTATTTGAATAAGAAGCCAAATACACATCCCCACCTTCATCCGAGGTGGTTTTTGCCTCTGCAGAAGGAGATTCATCAGATCCCTTTCCTTTCTCATGAGATTTAGATCTGCATTCCTTTTTGTAGTGTCCTTCCTTTCCGCATTTCCAGCACACCTTTACAAACTTTCCAGGAGATTTAGATCTTCCTCTAGATTTAGATCTCCCACTCGAAACCTTATTCTTGTTTCTATTTTGGGACCGTCCTCGTACAGATAAGGCATCTCCATTTTGACCCTCCATATTTCTCCGTCTCATTTCCTCCGACAAGAAGGCCGAGACAATGTCATCAAAATTTAAGGTAGTTGTATTGCTACCTATTGCAATAACCAGACTATCCCATGAGTTTGGTAGAGAACACAACAAACTGATGCACTTATCTTCATCCGAGATTTTAATATCAACAGATGACAACTGACTTACCACAGTATTGAAGGCGTTTAGATGCTCTGTCACCGAGTCTCCATCCTTCATCTTCAGGTTATACAACTTTTTACGCAGGAACAACTTATTCACCAAAGACTTAGATTGGTACAAAGTCCTAATTTTTTCCCACAAATTCTTTGTAGTAGCTTCCCCAGATACATTCAACAATACTGAATCTGAGACACACAACCATATTGTGCTCTTAGCTCCTTCCATCTAGTTTCTTCCGCCCCTCTTATCCACATCACACAGTTTAGTACCCGGATCCTCATGATCCACCGATCTTTATCCACCAACAGATCCTCCATCTTGAGCTTTCCATAAAACTCACCATTAAATTTCTCGATCTCTATTCTTCCTGCTGCCATGTCACCATCTTCACTACAAGACTCATCCTCATAGATTCCCCCACCGAACAGGTCTACCACAGTTCCCTGAAAGCAAAAACCTCAAGGGGCAACAAAGGCGTCCTTTTGAAGTCGAAATGTTTTAGTACCAAATGTAGGTTTTAACCCTGAACAGAAATTATCTACACATGAATCTTATAATAGAAAATAAACAATAATGAGAGCATAAAACATAAAACAGATAAACACAGAGGTTTTCCCCTAGATCCCAAATCAGGACGACCAACTTGATTTTTCATTATATTCCTTTTAGTGTTACAACACATATATATACATGCCGAAGCATACATAAACCCCAATCCATTAACCCTGGATTAGAACATAATCGTAGTTCCCTTGACCGGATCTACAAAATACCAGGGGCCGAAAACCATCGTACCTCAAAACCATGTGCAAACTCATGCACAAAACATGGGTGGGTTCGCCGATGAGTGGGTTTGCACACCAAAACAATTTGACAGGCGCCGCTCCACTGCATACAATGTCACTGCGGACTGTCACTAACAAGAACGATACCATATGGGGTCAGCCATATAACATAACACATACCCAACACATACATGCCTAAAATAATGATGATTAATTCAACCCTGACCATGTACCTTTATATTTACCCTAACTGACTTGAATAGTATCTAACTTATCCCTTTCAAATGATTTTTTGACACCTAACAACTAATTTGACATGATAGATAGGAAACCTCGCTTTCGTAGCATTCTTAGTGCATTTCTGAGTATTTTCGCTATGAAATTATCAATGGTTTCATAGCGAAAAAGTGGAAATTTCTCATATTTTGCTACCAACTGTTTCTTGGTTGAAACAGACTACTTTAAAGATTTGAAACTGGGAAATGAAAATTGTTAGAAAATTATGAGTGATGTGACATGAGGGGATTTGAAAGTGAGTGGGTTTAGACCTTAGGGTAAGCTTAATAAGAAAAATTAAAAATTTTTCCTTGACCAAGTAATGAAAAATAAACCCTACAACCCTACCTTTAACACATGAACCTATATGAATTTGTCAAATGATCTTTCATTTTTGTGAGTGATAAAAAAAACATGCTGAGTCAGCTCACGAAGTGGTTGGGAATGGAAAATTCTCTTCTATTTTAAAAACTTTCCAAAAACATCTCGGTGCGGGCAGTCCACTAAGATAGAGTGGTAATGGGCGCAAGGCCTAGTGCTAATTTATGTATGGGCGCGAGGCCATAAATGCCTACCAGTGCCGACCCGCAAAATCGTATGTTTTTGAGAGCTTGCTCCAGGAATAGTCAACAGATAAAATTTTCATCTCATGCTAAGGGATTAAATGACACTTTTTGCAAGGGATGAAAATACAAAAAAGGCACAAAAATGGTCCTCCAATGTGCGGGATGGGGATTGCAGGGACGATGACAAAATACTGTGTAACACTCTCATTGAGACAAACGTCAATGTTTAATTGAGGAAGGTCCTTGGGTACCCATCATTTCACTAGATTTTTATATGTAAGGGGAATATTGATGTCGTCTATCCTCGCAACATCATAAGAACATGACCCCGCTTCAGTAAAAAAAACTTCCATGCTTCTACAATTTTGTTTGTTTGATATTCTCACCCGTATTTAATGATATCTATCTATTAGACATACTAGATATCTAAATTTCCTCTAATCTACTAAAATTCCCCTATTCAATGAAGAAAAATACAACAGATACCTATTTAGTTGTACATACAATCCATCATATGAGAGAAGTAATTAGAAGATTGATGGCTTGTAACATTCCAATGTGCACCATTGATCCCCCATTTTTAACTAGATTTTAGTACTCAATATTTCAATGCTTGGGGAATTAGTGTACAATGTGTGAATATGAAATTTTTGGTCTTAAGAAAATGAGAATGATGTCACATACCTAATTTTTGTTTTTTCTAAATATTTTCCTCACCATATAGGGTTTAGGAGATGATCCAGGTGGATATTGGTTGCCACCCACCTATTCCACTTGGGGCCCAACCATTGTTTCTTTTAGTTTTCAGTTTCCTTAATTATAGCACAATTTACTATTTTTAGCTATTTTCTGGTCCTGAACTTCCAAAGCCATTTTAAGGCACTAAACAACGTTTTTTGGGAAAACAAGGGGAAATATAGAAGTTCCTTTAATGTTTCTCACTCAAAAGTTGTAATCCTCCGATATATCTCTCTAACGAGGTATGACGCGTGTCAAACGAAGATCATATGCCAAAGTTACGTCACCGGGTAGTTGATGTACCAATTTACCCAAATGAGGCCCATAGTTTTGGCACTTCATCTCCTAGGGTTAGGTTTTTGGATGTTTAGGGTTTTCCATTATTTCTTAATAATAAATAGGCCCTAGAGCCTCATTGTAACACATTTCAGAGGCTTGTAGCCACCACATCTCTTCTTAAAGACAAGCTACCATCTCCCTAGCTAGTTTATTTCCATGCCGTTTGTAAACAAATTTCAGTTCTTCGATATTAACGAAATGAAGTGTTTTTTCCACTGTATTTTTATTTATTTATGGTTATATGTGTATTCTATTGCATTCCTACATAAATCCGGATCAGTGGTATCAGAGCAGTCTTCTATTTCTCGATCCTTCTTTGCATGTCCCCAACGAGGTCGTGGTATAAGGAGTTAGGGCTCGATCTGGTTGAACCTTTGCAAGATCAACCTTGCAAACCCTGACAACCACCCATGGGGGACGAAAAGAAAGATGAGGGAGCAGGAGATCCTATAAAAATATTGCAAAAGGAGGCCCTCGAAAAGAAAAGGAATACGATGATGGGTAAATTTTCCCAAACCCTTCAACGACTGCCAACCGATGACGCATTTGCATCCAGCGGCCACTCTCGATGCGAAACTCCTTTTAAGGTAAAAGAAAACTTTGAAATTCCCCTATTTAAGGGCCAAATAGATGCAAATGATGTAGATAGATGGTTGAATCTATTAGAAGGATATTTCTTGGTTCATGACTTTTTCGACCGAGAGAAGATTATTTTTTCACTCCTCAAAGCTACCCCCCATGTCAAGGACTGGCGGGAAACCTACTGTGAGGAAAAGGAAGAGGGGGAAACCTCTCTATTCTTGGATGTACACACTTGGAATTATTTCCAAGATGCCATCAAGGAATAGTATTATCTCCTAGGGAGCTATGAGTACAAGTACATATAATGGATTATGTTGCGACAACAAAAGGATCAGATGTGTATGAGTTGACGAATATGTTCCATACCCTGCGCACACCGTTGGGTACAAAGATTCAAAGAAACATTTGGTGTTGAAGTACCACATTTGTCTGCATAGATACATTTAGGATTAAATGGAGTTCCTCCACATATCCTCGCTTGGTACGACATATTGGTATGCTGCCAATATTGAGCAAAAATTCAAACAAAAGAAGCGAGACTTTGGATCTGCGAATCAAAATCAAGGGAAAGGTGCCCCCAATCTATAGAACAAAGGACAAAGCCAAGGCATGGTAGCCCAAGAAAACCTACCAAATCCACAAGAAAAGACCAAAACTACGAAGCTAAAGAAGGACATGGGAAATTGGTGTGAGTTCCATAAGAGTTCCACTCATAACACAAGTGAGTGTTGGGCCAAGCAGTCACTAGTGGACGAGATGAGGAATTCTGAATCAGATGCATGCTCCAACTCTAAATCGAAACCCGAAAAAGGGAATGACAAAGGGAATCATATTATTTATGTGGAGCCCAACGCCACCATTTCCACTCCAAAGATCCAGAAGGAGGAACTGGAAGATCCATAGGAGGAGGAGTGTCTCTTCCACTCCCATATGTGGGTAAAGGGTTCCCCGCTACAGTTCATTGTTGAAAGTGGGAGGAAAAAGAACCTCATTTCAGTAGAGGTTGTGAAGCGGTTGGGCTTGCCAACCAGAGCACACCCACTGTCGTACACCATCAGGTTGCTTCACCAAGGACATGATCTCCCCGTCGGCCAGTAGTGTCGCCTTCCCTACAACATCAATTCCTTCACAGATGAGGTATTATGTGGCATTACTCCTCTTGATGTTTGTGATGTATTAATAGGCCAACCATACTTGTGGAAGAGACATGTTGTTTTTGAGTTTCGACCTCATTTTTTTATTTTTACTTTGGGAAATAATTTGTACAAGATACCAGAGGTACCATTGGCTGCCGCTATCTCTTTGGTTACTACAAAAAAATGTAGTAATCTCATTTCCAAAACCAGGAAATTTGTTTTCCTGATGATTTTCCCCCAATGAAAGAATAATACTATGGCCATGACCTCTAGATAGGGCTCCTCCACATGACAAAAAAAATGGACAAGGTCATGGAGGAGTACATGGACATGTTCACCTCACTCATAGGGCTGCCTCTGCACTGTCAGGTCAAGAACCCCATCAATCTAACCCCAGGTGTGTGGCTACCCAATGGAATGATCTATCGGTACTATGTTCTAGAGAATGATGAAATCAAGAGGAAAATTCAAGAGTTGCTGCAGAAAGGTCACATCCAGCCAAGTTCATCTCCTTGTGGGAGCCCGATCATGTTGGTGCAAAAGAAGGATGGAACTTGGAGACTCTGTATTGACTATCGGGCGCTGAAAAAGATCACTGTCTGGAATAGGTACCCTATCCCATATATTTATGACCTTCTAGATCAAATCAAAGGGGCGAAATATTTCAGCAATATAAACTTGAAGTCTAGGTATCACCAGGTACCAAGTGAACCCTCCAATGTGTGGAAGACTGCTTTCAAATCCAATGAGGGCCTTTTCAAATGGTTGGTAATGTCTTTCGGGTTGACGAATGCTCCCGAAACCTTCATGAGGCTGACGGAGGACACCTTGCGGCCATTTACCAACTCATTTGTATTCGTGTACTTGGATGACATCTTGATCTTCAAAAAAATTTGGGAAGAGCACCTGCACCATGTTCGATAGGTCCTATAAACATCGTGGAAACAAAATTTGTGTGCTAATTTGGAGAAATACACTTTTGGCATCACCCAGGTTCAGTATCTGGGATACAATATTGATGAATGGGGTGTGCATGTGGATCCAACCAAGATCCAATTAATTCAGGATTGGCCAACCCCGACCACTCTAATAGAGCTTTGCAACTTTCTAGGTCTTGCTAATTTCTACCGCAGGTTCATGTTGGGATTCTCTCATATCACTTGGCCCTTGAGTAAAGTCATCAATGGAGGAGCGAAAGAAAATTATTTTGGTCAGAATCTCAACAGAAGGTGTTTGTAGAATTGAAACATTGCCTTTGCTCTGCCCCAGTGCTCACATTACTAGACTTGCAACAACCATTTGAGATCGAGACAGATGCCTCTGACTATGATATTGGCATAGTTCTTACTCAAAAGGGGCATCCAGTGGCATATCATAGTGAGACACTGTCCGACACAGTCCGCAAGTATCCCACTTATGACAAATAAATGTATTCCATTGTGCAAGCTTGCTGACAATGGAAGCATTACATTTTCGGGAAGGAAACAATCATCCACACATACCATCGACCCCTGTAGTTCATACAAACACAAGGGAAGTTGCAGAACGATCGACATCATATGTGGTCCACATATCTGCAACAATTTCATTTGAAAATCAAGTACAAGAAGGGAAAAACCAATAATGTTTCAGACTACCTCAACCGACCACCGATCATGGCGCTAACCAATGTTCCCAACTCTTGTGGGCACGAGACCTCTGATTGGCCGCTTCTCTGTAAGAGTGATCCAAAATTTGGCCACACATACAAGACACTCTTGGAGGGTACGCAAGTTCCAAATTTTCACCTCTAGGATGCACTGCTATGTCACCTGGGACATGTTTGTGTTATTTCAAGGGAGCGTGCCAAGATGATTTAGGAAGCACACTACAGTCAAGCCACTGGAAATTTCGGGATCGAGAAGGCAGTGCCAGTACTGAAAAAGTATTTCTATTAGCCGCACCTTCAACAAGATGTTGGGAAGTACATCAAATATTACAATTCTTACGTCATTACCAAACCAACCATCAGAAGCAAGGCCTCTATACTCCGCTACCTACCCATAGTCTACCTTGGGAATCCATATCCATGGATTGCATGTTAGGCCTTCCTTCTACTAAGCATGGAAATGACTGTGTTTTCTTGGTCGTTGACAGATTCTCGAAGATGGCCATTATGTCGGACTGCAATAAAAATATCATAGCAGAAGCCACTGATAAACTCTTCTTTGAAAACAGGTGCAATTTTGGATCCCATAGTATATCATCTCAGGTTGGGACAACACGTTCCTCATCACATTTTGGTCCAGCCTCTGGTCAATGCTGGACACCAAGCTCACCAAGTCCACATCTTTCCATACCCAAATTGATGGCCAGATAGGGGTTACCAACAGGATGATTGTACACATTCTGCATATGTACAATTTAAAGCATCCACGCACATGGGATGAGAGTCTTCCCTATGTAGATCATAGTTATAATCGGGCTCTACACAACTAAAATGGCCACAACCGCTTTCAGGTAAGCCTGGGGTTCCAGCCACTATTTCCCATTGACCTATCCATGCCGATTGCAGTTACTCAGGATGATTATGCTCATGTCCAGTATGAAGCTGACAAAGCAAACAACTTCATTGAGCACATTCAAAACACCTGCCAACAAGTTCATGAAATATTGGACAGAGCCAATGCTAAGTACAAGCAATGACATGATCAACATTGGGTGCTATACAAATTGCAGGTGGGTGACAAAGTGTTGCTACATTTTCAGAAGGAGCACCTCATTGGACCCCACCGCAAGATTTTCTTGCTCTGATATGGGTTGTACACCATCACCAAGGCTGTAGGGAACAATGCCTTTGAGATCAATATTCCACCATTCCTTGGTCTGCACCTAGCATTCAATTTGGAGCGCCTTAGACCCTACTTCCCACCTCTACTGGACACCTCTGACATTGTAGAACAACTCATACCAACAGAGTTAAACCAAAAATGCATGGAAAAAGCCACCACAGATTGTATTATGGACATGAAAATCAAGAATAATTTCCAACAAAAGATCCAACTGTATTAGGTTGTCAAAGTTGGCCAACTCCTGCACCAAGGCAAGTGGTTCACCAAGGACCAAGTTTAGCAGAAGTTTCCTCATCTCATGGAGGAACTCAACGCAATGGGGACCATTGGTTCCTAAGGGGGGAGGAATAATATAGGTGGATATTGGTGGCCACCCGCCTATTCCACTTGGGGCCCAATGATTGTTTCTTTCATTTTTTTAGTTTCATTAATTATAACACAGTTTACTATTTTTAGCATTTTTTCAGGTCCAGAACTTCCGGAGCTGTTTTGAGGCCCTAAACGATATTTTTTTGGAAAACAGGGAGAAAAATGGAATATCCTTTGATGCTTCTCATCCAAAAGTTGTAGTGCTTGGATAGATATCTCTAACGAGGTATGGCGCATGTTAAACAATGATCATATGCCAAAGTTACATCCCCGGGAAGTTGATGTACCAATTTACCCAAACGAGGCCCATAGTTTTGGCGCTTCATCTCCTAGAGTTAGGTTTTTGGATGTTTAGGGTTTTCCATTTTTTCTTAATTATAAATAGGCCCTCAAGCCTAATTGTAACACAGTTCAGAGGCTTGTAGCCACCACATATCTTATTAGAGATAAGCTACCAACGCCTTAGCTAGTTTATTTCCATTCTATCTGTAAACAAATTTATGTTCTTTTATATCAACTAAATGAAGTGTTATCTCTATTGTATTTTTGTATTTATGGTTATATGCGTATTCTGTTGTGTTCCTACATAAATCCGGATCAGGAGATCCTTGGTTCATTCTCCTTTGAGGCCTATTTTTTCCATCACATTGTTATCCTGTAGTCTATTTTTTTATGATCATGTCTACACCATTATTGAAACATTTGAATGTTTAGACAAATTATTAAATAAGGTCAATGTGATATGGTAAATATAACTCATATAGGTTGTAGCCTCATTGTTTGATTAGGGTGCCTCACATAAATTGGATAAAGGCTTATTTAACTTCCTAATAAGATATGTATGTTGGTGGGGAGTTTGTATACATATACCATGGCACTCTTGTCAAACTATAGGCAAAATTTAAATTTTTTACATATCTACCCACCTTTCCTTGGAGTTATGACAATGCTCCACATGGAAACACCACCCACCCATAGATCGCTAACTATACATAGCCATGTGACATCTTGCATATTTCACGTGGTTTACTCCAGTCTCGAGGTAAGTGACGGTGGGAAGTTGAGATCAATCCACGATTGATCTATGACCCTCATGCCATTTCACAAACTCCGAGGCTTTAACCTCATTTGTTTCCTCATTTGCTAGGTGATGGCAGTGTAAGTTCAGAAGTGGTGGATGTGGCTCCTCTTCAACTCATCCAGGGTCTGAGCCACTCACCTTCCTCGGCTGGTTTGACTAAAATTCTTCTATATGTTTCTATATTTACATTGCACATAGGTGATACATACTTTTTCCTTCTCGGTGGTCGGAGTGACTTCGGTTTAGGTAAACCCTCTATCCATCCAGGCTCAGCTTTCATATCCCATTTTTATATTATATGTTTGGTTGAATATGAAATATAGTTTTACCGATGAAGTTTTTTTTATGATACAAGTGCACTCCAAAAGATAGGGCGAAAACCTTATCATTAGGAATTTTCCCTTCATGAAATTTCTTTGGGTTTCACATCGTGGGTTTGTTGGTTTTAAGTCTAGATTTTGATTAATAGTCTGCCGAGGTAAGGGTTTATTCCCTGGCCTTTTTATTTTATATATTCGTTCAAATTAATATTTTTCTTACCTCAAATTCTTGATTTAAATTGCAGGTTGGAAAATTGGTGTTAAAACCCATGGTGAGGGTTTTCACAGTTCATCGAAATTCCTCCTCTATGGATTCAACAATGCGTCCTTCCAACAGTTATGGATTTGACCACATTTTAATGATAAGTCCCTTTATATACAAGGTTTTGGAATTTTTTTCTTGACCACTTCCTCTCATTTTCCTACTGAGCATGCCTATTATACTTACTCTTAGGGATTTTCGGAGAGGAAGACCTAAGAGGGGTTGTTGGTACCCAAGCTTGCCACACCATCCCACCAAGTAATTAGTATATTTCTTCATTAAATATTATTGTAGATTTTAGCCTCCAATTCCTACAACGCACTAAGAATTATGGTCATTTCCACTTGTATAATTATAGGGTATTTCCAGTGCGTGCAAAGTCATGCGAGGGATAAATTTAGCGGTCATTCAACAAGGTAAGAATCCTCACTTTGTTTTTTTATATCAGTTTATTGTAAAAAATTATTTGTCTTATGCTTTTATAAGTTTTAATCTCTGTGTTTGCATGGTCTATGTAGGTGAGTTCCCCCTACCTCACTACCTCCTCTGCACCCCTTGAGGAATTTCGCAAGTCGATTAATTTTTGGGTTCTTCTGTCGAGGTTGGGATCTGGCTCCATTGACGAACCTAGAATTAGTAGTCCTTACTGGTGATTTTACTCATTTTCTTGAGCATCAAAGAATTTGGTTCGATGGTTCTCCATCTATTTCCACAATTATAAGTGACTCTAATTGTTGAGGTCAAGGCCTGAGAACTGTGAAACCTTGGGAGGGAGATGTAAATCTATGTGTCAACAAATTTTAAATTAAATATATATATATATATATATATATATATATATATATATATATATATATATATATATATATATATATATATATATATATATATATATATATATATATATATATACAAGTGACAACGTATTTCTCTACTTTCAATTTCTATTGCTCAACTATATCAAGCGCGAATACTGTTTTTTCTTATTACTGGAAAATTTAGTGATAATATCTAATGTGAATCAAGTTCTATGAAAAAGAGAAATTGTCCCTTATAGCTTACCTTCAGTTTCTTATTTCCAATCCTCTGCTCTATATGCTTATTCATTCTTTTATCTTTGTGTTGTGAATTATTTCCATTCCTCTATTTTATAATGTAAATTCACTATTACTGACTCATTGAATCAATGGTTAATGCAACCATGCTGATACTATTTAGGAATATTTATACGTTGTCCTATTTATTTATTTTGGTCAAAACATATATTTTAGTGTTAAGTATCTAATCAGTTACCCATGGTGCATAACTTGAATTAGATACTCTGCCTTATTTCTTACTTCGTTCTACGAATACATAGCCGACATAACTATTTTACTTTTTGAGACTCTTAGATAAATGAATGTACTTGAACTGCCTCTGTTGCATGATTTGACCGCGTTTCCTGACTTATGCTTAACAGTCTGTGACTGGCATGCTATCTCACTATGTGCCTGTAATATGCATTGTGAAATCAATTGTTTAATTCTTCTATGTAAACCTCTCCCTTCCTATTTGTTCTCTTCTCGAGGATGCTAAGACTTTGTTCCTAGTTTCATAAATGAAGTCAGAATAGAGCCTTGCCAATACAGAGCATAAGCTCCATAGGAGTAATTCTCCTCCTAAATTAACTACCTCTAGAAAACCTGAAATGAATTCATCTATTCAATTTATCTGGGGAGTTGGGTTAGCATACTCTTTTTTTTTATGATAGGAGAATTATGTCTTAACACTTGTTATAATAGAATCTACATATGGCCAATTAACACTTATTATAATTAGTATTTACATACCTGGGCCGTCTTCTCTTTTATGTATAAAGATACATATTGAAACATATCCAACCCAACTAAATCTTAATGCACCACTACGCCACAATAAGGCTATCCCTCACTTATGTTTTCGCACATAACTTGGGTAATACTAGTCACTTGGCTTAACTTAAAGTAACATGACCAATAAAATGAAATTTGTACTAAAGTACAAATCTACCAAGTTCTCCACCAGTTCTTATACTACTGTACATAATTATAAATCTGCACAAATTCATTGTAATTTTATGGTAATTCTCTCCACTAGTTGTTGTTAATAAAATACATTGTACTAATTTATCATAAATATAACATAGAAAATGAATAATAAAATTCCATGGAAGCACCATACTAACTGAAAAATAACATCCATGAGCTTCTTCCCCCAAACTCTCCCCTGAACAGAGACCTCCACTATTGTGAAACCAACTCCAAAAATAGAAGAAAAGAGGTATCAACGCCTTAGAAATAAGCCACTTCGAGGGGGAAACCTCCAATATATTACATGAATGAACAATTATTGGATGATATAAATTAAAAAACCTCCTTTCTATATATAGGAGTCCATGGGGCCACAATGTAATCCTAGCCGACCTAACAATAATAATTTAAGGGCACAATAATAACAATATGGGGGTTACAAGAGTACAATAATAACAATAAGGGGGTTACACTAACAATAATAAGGGACTATACTAGTAATATAGGGACCTAACATGCCCCTCTCCTTCAAAAAAGTGTTTTCCTCAATGCTTGAGTAGCTCTGGGTGCTTCTGTATAAAATTCTCATCCTCCCATGTAGAATCCTCAGTGGGTAAGTTCTTCCACTTGATGAGATACTCTGAAATTGATCGATTCCGTAGTTGTCGAGTTCTTGTTTCCATGACCGCTTCTGGTTCCAATATGATTTTTCCTTCCTCATCAAGTTCTGGCAATATTGTTTGAACTTGAAGATTTTCACCTATAACCTTCTTTAAGCATGAAACATGGAAAACTGGATGTACTCGCGAAGAAGCAGGAAGCTCCAATTTGTATGCCATAGTACCAATCTTTTGCAACACCTTGTAAGGACCATAGTACTTTGGTGATAATTTATTATCCCTCTTAGCTTGCTTGAGGGACATTTGTTTGTATGGTTGTAGCCGTAAAAATACCCAATCTCCTACATCAAAACTTCTCTCGCTGCGATGTTGATATGCCTGTTGTTTCATTCGATTTTGTGCCAATTCAGGTTATCCTTTAAGAGTTGGAGAACTTCTTGCTAATGCTCGATGTGATCTTCCACTGCTTGAACCTTCGAATTTTCTCTTAAAAATGATGTGATGGATGGTGGATGATATCCATAAAGTGCCATAAATGGGGTCATTTTTGCTGCAGTATGGAAGGAAGTGTTATACCACCATTCAGCGAGAGGTAACCACTTGACCCATTGTGTTTGTTTATCAGATACAAAACAACGAAGATATCCTTCCAAACATTTATTTACTATCTAAGTTTGACCATCTGATTGAGGATGATAAGATGAGCTATGAGCTAATTGAGTACCCAAACAAGAAAATAACTCCGTCCAAAAATTTCCAGTAAAAATGGGATCTTTGTCGCTCACAATAACCCTTGGGCTTCCATGTAGCTTTTGAATTCTGTTCATAAATGTAGTAGCAACTGTACTTGCTTTAAATGGATGAGATAATGCACAAAAGTGTGCATACTTGGTAAGTCTATCAACTACCACCATGATGACACTCTTTCCTTTGGACTTAGGTAAACCTGTGATAAAATCCATTGAAATCTCCTCCCAACGTTGACTTGGAATGGATAAGGTTGTAGAAGACCCGCGGTCTTAATTGTCTCAACTTTATTCTACTGGAAAACCAAACATTCCGCCACAAACTTTTGAATATCAGATTTAAGGCCATCCCAAAAAAATTCTTTCTTCACCCTGTGGTAAGTTTTTAAAAATCCTGAGTGTCCTCCTAAAGGAGAAGTGTGCAATTCCAGAAGAATCTTTTGTTTTAGTTGGCAATTCTTACAAAGATATAAGCGATCTTTGTACCATAAGGAATCATTTTTCCAACTAAATGTATCAGATGTACTAGGATCTTGCTGCAACTTTTGAATGAGTGTCCATACATCTTTGTCCTTCTTCCATTCATCTCTTGCTTCGGTTATCCAATCTTGTTGGATAATAGAAATGGCACAAAGAAATGCTTCCACCTCTTCATTCTTTCTTGAGAGTGCATCTGCAACAACATTAAGCTTTCCTTTTTGTAGATTATTTCAAAGTCATAACCCAACATCTTTGTGACCCATTTTTGCTGCTCTTCTGAAGATAGTCTTTGTTCCAAAAAGTGTTTAAGACTATCATGATCAGTTTTTACCTTGAAGTGTCTTCCCATTAGGTAAGTTCACCATTTATTTAGTGCATGCAATATTGCTAACATTTCCTTCTCATAAATAGGTTTATGTAAATACTTTCCTTTGATTGGACGACTTTCAAAAGCAATGGGTCTTCCTTCTTGCATTAAAACAACACCAATTCCATTTCCTGAGGCATCACATTCCACAACAAAGGTTTTTGTGAAGTCTGGCGTAGCTAAGACTGGTGCTAGGCACATTGCCTCTTTAAGATGTTCAAAGGCCTTAGTTGCTTCAGGAGTCCATGAAATGCATCTTTCTTCAATAATGTTGTTAGAGGTGCTGCTATTCTCCCATAATTCTTAACAAACTTGCGATAATACCCTGTTAACCCGAGAAATCCTCGCAACTGCCTTATGGTTGTGGGAACTTTCCATTCCTTAATGGCTTTAATTTTGTTAGGGTCCACTTTAACCCCCTCGTGAGATACAATATGACCCAGATATTCCACCTCTTGTACTCCAAAGAAACATTTGGACTTTTTTGCATATAATTGTTTCTCCTTCAATAGTTTGAGCACCCTGTCAACATGTTCAACATGATCCTTCCAAGACCTGCTGTAGATTAGTATATCATCAAAAAATACTAGCACAAATTTTCTAAGGAAGGGTTTGAAAATGGAATTCATCAACCCTTGAAATGTAGAAGGTGCATTGGTAAGGCCAAAAGGCATGACCAAAAATTCATAATGACCATCATGAGTTTGAAATTCTGTTTTCAGAATATCTTCAGTCTTCATTCTAATTTGATGATATCTTGAACGAATATCCAACTTGGTAAAATAAATTTCTCCATGTAATTCATCCAATAATTCATCAATTACAGGAATGGGAAATTTATCTTTAATGGTGAGATTATTGAGCTCCCTATAATCCAGACACATGCGCCGTGATCCATCCTTCTTGTGTACCAATACTACAGGAGCAGAGAAAGAACTTTGACTAGGTTGAACTATACCTGTCTCTAACATTTCTGCAATCATACATTCAATTTCGCTCTTTTGGACATAAGAATATCTATAAGGCATGATGTTTGGAGGAACACTTCCTGGAATCAAATGAATAACATGATCATGATCACGAATAGGTGGGATTCCTTTGGGATTTTCAAACACCTTGGAATGATTGTCCAAGACTTTTTGGAGATCTGCAGAAATAGATGATTTTGATGTTGGAACTTCTAGTGAGCATAATTGTGCAATTACGCCTCATTGTTCTTTCTTTAGAAGATTTGTCATGACATTAGAGCTGATTATCTTTCTTGGCTTCCCTGCAATACCCTGTAATTAGACTTCCTTTCCTTCTGAATTTTTTTTCAAGAAAAGTTCTTGAAAATTAACAGCTACAATCCCCAAAGATTGTAACTATTGTACTCCTAGTACAACATCAACACCTCCCATAGGAATGGAAAGCATTGGACTATTCAATACATATTCCCCCATGGCTAGCTTGATATTATGGCATTTTATAGAGTAATTTATAGTTCCTCCATTTCCAACCATCACTTGACATTCTGGTGCTGGGTATAGGAAACAATTCAATTCCTTGGCTACCTTACAATGAATAAAATTATGGGTACTACCTGAATCAATCAACGCTATTACCTTGTTCTTCTTGATATGTCCTTCTATCTTGGGAGTTTGAGGAGTGGTAATTCCTGCCAATGCATTACAAGATATGGTCGGACTCATTTCTTCCTCTTCTAGGGCTGGTTCCTGGTGTATAGCTTCTTCTTTTGAAGATTATTGTTCATTTTCTTCTTCCGCTTCACAATCTATGTAAAATAATTTCTTCTCAACGCACTTATGACCTTTAGTGTCTTTTCTATCACAATTGTAGCAAAGCCCTTTTGATATTTTTTCTTCCAATTGTTGTGGTGTCAACCTTGTAGGTTGTGGAAATCTAGGAGTAACAACACTTCCATATTTATAAAAGTGAGTGGTAGGCTTCCTTGTCGCCATAATTTTACATTCAATTTTTCTTGCCAACCTGAATGCCTTCTCCAATGAATCAAGTTCCAAAACGCGAACTTCATGTTGGATGTTATCCTTTAAAGTACCTATGAAGAGATCAATCCTATGTTCCTCTGGAATATCAGTTACCCTTATATTCAATTTTTGGAAGTCCTCAATGTGCTCCCCCACTGAACACTTTTGTTTGAGATTTATCAATAGGCTAAAGAAAGTGTTTCTCTTTGTATCCTCATAATGTGCTATCATTTCCTCTGTAAAAATTGACCTAGTGACAATATTTTTACAAGAGCAAAGCCATAGATACCATACAAATATATTTTGTTCTAAATTTAAAGTTTCAATGCGTACCTTTTGTCTGTTTTGCACATTATTGAGATCAAAATATTGCTCCATCTGTAGTATCCATGTTACAGGATCCTTTCCATCAAACTTCCTCACATCAAATTTTGGAATATGGTGGTTCTTCCCTCCAACATTAGAGTTTATGAAATCATTATTAACATTTATTTTGTTCTCATCATGAGTTTCCTCTACTATATTTTCACCATTAGGAAACATTTCTTGTATCAACTTTGTCAAACCATCCATGTATGCTTTTAGATCATTCTTCATGTTTTTCATCTTAGCTTCCATGTCATCCATATTAGATTCCATGCTAGTTTCCATGCCATACATATTAGCTTCCATGCCATTCTTCAAACTATCCATCTTAGATTCCACACCTTTCTTCAAACCTTCAATGTCATTTTTTGTTGCTCTTTGCAAGAGAGAAATTTGTTGCACTTTCTCTTGTAATTTTGATATGTCATGTTGCCATTCTTCATCTTCATGAGTCATAGTAGAGCCTTATAAAGGTTTAATGGGTGTTGAATTGTATTTAGGGGCCATTTTAGAATCCAATGCCGATATCTATTCTACAATATGCCCTTGGAATCAATTCAACTTGATTCTTAAAACAAGACTTATGCAATTCAGAAAAAAAAATACACACCTTTTACTTGCTTTTGAGGAGCTCGATATTGAAATTGACTTATATCTATACTTTCAGATCCTAAATATCTGAAATTAGGCTCTGCGGTAGTCCTCCGAAGCTTCTTTCAAATGCCATAGGTATGACTTGATTTGGATTCTTCAAGGCAAAGTTATGTCCAATCTCCCACAATGACCTAATTATGATCTGGTTCAGTGGAGAGAACTCGTATGAATTGCCACGTGTCACTGTTTACTCCTCTGGCTCTGAAATTTATAGAAAGGAAACTAGAGTCCATGTACTTCCAGTCACTTTTTACAGAATTCCAATCTGATGCTCAGAGAGAGATTTATGAAGATTTTCCCACGATCACCTCTTTGAGATGAAATTCGGAACACTGAAAAAGACCTAACTTCCACAGATCATATCTCCAAAAATATTTCGAACCAAGATCTGAAATTTTTCAAAGATGTTCCTTAGGATTTTAGCTTCGTTCTCTAAAAATTTTAGCTTCTGAACCTTCGTAGAAAAATATTTATAGCGAAAATTCGACGATGACCTTTTTAAGTGAAATTCAAGAGCCTACAAAAAGCACTACCTTCCACAGATCATATCTCTGGCAATATTGCGAACCAAGCTCTGAAATTTTGTGACGATGTTCCACAGGATTTCAGCTTCACACTTTAAAATTTTTAGCTTCTTAACCTTCGTAGAAAAAAATTTATAGTGAAAATTCCACGATGACCTGTTTGGAGTAGCGAAACCCTAGAATCCAAAGCTCTGATACCAAATGTTGTGAAATCAACTCCAAAAATAGAAGAAAAAAGATATCAACGCCTTATAAATAAGTCACTTCAAGGGGGAAACCTCCAATACATTATATGAATGGAAAATTCTTGGATGATATAAATTACAAAACCTCCTTTCTATATATAGGAGTCCACGAGGCCACAAAGTAATCCTAGTGGGGCCACAATGTAATCCTAGCTGACCCAACAATAATAATTTAAGGGCACAATAATAACAATGGGGGTTACAAGGGCACAATAATAACAATAAGGGGGTTACACTAACAACAATAAGGGACTATACTAGTAATATAGGGACCTAACATCCACACCCCAGAATTGAAAACCCCTTTTAATCCTGGTGAAGGAATTTTTATGCCTACTTTCCCCCAACATCATTTCAATAATGGCATCCCAGTATTTTGGGCTGCTGTTTCCCATAGCCTAGGATTTTTCTTTTTCTTTTTTCACAAAAGTATAGTTTTTATTATTAAAAGCTCACTTTTTCCACAATGTTGCTTTTCCCACCCCTCCCCAGTGTATTTTCCTCCACACTATGGTTTTATTAGATACTTTTCTCCAATCCAGTTTTAATTTTAATAATTTTCTTACTCCCCAAGGGTTTTCTTCGAAAGATTTGGTAAAGTGTAAAAATTTCATCCTATCCACATGGATTAGAATTTAGGATCTCTTTATAGTCTGTCTTTTCCAAATTAGAATCCACTTTTCTCCATATTATTAAAATCAAATAATTCTTAAAACATTATGAATGTTTCTTAGGTCCACATAGTAATTTTCCTTTCTACAATAATTAAAATCTAAAACATAATGAATTAAAAATATGGGATATTACATAGACCACCCCTAAAAAAAAATCACCGTACTCGGTGTTAGTAGATAACCGTTTATTCCTTGAATAGAGATGGATAAGCTTCTTTCATGCTGTCCTCTCGCTCCCATGTAACTTTCTTAGGTGTAAAGTGCTTCCACTTCACCTTCACCCGAGTGATGGTTCTATTCTGGAGCATGGTTTATTCCCATCCCAATATATGAAGTGGTTCTGGAAGAAAGTCCCCTTCGGGTCCCACCGGTATCAAATTCCAGTCAACCATGCGAGATGGGCCATGAAAATATTACTTTAACAATGATATATGAAAAAAATTATGTATTTTAACATGACTAGGTAGAGCTAAATAATACGCCATGGGCCCACTCGGTCCAAAAATTCTAAGGGCCCATAAAATCGGGGTGCTAACTTGGCACAATCATCGGTATTGAGGGTACTCTTTCAGGGTTTAACCCTTAAATAGACATTATCTTTGACCTTAAATTCTTTATGTGTTCTTTTTTTGCCCGCATAACTTTTCTATCGGTCTTGAGCTGTCTTTATGTTTTGCTAAATTTTGCATACTCTTTGCTCCATATTATGTAATGCCTTTGGTCCAAGGACCAGTTTTTCCTCTGGTTGACTCGGGGTAAGTGGGGTATGGAATTTTATACTGTATAAAGCCTCAAATAGAATCATCTTTATAGAGTCTTGATAGCTTTTTTTATATGCAAATTCTGCCAAGTGCTGAAAATCCTACCACTTTGTGGGCCTATCCATTACATACATGCGAAGCATGTCTTCTAATATCTGATTTTTTATTTTAGTTTGTCTGTATTTCTAGGGATGATATGCTGTGCTAAAGTTCAGTTTTATCCCCATTCCTCCAAGCAAAGTATTCGAGAAGTTTGAGGTGAAATTTTTGTCTCTATCAGAGATTATCATCTTTGGTATCCCATGAAGCCAGAATATTTCCTTCATAAAAACATTGGCCACTTGAGGCGTCCCAAAGGTAGATTACATAGGAATAAAATGTAAAACATTGGTCAGTGTTTCCACTACCACCATAATGGAATCATGTTGTTATTTATTCCATGGTAACCCTATTTTAAATCGATGAATATTACTTCCCACTTCCATTCTGGAACTGGCAGTGGGTTTAGCAATCTCGCGGGGTGTTGATGTTCCAATTTTACTTGCTGGCACTATAAACATATGGCCAAATAATTGGTTGTGTCCTTCTTCATTCATAGCTAGAACCAGTATTTCTGCAATGCTGACACCATATTTTGATATCTCAGATGGATTGAGTAAGGTATATTATGGTATTCATCCATTATCATCTCTTTCAAAGTAGGAACATTAGGAATATACAACCTCTATTGATACATAATTAGTCCTTTCTGGTTTATGTCATAGCCCAGAATCCCCTTGTACTATACATTCAACTACAATTATTGATATCGGGGGTCTTGTGAATGGGCCTCTTAAACCTACTCTTCAAAGTCCGTCTTTACATTGCTACCCATATTAGATAACACATGATGGGAGTGTCTACTTAAGGCATCTACAAATTTGTTTCCTCTTACCTTAATATGTTTCATTTCCATGTAAAATCACTAAGAAAAGCTGACCATCTAGATTGTATTGTATTTAAATCTAGTTGGCTAAAGAAGTATTTGAAGCTATTGTGGTTAGTCATTAATACATATTTTTTTCCCAACAAATAATGTCTCCACATTTTTAATGCATGTATGAAAACAACTAATTCTAAATCATAAATTGCATTTTTTTCTCATGTTTTTTCAGTTTTATAGATTCATAAGCTATCACATTATTGTATTGTAATAACACTCCTCTCAGTCCTTCTATACAGACATCGGTGCACACCATAAATTATTTGGCTAGATCTGCAATTTTTAGGACAGGGGTTGTGGTCAATTTATGTTTCATCTCCTCAAAGATTTCTTGACACTTGGTTGTCCATTCAAATTTTATCCCCTTTTTCTGAAGGGAGGTAATGGGATAAGCTAATGTGGAAAAGCCTTCCACAAATATGCAGTAATACCTTGCAATCCCCATGAATGAAGGGATTGCTGATATATCCATGGGTACTGACCATTTTAGAATTTCTTATACCTTTTCTGGGTCTACTTCCCATCCCTCCTTAGAGATAATATGTCCCAAATATGGAATCCTTGTCTTATAGAGCTCACACTTGCTGAATTTTGCATACAATTTTTTTTCTCTTAGTGTTTGCAACACTACTCGGAGGTGTTCCTGATGTTCTTCATTATTAGAGCACACCAGGATGTCATCAATGAAAACTAGAAAAAAATTATCGAGATATTGTGCGGAGGAAACTATTCATGAAACACATGAAGGTAACAGGGGCGTTAGTGAGATTAAAAGGTAACAAAACAAACTCAGAATTCCCATATCGAGTCCTGAAGATATCTTCTCAATGCCTTCACCTTTTATCCGAAGTTAGTGATAACTAGTTCACATATCAATCTTTGAAAATATGGTAGCTCCCCTCACTTGGTCAAACAAGTCATCAATTCATGGTAGGGGGTATCGTTTTGTGATAGTTAACTTGTTCAACTATCTATAGTCAATACACATCATAAGGGTACCATATTTTTTTCTTAAAAAATAATATAGGGGCTCCCCACGGGGACACACTTTGTATGATATAGCCTTTATTTAACAGTTCTTGTAATTGCAACTTTAACTCTAATAATTCCGGTGTACTCATTCCATATGGGGCTCTGGACACTGGGGTAGCTCCCGACATCAACTCAATAGATAAATCTATATCTCTATGAGGGGGTAACTGAGGAATTTCCTCTGGAAACACATCTCGAAAGTCTCTGATTACTGGAATATTTTTTATAGTAGCATGTTCCGGGTGCTATTCTAATTCTTCCACATGAACCATGTAAACATGAAAACCTTTCCATGTTCGTTTTAATTGAAATGAAAATATTTTTTGGACAGACACAAGTTTTGGTTTTCCTCTTATTACAAAAGACTGTCCTTGCACATTTGTTTAATTTATCATCTTTTCTAATCAGTTTATTACAAACTTATATTGTTCCAACCCATCCATGCCGATCAATATGTCATAGGATCCTAAGGGAAGGATATTCAAGTTTAGGTTTGTATAATACCCATTCAATTTTAGAGGGAATTTATTTAATTTATGAGTTAGATTCCACTTGGTTTTTGTAGGCAACTGCACCAGCCAAGAGTTCTAAAAATTTTCTGTTTGAAATTTACACCTTTCCACTACTTGTGGGATAATATAACTTATGATAGCTCTAGGATCAATTAAAATAGATATAATTTGGATGGTAATGATACCTTCAATTTCAATCATTGTCAATTAATGTTCAACCTGCCGATATTTTAATGACGCGCTGATTCAAGGTGTGGTCTTGGATACATCATTCACCGGGTTGGATCGTGTACCACTTTAATGTTCTGAATGGCGGTGGGGTTGTGTGAAAATATCACAACAGATGGGGTTCTCCACATCCCAAACATTTCAGTGGATCTTTTAATTCCCTTCCTCTTACTGTTCACTTCCATGGTCTTGGAACTTATGTGTGATTACGTTGGCTGACTTTCTCCACCTTTTTTAAATTTTCTTTCTCTAGTGATCCTCGCCGAAATGATTTAGATAGGTTGCTTCATGTTTTTTTGTGCTTGTTCCAAGATTCCCATTTTCTCTATTCTGCCATGTTTTAAGGTGATCATTTAGACTGTTGAATTGATGATAGCACAATCAGACATTTCTGACAGCTCCAACCATAGTCTTTGCATTTTCAAACTGAATTCTTTCTTTATATATTGCTGACAAACAATTTAGGAACCTTTTCACTTTCGTTTTTTCTTCTCTTATGTATGGTACATAGCGAAGTAGGTTTGCGAATTTTGTCAAAAATTCATCTATGGTAAATTGTTCCAATATTAGCTCATGGAACTCTTTGGCACAACCATCATAATACCTTTCACTGATGTATCATGATTTGAACTTCTGCTGTAATTCCTACCATGAGACATTCTTCTCATCTAGCAAGCGTATGATTTTGGTCTCTTGCCACCAGAGTGTAGCTTTACCCTACAATTTGTAAACAACCAGTCAGTATTTCACGTTACTTCCTTAGTCGTACACCTAAAAATACTTAACCATATTCAGGAGCTAGGCTTCCGCATCCTCCTCCCTTTCACCATAAAAGGTAGGAGGTTTTTTCTTTCAAAACTCTCCCTGTAATTCCTTCTTCTTTTTCTTAGACTTGGAGTCTACCTTTGTAGACTCTTATTCACTCTCAGACTTTTCTGAGTTTGTTTCAACCTATTTTATTTTCAGTTTTTCCTACCCCTTGTCTTGGTGATTGGATCTAGAAGTTAACTCCATTGTCAAATGCTCTTGTTCATTACTGGCTTGCAGCAACCGTTCATTACTAGTTCTTAATTGAAATAGTTCTTTCTTAAAACTCCTGATTATTCCAAAATCTGGGAGTTTGGATATGGAAGAGTATCCCCCTCCCCTAGTTCCACATACATCTCTTCCCTGTCTGACATGATGGTTACTTTATAGTATTTTTGTACCTTACATCTGACACACAACCATTTATTAACATCATTATTCCCAAAAGAACATATTTTTGCACATATAATAGTAAAATATTAATTTACATACATCATAAATTTTCAACCGTTGAGGGTCCATACTAGGCTCACTGAATAATTTTGGCTCTGATACTACTTGTCACATACCCAAAAAAGAAATTTCTAGTTATTTTCCTCACTATATAGGGTTTGGGAGATCCTCGGGTTCAATATCCTCTGGGGCCTATTTTTTTCCATCACATTGTTCTCTTGTAATCCATTTTCTTATGATCATGTGTACACCATTCTTGAAACATTTGAATGTTTAGATAAATTGTTAAATAAGGTCAAGTGTGATATGGTAAATCCAACTCGTATAGTTTGTAACCTCATTGTTTGATTAGGGTGCCTCACATAAATTGAATAAAGGCTTATTTAACTTCCTAATAAGATATGTATGTTGGTGGAGGGTTTGTAGACATATAACATGGTGATATTTTTAAACTATAGGCCAACATTTAATTTTTTTACATATCTACCCACCTTTCCTTGGAGTTATGGCAACGCTCCACATGGAAACACCACCCACCCACCAATTGCCAATTGTACATAGCCATGTGGCATATTGTCTCTTGAACATAGTTTACTCAGGTCTCTAGGTAAGTGATGGTGGACAGTTGAGATCAATCCACGATTGATCTACGGCCTCGCACCTCGTTTGTTTCCCCATTCGCTCGATGATGGTGCTATAAGTTTGGAAGAGGTGGTTGTGGCTCCCCTTCGACCTGTTTAGGGTCTGAGATGCTCAACTACCTCAGCTGGTTCATCTAAAATGATTCTATATATTGATTTATTGACATTGTGAACAAGTTATACAAACTTCTTCCTTCTCGGTGGCCAGAGCGACTTCGATTCAGGTAAATCCTATATCCTTCCAGGCTCAACTTTCATATCCCATTTTTACATTTTGTGTTTGATTGAATATGAAATATAGTTTCAATGATGACATTCTATTTTATGATACATGTGTGCTCCCAAAGATATGGGGAAAACCCTATCCTTAGGGGTTTTCCCTTCATGAAATTTCTTTGGGTTTCTCGTCGTGGGTTTGTTGGATTCGAGTCCAGATTTGGATTAATAGCCTTACATGGAAAGGGTTTCTTCCCTGGCCTTTTTATGTTATATCTTCATTCGAATTAATATTTTCTTACCTCAAATTATAGATTTAAATTTCATGTTGGAAAATTGTTGTTAAAACCCCATGGTGAGGGTTTTCACAGTTCACCAGAATTCTTCCTTTGTGGCTTGGGTAACACGTCCTTCCAACAACCATGGATTTGACCACATTTTAATGGTAAGTCCCTTTATATATGAGGTTCTGGTCTTTTTTTTATTTCCCATTCCTCTCTTTTTCCTACTAAGCATGCCTGTTATAATTTCTCCTATGCGGATTTTCAGAGAGAAAGACCCGAGAGGGGTTGTTGTTTCCCAGGCTTGCCACACCATACGAATTGGTAATTAATCTCTTTCTTCATTAAATATTATTGTAGTTTTTAGCCTCTAAAACCTACATCACACTAAGAATTTACTGCCATTTCCAATTGTATAATTATAGGGTGTTGCCAATGCGTGCAGGCTCATGTGAGGGACCGATTCAATATTCATTCAACAAGGTAAGAATCCCCGCTTTGTTTTTCTTATCGGTTGACTTGGAACACTTTATTTATCCTCTAATTTTATAAATTTTAATATATGTGTTTTCTTGGTTTGTGTAGGTGAGTTCTCCCTACATCACTACCTACTCTGTGCCCAAAGCTTGAGGACTTTCGCATGTCGATTAATTTATGGGTTCTTTTGTCTAGGTTGGTCTCTAGCTCCATTGAAAACCCTAGAATTAGTAGTCCCTACTGGTGACTGCACTAATTTTATTGAGCATTGAAAAATTTGGTTTGATGGTTTTCCATTATGTTTCCATAATTATAAGTGACTCTAATTGTTGAGGCCCAGGCCTGAGAACTATGAACCCTTGTGAGGGAGATGTAAATCTATGTGTTCACAGCTTTTAAATTGCGATATATATATATATATATATATATATATATATATATATATATATATATATATAATTGTATTTCTTTGCTTTCAATTTCTATTGATCGACTTTATCCAGCGTGAATACTATGTTTTGTTATTACTCGAAAATATAGTGATAATATCTACTGTGCGTCCAGTTCTGTGAAAAAGAGAAATTGTCCCTTATAGTTTACATGTAGTTTCTTATTTCCAATCTTCTGCTCCATATGATTATTCATTCTTCTATCTATGCGCTGTAAATTACTTCCATTCCTCATTTTACCTAATGGAAATTCACTCTTAATGACTCATTAAATCACTGGTTAATACAAAAATGTTGATACTAGTTAGGCGTATTTATATAATGTTATATTTATTTATTTTGGTCAAAGAATTTATTGTAGTGTTAAGTAATTGATCAATTACCCATGGTGCGCAGCTCAAATTAGATACTATGTCTTATTTCTTACTTGGTTCTAAGAATACATTCTTGACATAATTATTTTCCTTTTTGAGACTCTTAGATAAATGGATGCACTCAAACTACCTCTCTTGCATGATTTGACCTAAGTTTCCTGACTTATGCTTAATAGTCAGTGACTGGGATGATATCTCAATGTGTACCTGTAATATGCATTATGAAATCAATTGTTTACTTCTACTATGTAAACCTCTCCCTTCCTATTCATTCTCTTCTTTAGGATGATAAGACTTTGTTCCTAGTTTCGTAAATGAAGTCAGAATAGAGCACTGTGAATACATAGCATATGATCCATAAGATTAATTCTCCTCCTAAAATAACTGCCTCTAGAAGACCCGAAATTAATTAATTTATTTAATTTATCTAGGGAGTTGGGTTAGCAGGTTTTTTATTTTATTTTTTATTATAGCATAATTCTCACTTAACACTTGTTACAATAGAATATACACATGGAAAGTTAAAATTTATTATAATTAGTATTTACATACATGGTCCATCTTCTCTTTCGGATCTAAAGAGACATATCGAAACATAGTCTACCCAACTAAATCTTAATGCACCACCGTGCCATAATAAGGTTATGAATCACTTATGTTTTGCGATAGAACCTGGGTAATACTATTCACTTAGCTTAAATGAAAGTAACATGATCAATAACATGAAATGTGTCCTAAATTATAACTCTACCAAGTTCTCCACCAGTTCTTATACGACTGTACATAATTATAAATCTACACAAATCCATTGTAATTTCATGGTAATTCACTCCACTACTTTTTGTTTTTTTTCCACAGAAAAAAATTTGAAATTTCTATTATAAATAGATAGTCTCAAAGCATATGCAGAGAATTTTAGTATAGAGCCATTCCCTTCTTTCAAAGGGGGATGGTGACACAACTACTTTACAAGACCTGTGATGATGTAAAGCAACCAGTGAAAGCAAAAAACCTCTCAAGAAAACCAATGCATCTCCTTTAGTTCATCATCCCCAAGATATGGAACTGAAACAGAGATGAGAACAGAAGGATAATGATGCAAAGGTGAAGCCCATAGCTTCCTTTTATCAAAAAGAGGGACTAGCAGTAGAAACTATCCCAGTCCCCAATCATCAGTTTTTAATAAAAAATGGAGCCCAGAACCTCCTTACATAAGGAAAACAGTTTTGAGCCCACATAAAGTAGCAGTTTAGAGTTTTTAAGAGAAAATATGTACATAAAATAAATAAAAACAACAGAGTTTAAGCAAAAACCGGCTGTTCCCTAGCATGAACAACCCCATTCACCAACTCAATTACTGTCTAGGACCCCAAATCTTGCTGAGAACCTTCTTTAGATAATCGATCTGCTTCCTGGTTCCTTTCCCTGTAAATGTGACAAACAAATATCTCAGTGAAGAAACATTTAAGTCGACGGATCTCCTTAAGCAAAGGTAACAAAATATAATTTCTGCACTGCTGGGTCCCATTAAACCAATTCACAACATTCCTAGAATCACCAAAAATCTGAATCTGCCTCAAATGTTTTGAAATCAACCAGCAAAGAAGAAAATGGAGGGCTTTAATTTCCACAAAATTATTTGACCCTTGCCCAAGGCCCAACAAAGCACGAAGAGAGTTAGCATGAGAGAGGTGAATAATTAAACCAGCGCCACATGAGCCATTTAACTCAGAGGCCCCATCAAAGAAATCCCACAGAATTGAGTCAATGATAACTTCAGGCTGAATGTTTCGTGGGGAACCTGGTCCTGAAGAAGAAGGAATGTTGTCGTAGATGGAAGCTCCTTCTGTTGCCAATCTGACAATAGGAAAGGACTGCTCATTAAAAATAGCCCTGTTACGAGCAATCCAAGTTCCCCACGTTATGAGAAGAGGGATGGATATGTCTTTATCATTTGGAACCTCTTGCCACCACTGGTTCCAAGCCTGAAGAAAGTCATCACCGCGCCAGCTAAAAGGAATATTAATCAATCTTAAAGTTTCTGCCCAGAGGATGGAATTAAAAGGACATTGAAGGAAGAGGTGGAGAGCAGTTTCTTCGGCTGACTTAGAGAGGGGGCACCAGCTCGGACCCGATTTTCCCCTCTTTTGAAGGAAGTCCCATGTTGGCACCTTATTTTGAAGGGTGCACCAAAAGAAAAGTTTGGTATTGGCTGGGCATTTTAGCTTCTAGATTGGTTTATACCACCAGCTCGGGGCTCCCCTCCCCACTTGGGACATAAACCATTTATAGCCCGATTTTGGAGAGTAAAAAACTGTCTGTGCATGAACCCAGTGCAATTCATCTCTTGAATATGAAATCCGCACTGAAGAAAAGAGTAAGGTTGAAACATAACGGTTCCATTCTTCCAACCACCTGTCATCCAAATGCAGTTCCAAACCTGAGAGCCAACCTTGTTTCACAAGGGAGGTTGATCTAGGGTCAGCTACCTGGTTCAAGGTATAAAAACCTTTTTCATTGAGAAAAACTACCAGAGCCGGAGAGAGAGAGAGAAACTGTCAGAGAAACCAACCCATGGATCGCAACCTAGTCAGACTTGAGTACCATCTCCAACATTCCAAGCCAATCCTTGTTCGATTGTCTGAACCGATGCCACAACAGATTTCCAAAGAACAGAAACATTTTTTGAGGACTTGACTGGAGAGCGAATCCAATCCAGAACAGAAAATTGGTTGATATTTTTCCTTTTGATGACCGACACCCAAAGAGAGTCTATAGAAATCAAACGCCAAGCAAGCTTAGCTGCAAGGGATTTTGCAAAGGAAGACAGATTTTTAATCCCCCAACCTCCCCATTCCTTGGGTTTAGTGATTTTGTCCCAAGCAATCCATGGGGTGACATGTTCTAGTTTTGACCCTGCCCAAAGAAATTTACTGCACAGTTTATCGATTGAGGTCAAGATGCCTTTGGGGACCCAAGAGAGGCTAGCCCAATAAACCAGAATGGCCATCAGCACTGACTTAATTAGGACTAGTCTACCTGCCCTCGAGAGCCACCTGAAACTCCAATGATTAAGCCTTTTTTCAATTTTTTCTAGCAGCCACTTCCAATCACGAATTCTGTAGTTGTCAGGTTTGAGATGAAAGCCCAGGTACTTAAATTTGTCCTGCATGGATTTGACTTCAAAATTCATAAGGCTTCTAACTCTTCCAATTTCTTCAGCTGAAAGACCAGAGGGAGTAAGAGTCGACTTTTGTTCATTGATTTGGAGACCTGTTGCTTTTAGGAAGAGTTCCAAAATATTTTTTAATACACGAAAATCCTCCATGCTCCCATTGACAAACAAAAAAATGTCATCCATGAAAAGGAGATGGGTAATCTAGAGATTTTGCGCCACTTCAATGCCTTTGAGGTTGCCCTGCCTTTTGGCTTTATGTATCATTAAACTTAACCCTTCCGCTGCCAAGAGGAAAATAAGTGGAGATAAAGGACAGCCCTGCCTGAGGCCACGTTCCGGGTTAAAAAAGGAGGTTGCAGCACCATTAATCAATAAGGAAATAGCAGAAGAGGTTACACAGCTCATGATCCATCTGACAAAATCAAATCTAAAACCAAGGTGAGTGAGGAAAAGGCATAGATACATCCAAATGAATCTATCATAAGCTTTAGACAAATCAATTTTTATAATAGCCCCTTTTCTTCCACTTCTCTTTAGACTGTGAAGGGTTTCTTGAGCTACGCCTACAGCTTCATGGATTTTTCTACCATTCAGGAAAAGAAATTGTTCCGGGGAGATGTCACTGGAAAGTAAAGGTTTAATCCTAGAGGCTATGACTTTAGCAATTATTTTGTATACACAAGTGCAGAGAGAAATGGGTCGGAAGTCAGCAAAGGAGTTAGGGTGATCAGATTTTGGAATCAAGGCGAGGAAAGTGGAGTTGAAAGGGGGGAAAATGGTTCCCAAGACTCTGGATTCTTCTACTACAGCTACCAGGTCATCTCCTAGAACATCAAAAAAGTGTTGGAAGAATTCAATAGTCCATCCATCCGGACCTGGACTTTTGTCCCTTTGCATTCCTTTGAGAATGTCCTCAACTTCTTGTTTCGCAACATGAGCCATAATAGCCTCGTTGCCTTCTTCATTAATGAAACTAGGAAAGAACTGGGAAAATCTGATAACTTCTGCTATGGAAGCTTCAGTCGGGGCTTTAAAAAGGTCTTTAAAGAAACGAATACCCAAGGAAGCCAGATCCTCAAAAGAAGAAGCCTGTTCACCATTATCCTTAGGAATTTCCCAAATTGTGTTTGCAATCTTCCGACCTTTTGCATAGTTTTGAAAGAATTTAGTATTCTTGTCTCCTGCTTGAAGCTAGATCGCTCTACTTTTCAGACGCCAAATTTCTTCCCTGAGCTGAAGAATGCTTCTCCTGGTGGCCTCCAGCTCCTTAACTCTTGCCCTCGATTCAACAGAAGCATATCCACCCCCTTCAGGGTCTTCCAAAGTGCAAGCTCTGAATTGACCTTCTTAAGCTCCTCTTCTTCTTTCGCCCTTTTTTGGGCAGCCCATGCTTTGGAGGCCGCTTTCATTTTCTTCAGGTTGTTCATAAGAAAGGCACTCCTTGATGTTTTAGGGCTAAAGGTATCTTTCTCCCAAGTAGCTGTAAATAGATCATTGTACGAGTCATCCTTGAGCTAGGATGAGTTAAATATGAAGGGGATTCCTGGTTTTTTTCCATCACCTTTAATTTCCAGGAGAATAGGAAAATGGTCCGAGACACCTCCTTCACCTACCCAATGCCGATAGATCATAAGTTTTTCCACCAAGACTTCGCATAACAAGAAACGATCAATATTCTTACCCACCCAGTCCTGCCCAATTATGCTGTTTCTCCATGTAGGTCGCAACTTCAGGAGGGGAATATCCACCAGATGGGACAGGGCCAGATGGTTCCTGAAGAAGTCAGTTAAAGGGTCAGCTCTGGCCGAGGCGCCCCAGGACTTCGCTTCCCCCAAAGAAAAGTTCAAGTCTCCACCAATAATTATGTTGGGATGAGAAAGCTAGGAGGAACTGAAGACAGAGGTCCAGAAAAGCTCTCTGTCCACACAAGGCCCATAGATATTTATGGAGAGAAAGGTAAGATTGATCTCACTAGAGAAAATCTCCAAGGCCAGAACATTCACAGAACCCCAGGAAGAAACATATTTAAGCCTCTTAGGATTAAAACCAGTAACCACACCGCCTGATCTCCCTACTACATTGAGAGAAAAAAAATACCAGTCAGGCAGAAGTTTAGAAATAGAACAGATTACCTCATCCCCTTTCCCCAGAGTTTCCTGAAGCAAAACAATATCCGGATTTTGAGAACGCACAAGTGCTTTAAAGGCTAGTTTTTTTGGTTGGCTAGCTAAGCCTCTGTAGTTAAAAGAAAGGAAAATCATGGCACACCTTCTGGGGGTGGTCGCTCTGCTCTAAGCACCCCGATAAGAGACATATGTTTACCATCAGCAATATCCACAACAGCTTTCGATTGAGCTTTGGAGAGGTTGGATTTTCTACCTCTCATTTTCTTGGCCCCAATCACTACAGGATTTGGAGTGAGACCACTTACTGCCAGGCCAGAACCAACCCTGTTTGCCCGAGGTCTGAGGTTATAAGGAAGAGGGTCAGAAGAAGAGGCCCGAGAAATGGGGGGCTAGGGAGCACCAAAAGCTTGAGAGGATGGAAGATCAGGAGGGTCGGGAATAGATAGGATAACACTATCATAGGACGACAAAGAAATATTCAAAGCCGATAGGTCATTTAAAATTTTCCTGGAGGGACTAGGCTCTGCAAAATCAGATAAAGAAAAACAAGAAGTGGACTGAAACGAGAGAGGAACAGAGGGAGACATACCCACCTGAGACGCCCCAACTAGTTCAGCAACTTGTAGGGGAACCAGGGAGTCTGCCATATCCTCAAGAGGGAAGGAGGAAGGGACTACTGCTGCCTCTTGGTCCTGTTCCGCGTTCACCTCAGGGGGAGGGGGAACCTCCTGAACCGTAGGACTAGGCTCTGCTACCTTGGGAGGCTCATCCAGATCTGAGAAAATGACTTTCTCCTTCCTGTACTTCTTTTTCTGCCTGTGCCTATGACGGTGACCAAGCGGACACTCCTTCACCAAATGGCCTATCTTATGACATCTGTTGCACCGAAAGGGAAGGTGCTCATAGTCAAGAGTCTGCAAAAACTCCAAGTCCTGGTAATAGAGAGTCGTCGCATCCACAAGACCTTCCTTAGGATTCAAACTCACCAGGATACGGGCCACACTACTATCCCTGGTTTGAATGTATGACTTATCAGCTTCTAAAAAAGTTCCCAGAGTGTTGCCTATAGAAACAAAAACAGAATCTGTCCAGAATTGCAGAGGAAGTCCAGGGAGCTTGACCCATATCGGAGATTCCGCTATTTTTTCCTTTTGAGCATCGAACAGGGGGGTCCATTCTAAGAGAATGGGTCTCTTCCCAAAACTATTTCTTTAGAGAACCCAATCTGCCTGTTTCTTCCTTTCAAACGTGATACCTAACCACTTTCACAAGATTGAAATATCTACACAGCATACCGTGTGATTTTTCCCCACAAGTGATTGAGCTCAATCGCAATATAAATCACCAGTACTTCGACCCCTTACTCTTCAACAATCATAGTTCGTATAGTTCCACAAGCTTTTTCAATGCCATGTCCACACCCAGCAGATGATTTTTGGATGAGCTTCTTTTGTCTTAATGGACGGGATTTCTTCCGCGTTCCTCCCGCGCCTTTCTGGAAACCCACCTTCTTTCACCACCGGGTTGATTTTCGAAACATCAACCCCCCAGACCCCGCGCTGCCCGAGGTCCTCGCGGATTGGGGAAAACAACCCCTCCTTACTTAGGCCTCGGGCTCGGTGCCAGCCCCGGGCTTGGGACCCCAAACCGAGGGGCATGTTCGATTTTTCAAAGGTCGGCTTACTTTGGAGGAAGACCGACCGCCTCGTTCGAGGCAGGTCCCCGACCGTCCTAGGGGGCGAGAACCCCATCCCCGTCGTGATAAGGCACCCCGCTCGTTTCCCGCACTTACGTGCGACCCCGCCCGTCCCCGGAGGGACAGCCTCTTCGAAAAGCACATTCTCCACCCTGTAAACACAGCCCCCACCGAGTCCCCCAAGACGTTCCCAAAAGAGAAAAGACCCACAGTGGCCGCCACCCTGAAAGATGAGGGCCCAAAAACAAACCGAATACAACCCTAAAATGTCTTCTAATCTCCCAGAGAAACAAAAGGAGCATAATTACTCAAGGCGCCCACAAAGGCAAAGACTTATCTGGTGATCGTCGCTTTGAAGATTTCTTTCGTAAGTGCCCAAGGACGTCCATCGTACCAATACCGAGGACCGAGGGAGACGATGCTCAGGCGCGCTAGGGAACCGATACAAGTCACGAACAAACCAACTCCTTGGTGACAAACCTCCCAAAGTCACTTTATATCATGAGAAACCGGGTTAAAAAAGTGTCAAGGTTTTTCTCCGAGATTTCAAGTCCCCAACAAGTAAGAAGGCCTCTGGAGAGGGTTCAGCCTCCACCACACTGTCTGAAACCCATCGTAACCATCGACTAACCCTTTCTTAAGGAAACACCCGTAGAGTATGAAACCCGCTAGGCCACATAAACTCCTAAACCTCCGTTGAGGGTAACAGAAACGCATGATGGTGTGCTGTGTGGGCATTCATACCGATAGCTTTAGGAACAATTCACCGCACGTCTGCAGCCGACCGCGAGCCCGGAGGAGGGAAAAGGAAGATCGTTGGCAAAATTTACAGAAAACCACGACGAACCTTCGTCACATCCATCTCAAACACTATTCCTATATAATGAAGATGATGAGGCACACCTACACAATTTTAGATGATAAGATGAAAACTTTTTAAAAAAAACTAATACTAGTAGTGGATGGTGTTGACAGACATGTACCAAAAATGAATAATAAAACACAGACTAACCAATAAAGAAACTAAAATACCTAAAACATAAATTTAATGATAAAATTTATCTTATTATATTTAAAAACTTAACAATCTAAAACCAACTACATACCAAAATATTAAAAAATACTATACAGTTACATTAAAATGTAAATGGAGAAGCGCTAATAATTCAAAGGTCAGCCTTAAACCATGTTTTATCGACATGCCAATATTTAAATTTTCAATGTATTTTTAATTTTCAATTTTTTAATATAAATGTTTAATATAAATAAAACCTCCCACAACAGCTTAAATTTGTAACACATACCTTAAGAGGAACACAAACTGAAGTTCATCATATTTTTAATTTCAATGCTTAATATAAAATAAAAAACTCCCTAAAAGTTAATTAAATCACAGCGTATTAATTGTACCGACCATCATGGAAATTAATGCATATTTTAGGTTATGGGACACGTTTAGTTAATAAATACCAAGTGTCAATGTATTTTTATTTTTAATTTCTTATATTTGATCTTTATTTTTCTCTAACTTTCACATTGCAGTACATATAAAAAGTACGTTGAAAATTTTAAAAGTGATTTAGTAAAAATTTATTTAATCAGTCAGTTTAAACATATATCGTATATGGAATGTAGTTATTTTATTTTCATTCATTGATATATATGCTACCATGAGAATATATATCGGGCATATTTCTAATTTAGAATTACAAAGATCAAAAAATTAATTAAAGAAAAAATCAATAGTGGTGAATTCCAATGTGGAGCCACTACGTAACTAATATCAAAAGGTGTGTGTCACTATCATTTCTGTACAATATAAAGAAAAAGCTATCACGCATTTATTAACAAAAAATAAAAAAAAAAAACTAGCTTGTTAATCATCATCCGATCACCCCCACAAGATTGATTCTCGATAATAGAACTGTTGCATGTTTGCTTGGTGTATGGATTGAATTTTTTCTAACCATGCATGACTACCTAAAGCATGGATTCAATTTTCCTAGACTTTATTTTAGACGTACATACTAGTGTTGTTGAGGTGTGGCGAAGGTTCATTATGGCGGATCATGCGAATTATAGTTGCCCCGAGATCCCCCAACTTGCGCAACAGGCACTGTCTACTAAAATATTTAACAACCAAGTATGTTCTTAAGTAATATGCATTCACCACCTTGTTGGCCTGTATTTGTTGCTTTTATTATTAATTAAATGAATGTTTTGGGGGTGTGTTTTTTTAATTTTTAGAATATTCTTATGTGTAATTATTTTCTTTCTTTATGCAAATACAGAATGAAATGTTGCCAAATTAAAAAATGTTTTGTTTTTTATATAGTAAATAATATAAAAGAGAATTCTTTTATTTTTTTATTTAAAAAAAAAAATAAACAAATCATTGTAATTAAAAGAAGCCAGCATTGAGACCCCATAATAGAATTGAAAGCACATCGTGCATGGTCACCCCCATTACTCTGACGATATCTTCACGGACCCTGATCATGATTTCAATTGGAGAGCGAAATAAGGAATGTATACAGGTACAATGTTAAAAATGCACCATTTTCATGGAGACCAATATAATCATACCTTGCACAAAGGGGAAGGGGCACCTGCTAATACAGTAAGGCAAATCAAATGGCTGCATTCAAATCGGGGAGCCAGGAAAGCCCCCCAAACCACACCTCACATCTTAACCCTAAGGTAAAAATACCAATATGGAAATGTAGTTACACCGACACCTCTTCCGTGTTGCTTCTGCGACTTCTGAAGACTTTGTTTTCAAAAGATAACATTATATTGATAGTGGTGTTTCATCTAAATGTTGACCAAATCTAAATCTCACCTAGTGGTGCTTAATGTATGTTGTCATAACTCATTGCAGCTATCGAACGATGGCCGTGCAAGGAGGCAAGTATATGGCAGTATTCTGCAGGAGATTGCACTCCACCGGCCAAACATGGCCTAACCTAAAACTCAACTTGAGTAATTATGCAAGAAATTTAAATAAGGATCAAATAAGTCCCTCGCTTTTGGGCTCTCCAACCTGTTAAATGGAAAGAGGAACACATCAGTATTTAGAGGAGGAGAAACAATAAGGAATCATATTAATATTTTTCGTTTTTTCAATTGGCAGAAGATATCAAGACTCTCAAACCCTTCATGCAAATAGTGTAAGATGTAAAATACTTTTGAACCCCTTTAACATATGGGACTCAGGGAAACCACGTGATAATCTCCACTTCAAATGGTTGAGAATTGAGTAGATCACCTAAAATTCATAATTGGGTAATAAAGGAAGCTCCAACTCATATAAAAGATATCTACGTATAATTACAATAATTAAATATTTAACTATAGTATTATTAATAGAGAGCAAAAATACCAAAAAAAGAATTGCTTTTTTCCTTTGATTTTGATTTTCATTCCAAACTAATATTTAAATGTAATGCCTCATACCCTATCAAACGTGTATGAATCAATTAGTAGGTGATTATATTTTTATTTAAAGAAAACAAAAAGAACAAGTTGAATTTATATTTTATAATTACATGTGGTCTCAGCAGTAAAGACATTCCAAAAAGATCAAAGGAATTCTTTTCATGGGTTTTCACCATTCCTAGTCACGTTATAGATTGGCTAGTAAATTCTAAGGTTTATAATCTGATCTTTGTTTCATCATTCTCCACCTCATTCAATAAAAGACAAAATAGCTGTCTTCCCCCCAACGTAAAAGGACAGGAAAACGCAAAAAGTAACCCTGTTAAGATTGTATAAATGTGGAATCAATCACCAACAAAATTGTATATTACATGTACCGCTTCTCGTGCCGCACATTATAACATATTGCACCCGTAATTAATTATAATGTTAATTTCAAGTAGAACTAATCATACATTATGTTTACTAAATGATTTCTAAGTGATAGAGTAAAAATTATTTTTGTCATGTATTTAAAGCTAATATCATACAATTTCATAATAAACAACAAATTATGATTTAATCATTTTCATAACATATTAAGTGGATCTCGAATTATACATATTAAGAAAGAAGGAACAAAAGTGTAGAAGGGGTAAAGAGCTTACCAACATATGAATAGAAAGGTAAAGAGCTTTACCAATATAAAGACTCTAGCACGTGCTCCTATTTCCCACCCAAATGCTCCATATGTTTCCATGTGATGCTTCTCCTCCTTCCTTTGCCTTATGATGTTCATCAAGATTCCCCTTAGCATACAATCCCATCCCTTCTTAATCACCTCTTCATCCATGTAGCTCTTTTTTTGAAATGAAAGGAAAATTACCATGAAAATCACTTATGAATATTCATCCAGTACACAAAGATCAAAAATTTTGAAAAAATGAAAAGCCAATTTGGTCTCGATAACTAATTAAAATTTTGAAAGTCTAGAATTGGTTTACAGGAATAGATTATACGGATATGAAACCAAATAAATTACCAAATGCTAATTCGCAAATGAAAGAAAATTTACGTATAATTAAAAATTATCATGAATACTCATCTGCACAAAGATCATGTACTCTTGAAAAAAATGAAAAGTCATAATCGTTCTTGCTATTGCACTGAAATCTTGTACCGTTGAAAATTTTGAAAGACCGTAATTGATTGTTGTTCCGCTGAAGATTTCAGCCAATTTGAAATTTTGAAAGCATAAATCGTGTTCCAAGATCACCGAAGAATGTTCTACACTACGTAAAGATTTTGTACAAAGAAAATTTTGAAAAAGGATCGTAAAGTTTTAAGCATCAAACTTTATTGTTGAAAAAAAAAAGTAAACCCCGATTTTTTATACAATAGTTTAAACTCCACAACATTAAATCCGCTTTTATATATGAAAATGAAGTTAGAAGTTGAGTAAGAAGTTGGTTTATTATAATCGTTTTTAATCCCGATATATCATTGTTCAATTAGTGAATGTCACAAAATAACTTACCGTAAATATAGTTGTTTTCAAAAAATACCCAAAATTTATATAGTTTAATATTTTTGGGAATGCCTTTGCTTGTTTGAACATTGAATGCTTTTCTCGTTTAAGAGGGATGGAGCTTCCTTCCTCCTCCACCCATGCCATCGTTGAGGCATCAAGAGAGGATACCGAAGGTCGGGGTGTCAGCGGCCTTGGGCATCCGTTAAGTGCTTCAACGTCGCAACGAGTGGGGAGACACATTGACGACGTAGCCCATGTCAAAGGCGTTTTCAAGGGGTCCCTCGTGAGGGCAGTTCAAACAGCTCCGCCATCGGTGCACGATACAAAGCTGGAAATTATCGCTACGGCCGAAGGATCACGGGCTAAAGAGGATGCTGCGCTGCGAAACCGTCATGGCTTCCGCGAGCACGCCGGAATCATGTGACCAAGCATGCTCTCCTCTCCGGGTCGTGGTTTCATCCGCATCTCATATGTCTTGCTATCGGGCCCATCGCATCGCACTAAGTTGAACACATCCACCTTTACATGCTCGCCCATCTCGGCACTAAAATAACACGGCACTGTTAATTTAGCAAAGAATTTGATAATTATTGTACCGCTAGACAATCCAAGTGAGAGGAACCGAACGGAATTAGGGGGGGGATGGATCAAATAAAAATTTGGAGTTTCAGTACTGATGGAAAGAAATTTTAAAAGAAGTAAGAAACGTGGATGGAAAAAATGTTTGAAGTCAATTCATAAGACAAAGGTGTGAATATCATGGAGAAGGTTTAATGCCATTTTTCACTATTGTTCCTTAATTTTCACTCATGGCATTAGGTAGAAGGAAATAGCAAAAAGCCAAATTACTGAAGGAATTGAACTGTAAATTAAAACAAGTTGATTGGTAAAATGGCACCAATCATTTGCCACCGTGGTCTGACCGAGAATCCTACCCTGTTGTGAGTCTACTTACAATGTAATTTACCTAGGTAAGTTTGATTCTATACTTGATTTGTGAGGAAAGAGATTGTCCATTTTTACAATAAGTATTAAATTTCTGTATATACGTGTATTTTATATATATATATATACACTAAGGATATGGCTAATAAATGAGCTAATTATATCATTAAGGGATAATATTAGAAATGAAATGAATACTAAATATGGGCCCAGTAGAAATTGAGAGACTTGAATTTTCACTTTCTTTTTTAAGATAAGGAGGTTATCTTAAATGTACTAATTCAAATAGTTGGCACTCAGACATAGAGACCTCAAAACATGACATGTAGGATATGTTATATCCTTATAGTATTATGTATATATTCACATTCATCAAAGATACAAGTTTACAAATTGTACTAACGGTATATCAATGACAAATACGATAAATTGACATTGAAAACACAAGAACAAGAACTAAAACCTAATTTTGTCATTAAGTCACTAAAATCGGCCAGTATTACATAGGAATTGAGTCTTTCAGGACTTCACTAGGAACAAGCAATGGAAACAACAAACACAAAAAATAACGTAGACACTTTGAACCTTAACCGTAGAATAGAAGAAGAATCACAGTTGTTTCAAGCGATAGGTTGTGTATGTATCTCATTAACATCAGGTCTAGTATAAGTAACACTCATTGTTTTCTTTTGCATCCCCGTGCTTCTCATCCAATGTAATCTTCACATTTGCCGTGGAGTATGACCCTCAAGAGTATCACCATCATCAAAGACAAAATAAGTATTTGCCTATTAAGATCCCAAGTTACCATTGCCTCCTTACTTGTTTCCTTTGATTGAGCCACAATTGTTGTAAAAATAATGAAAAATGCATTGTTATAAGGTTTGCTTAAACAAAATAGACAGCCAGATTGTCGTATCAAAACTAGAAGAAAATAAAGGAAATCCATCATATGTAGCTTGACCACTCCCAAAACACTCATATTCCTTGTCGGGTCATTCCTTAATAATCCCACAACACCCAAACAAATGTGAAAATGCAACAGACAAATGCAACTCAATTCTCGGCTTTTATCAAGCATGGGATCAATGTTCGACTCACACGTGTCCCAAATTGCAATTCTTTGGGCATCAATTCATACTCCTTCCCCGACACAAATCCTTCAAATTTTGGGATAGAAAAAACAATTCAACAACTAACCCATATGTATCAACAGTAATCCTATATTCAACATGTTGGATTCATTGGAGGGGTGATGAATTCCGGTGATTTCCATTTACTAATATAATGTTAAGATAGGAAATCCTTGCAGGTTGTGGTTTAGGGTGGTTGAGATACAAATGCCAAAATAATGAGTCATATTCAACAAACCCCAGAGTCACATGGGTTTGATCTGTTTTATTTCATGGTTGAATTTTATGAACCCACAGTGACAAGGACTAAGACAAGAATAATCTCTTATTAAGTTTGTGGGCATATCGTAATCATACATGAGGCTAATTACACCCAAAGGAGAAGAAATGAGGACAAGAATGGTCCAAGAAACTTCAGTGTCCTAATAATTATTCAAGTAACTATAGGCTTTAAAATACTACTAACAGTGAAGCCTTCATAACTCCTCATGGACTGTAAAATTAAGAAGGAAAATTAGAAAGAAGAAATGTAACTTTTTCAAGTTGTGGTTTCATTTGTGGAAATTCTGAGCTGGATTCAATTTCATGCTTAAAAACAAGCAAAAAAATAACAAGAAGATTGCAGTTTCGTTATCTTAAGCTAGATTGGGGGTTTACTATAACAATGTAGTGTTTGCTTTTTTAACTCACCATACATTCAAAAACAACAGAGACAGTGAATAGTGTGTAGAACAAAAAGGTCCCTTCGCTCTAGTCGTGGGCTTTACCTACAGTCAGTCTTTTTCTATGAGTATCTAAAAACAGAAAAGAAACAAGAGAAAGGAGGGGCACCAAATGTGTTTGTTATTAAGTTATTTAGCAAGTGGTGGGATTTGTAATAATATTGAAGTGTTAGGGTCCATAACTCCCCATCAAAAAATCGAGAAGGAAATAAAAGACAATTATGTTGCCAAGAACAGTCCCCCTGGTAGGTTATGGGATTTATTGTGAAATTGTAGAGATTTAGGATTCATAAGTTCCCACGCATCAAAAACAAGAAACAAGTTAACAAATAAACAAACAAGAGTTTTACAAAAAACATGCCCTTTGTTTGGGTTGTGGGCTTTAATTGTGAAGAACACAACAGGATAAAAATAAAAGAGAGAATTAGGGGCCATTATGGTACCAAAAAAAATTCTTATTCAAGCGTATTCTTGCTTCTCAAGAGAGCAAAGAAAAAAAGGAATGTCAAGGATGTAAAAATAAAGTTTATCTAGGTTAATTAATGATCACACAAGTTGGCTTCCTATGATTCCCAGTGACCAAAACCAAGATAGTAGAACAGATGAAGATGTACAAGAAAGAGTTTATTTTTAATGTATCAATTATCAATGAGTTATTTAATTTTACCAACTGAGATAACAAGAGAAAATGAGGACAAGGATGGTAAGTAACATGTTCCTGTCTGCTTGTATTCTTACCATAATTATAGGAGTTGTGTTCATAACTCCCAAAGGTCAAGAAAAAAGGAGAGGTACAACACAAGGACAAGAAGAACCCGTCTTTATTAGCAAGAATGGACATTGGCAAACAATGCGTATGGGTTTCCTATAACTCCACAAAATACTGTGTTATCATGAGGAGAAATAAGGGACAAGGAATAAAAGCAAAGATGTCCTCTTTATTTTAAAGTAGTAATTTACCAAAATAATACAAAGTTGTCTTTCATAACTCCCAAGACACGAAAAACCATGAGAGAAATGAGGAGCCAAGGATGATACAAGAAATAGTTCTCTTACTTAGGGTTTTGGTCTCAATGCTTAAGGGCCATAGTTAGGCCTCAGAACTTTCACAAATCAAAAAACACAAGAGGAATGAGTAAAGAATGGCTTAAGAAATTGGTCACTGTAGGTTGTGGCCTTTAGCATGGCATGCAGAAACGAGGTATCATGACTCCCACTTAAATAAAAATACCATGAGAGTGAATGAGACAAGATGGCACAAGAAATAGTTATATCTTCTTATTTGAAAAATAAGAGGGAGTAAACATAGCTAATAACACATTCAAGAGATCCCAAGGGGTCAAATCACATAGGTTAATACCATGTTGTTGGGAATTTTTTCAGTTTTGTGCGAATAGGTACCAAGTTGGAATCCCTCTTGATAGGTGAGGCACACTACTCCTATGTAATGTATCCAACCATCTAATTAAGCTAACATCAACATTTTTTACATGGAATTGATAGGAAAATAGAACTACAATGAACATACCCCAAAAGATATTAATTTAATACCCATGAGTATGGATTCTATTGATATCAGCATATAAAGTATATTTATACTTTCTACATTGAATAATGAATACGATATATGGAAATTATGTTAGTTACAACCAACATTTCTTTAAAAGGTACTACATCTTCCATATCTAGCCTTTAGGAAAATTCACCCATAATGGTTATTACAAAATGAAATCATGTAGAGTTTCAAAATATATAATGGAGTGTAGAATTATTCTCTCCCCATTATAATACAGTGTTCATTAAATGAAAACTTGGCTGAGTATACCAATATATGCTATAAAACTATAAATTCCCTGAGCCAAACCTACTTTCAAGATTTCTACCCAAGAATACATACCTCAGACAACAAGGACACAAATAAATAGCATGTTAAATTTCATTCTGTATTAAATAATAAAATTCTGTAACACTATCTATTTAAATTTTCCATCAATTGGATATAGGAAGGATATTCCACTTTCTAACCATAGGTTTTCGTATTGCCACCAGTTCTCTAATGAAGGCCACCCCAGTTGAGACTATGAAATCCATGTGTGTATTTTTTTCTATGGTTGCCTTCTAATTTCTCTTTTTCATATCCCCACCCCTAGCCAATGGTAAATTCATAAAATACCCCCAATCCACAGCCTTCTTCCCCATTAGCATCCACAACCTAATGAATGAGATCCCTTCTTTTAGAAATAACTTAGGGCTATCCACTTCCCTCCAAGGCTCCAAATGTCACAAGTTGGCTAGGCATCTTCTGCCCTTAATTGCTACTGAATACATAGTTGTAGCAAATTTTTCCTCATTATAAGTTAATACATTTCCATGTAGCCACAATTTTCTTATAAATGTGTGGTTGTATCTATCATAATTCAAAAATAAATGGAAGCACAGATAACGATTCTCTTTAACCAACCTAATTTCTAGAAAAAAGTTCACCTGTGACAAGAATTCCTAATTCTTGGTGAGACTTTATTATAATTGAACAATAATTCTTTTAAAACCTCCTCTCGTATTCAAACCTTCAAATTTGAACCACTGATCATCACAATCATTATTTTCTCATGAACATCAATTGCATGGCATGAACAACGCTTTATCCTTCAAGTATCAACCCCTCGTAAGGTTTAATTAAAATGATAAACCATAATTAGGTGATTCCATTTACAAACCAGAGGTAGCTTCCTTAAGGTATGGAAAACTATCTCCAACAAGGGGAGTCCATATTTGGGCTTTAACATTTTATTCTCCAACCGGTTTATGACAAATTTCTACAGATTTTATTATTTACATGTTGAAGATTAATAACATTTTTTTGTTGTAGTATATGGAAATAAAATATATCTTTATAGTAATCCAAAGTGAAGTTTTGCCCAAGAGCAAATTCTAAATTATTTAATATATATTAATAGTAAATTTGAGGTTGTCATGAACCATATATTGTAATAGAAGGTATGATTCTATCTCTGTTATAAGTTAAAATTAAAACCACGTTTATTTGTTGCCTGAGGAAAGACTAAAATTATAAAATAAAAATACAATTATCTTTCTCGATAATTGTCCATTATATATATTATTATAATTTCCATATATCAATTGTTATTATTCAATATATGAAAAAAAAATATGTTTTATATGTTGTGAGCATTGTATATTATATTATTGAATTTTTTTTCTATAAATTTCATGTAAAATATTAATCTCAATTGAATTAGATGATTGGTTATGTTGCAAAATGAAATCAAAATTATTAATTATAACATTGGAGTTATATAGACTTAAAAATGTTAAAAATTAATATAAAAGAGACAAAACAAACAAACTAGCAGAATTATTATTAGTTATAGCATTAGAGATATTTAGACTAGAAATATTAAAAATTAATATAAAAGAGACAAAACAAACAAACTAGTGAAATTAGCCACCCTTTTGTTATTGGGCTTGTTACCAATTACAAAAATAAGATTTGATGTTGCAGACCAAACTGATCAACAATTATTATTATTTTCTACCACAACTCCTTGAGTTTCAAAACCATAATGTGACCTAACTGTGTCGATTTTAATTTTTTCTACCACAACTCCTTGGTTTCAAAACCATAATGTGACCTGACTGTGTCTGTTTTTACCTATTGTCATTTTATATATAACTTGTATTTTAATAGTTAATTTTTTTATATATAATTTATATTTTAATAATTAAAAAAAAAATATTGAATTATAATTTTATTAGACAATAATGTTACAAAATGCTGCGATTAGTGTTTAAAAGGTAAATATTAAATTTTCGTTTTACAATACCACAGTTTATATATATCTATATATAACTTTAACTTGTATATAAATTTAACTTGTATTTGTCTAGGCCAGTAAGTATTTTATGATTGGAAATTTTGAAGGTAGTATATAAGAATTTTTTTGAAATTTAAACTATATAGTTATGATATGAAGTTATTATGAAATTTAAAGTTTGGAATTCAAATTAATATTAATAAATTTATTTAATAGTTCATAAGTAATCTCCAATAAAAAAAAGCGCGTGGCTTAATAGCCCATTCGTCCGAAAAATAAAAAAATTCAAACCTGAAAGGCCCGGATGTGAATAGTTTTCCGACAAGGTTGCGGCTGTTTGAGTGGGTATTAGGTATGCAGATGGAGTACCTAAGAAATATTATATTCAAGATCCTAAATGCTGTCAAAAGGTTTGAAATGTTTCATTCAGAGAGGTTCGATCTTAAGTCTGAGCATAAAATGGATAGAAATGGGTATAATGACCTAGTAGAGATTTCATCCGAGAAAAGCCCACTTTGATATGGGGGGAGATGTGTAGATTTTATAGTTTAATAATTGATCTGAAATCGTGAGAACAAAGAATTTCTCATACAGAGATTGACTGTAGGGGCATTCACCGGATATTTCACCTTTACTAGAAAGGATGAATCCGGAGGCTACCTGGCCCTTCTACAGACTCTGCCTAAAGAAATAAAATGTAATCACAAATATCCGATCAATGAAAGTATTTGTTTTAACTGCAAAGTATTCATTGATCCAACTTTAATGTGTGAATAGACAAGTATCCATATTCTGCAAATGAAGTGTAGAGGTTTGATGATGAACTGATAAATTTTGTTCTCTGTTTAAACCTGCTTGGGAAAAGTTTGCTTATAAAAATTTATTGTTTAAAGGAGCAGAATCTGAAAATATGCAGCAAAATTATACAGTATGACAACAAATAATTGTTTAAGCGGTTCACCCCTCTCTTGGGCTACCTCCGCTGGATCAAGCCTCCCAAAATGGGCTTGTCCTCTTTGATTAAATTGCTCAAAATGTGAATACAACTGTATAGAAGCCTCAAAGGGAAAAATACATTGCAAATTAAGATTCAGAAGGCTGTAATCAGTATAAAATGACTACAAAATCACCTCCATTAGATGAAGGTAGTCCAAAACAGCTCTTCTTCCCTTAGGCCCTGGTGGCTCCACGATCAAAAACGCTGGTAAATTCTCTGTTAGAGTGCCCCGATGGCTCTGAAAACACTCCCAGCAGCTCCATAATGTCGAAGAGACCCAGAATAAAAAAAAATTCATCCAAAAAGGAATTTCCTAGCCAAAGTTATGGCTAACTGAAGTTGGCCCTTCAAAAGCTCCGCTAACTATGGAGAACTGGCGTTAACTCCAGTTAAAAGTGGCAACAACCCCATATTTAGCGAGTGCGCTCCAAATCTGTCGGGCGATTAACTGAAACATTAAATGTCACATTTATGTGGTCACATGCAACGGTTACATAAATTAAAGGTTAACATAGCCGTTTATTAAATCCGCTCCACACGTAACCAAGCACGTTTTTAAATCCCGCTCCAACGTATTTTAAATAGCCCACGTATCATACGTTGCTATGTATTAAATCCTTTGACCAAAACTTGAACCACGTGCTTAGACAAGTCATCCACTCTAAACCCACGTAATAATAGACCACATGCCCATTAACAACTTTAGAATAGTGGGTTTGGAACCGTTTAATGAAATTTCATTTGCCTTTTTGAATTTGTAATATATATGTGGTTTAATTTTAAATTTTAATAAGGTTTAATTATAATTTAAAATTAATTAAAATATATATTAATTAATATAATATATGATTAATTAAAATCATATAAAATATAAAAAATATATATAATTTAATAATTTAAACCTTAATAAAAAATAAAATTTTTCCCACATAATATTAAAAAATTTCTTTCAAAATTGAAAGTTATTGGGCAAATTCAAACTGCAATATCTCCTCCATACGGAAACGGATTTGAGTGCCATTTACGGCGTTAGGATCATATCGCCGAGCTCTTTCCAGTCGATCTATTTTGGACCAATTCTGAGCACTTTCATTTTTGAGCTTTTTCCCAAGCTCAGATTTGAGCTCCTGATCACACCTCCCAAATGAGAAGCTTTTGGACCCCAAAAGCTCACTGAAATGCTGAGCTGAACTGTAGTACAGAAAATGAGAGAATAACAACATCCTCTTCTCTTCAGCCTTCAAAAATTTTCCTGAATTGCCAACTGTTCACATGGCGAATTTTGCTGAATGAGCCATGTACTTGTGCCGAATCCCGACCAAGTTTTCTTGCCATACCAATCTGCCATACTGAAACCAGCAATGAAACTTGCTGAAATTTGTGCCCTCTTTGCTTGCATGCCTTTCCAACTTATGGAATCTTGCACTGCTTTGCACTGACACTTCATTCTCTGCACCAAACGACACCAAAAGCATCTTGTGCAACATATGACATCAACAACCAGTTGACAATGAAATGCGCTATACAAATGACACACAAACTCTGTAACAAGTGTGCACACAACCGACACAAGTTGATAAACAACAAGATACATCTTGACAAACATATGTGTATGTGTCATGTACAATAAACTATATACAGTTCGCTAATTACACATACAACCTCTATGTACATGTGCAACTTCAACTCTTCTTTTCAAATACCAACAAGTACATCATCCAAAAAACATGTGGATGATCAAGAGCTGAACCAAAAGACATTGCTGCAACATAAGTGAGTATCATACTCATCTTTTACACCTCCATGGCGAAATTTTGCAACAACAAAGAAATTCCTTCAACTGAAACTTCTTATACATGCAATCTTGCATCAACTTTTCCACTGAAATACATGCATACCAATATGAAATTTGCATGTACAAACTGAGTATGACTTACTGCATTAAGAAGTTAATCCACTTCCTACCAAGCCACCTCCATGGCGTCTTTTGCTGCAACTGCAATTCTTCATGTGAATCTTCCATTTCAACATCGATAATGGACTCCATAGATCCACTTGCGCCAAACTGTTTGTCCCTTAGCTGCATATGCTTTGGACGATTTGTTGGATGCAAAGTCCAACAATGAGAGACATCATGTCCCTTCCTTTGGCAAAATGTGAAACTCTTAAGCACTTTCTGAGAAAGTTCTCTTTGCTTCTTCTGCTTCCTGTGTGCTTTCTTTTTCAACCAGCATCTTGAAGCAACATGGTTAACTCCACCACAAAATGTGCAACAAAATTTTCTTCCATTTGAACAAGAAAATTTATCATTCTTTGTTAAAACATAATCAAATTGATCATGTGAATGATTATACCTCTTTTGCTGCAATGAAGGTTTCAAACAATGGTAATGAAGATTTCCATCATGACATTGAGAACTTGGGACAAAGGTTCTCTTTAAATTTGCATCACATTCTTGAATGCATGAGCTCAAAGCTTCGCCATTAAGTTGCTCATAGCCAAGACCCATATTCTTGGGACACTCCACAACACAAATAGGCTCAACAATGCCTTGTGCATGCTTGCCCAAACCTTTGCCTTCTTCATAGCCCATTTTCAACATTAATTTGGACCCGATTCCCCTTGTATGTTTTTCAAAAGAACCAACATACTTTTCAATGGAGGAACTTGAAGACAAGTTGGAATGGTTTACCTCTTCCTCTCGCTTGTTCTTGGACAAAGCTTATTGAGCTTGAATAAGCTGCAACTCCATATCATGCAGTCTTTGAATAATGGCCTCTTTCTCTTCCTGCATAGCTAGCAACTGTGCATGAAGCTTAACGCTTTCTCTTTGATCCTCAAGGAGGATCTGCACCATGTCCTTCACCTTAAAAAACTCATTCTTCATGTCATCATTGAAGAATCTCGTGAAGGAGGAAACTTCACTTGTAGAAGAAGATGACATGTTTGTGGTTGATTCTAAGGCTATTGAGGATGAAATGGAAGGTGGATATAATGGCACTCTAGCCCTCCTTGGTTGAGGATTAAACTATTCTCTAACCAATTGGCCTTCCCCTCTTTGAAATTTCAGCCTAGTAAGCATCAAATTTTGCAGAATAACACAATTTACTTGCACAAATTTCACAAACTCTTAAGCAAAACCTAGAGCTCTGATACCAACCTGATCTGAAATTGTGTGAACAAAGAATTTCTCATACAGAGATTGACTGTAGGGGCATTCACCGGATATTTCACCTTTACTAGAAAGGATGAATCCGGAGGCTACCTGGCCCTTCTACAGACTCTGCCTAAAGAAATAAAATGTAATCACAAAGATCTGATCAATGAAATTATTTGTTTTAACTGCAAAGTATTCATTGATCCAACTTTAATGTGTGAATAGACAAGTATCCATATTCTGCAAATGAAGTGTAGAGGTTTGATGATGAACTGATAAATTTTGTTCTCTGTTTAAACCTGCTTGGGAAAAGTTTGCTTATAAAAATTTACTGTTTAAAGGAGGAGAATCTGAAAATATGCAGCAAAATTATACAGTATGACAGCAAATAATTTTTTAAGCGGTTCACCCCTCTCTTGGGCTACCTCCACTGGATCAAGCCTCCCAAAATGGGCTTGTCCTCTTTGATTAAATTGCTCAAAATGTGAATACAACTGTATAGAAGCATCAAAGGGAAAAATAAACTGCAAATTAAGATTCAGAAGGCTGTAATCAGTATAAAATGACTACAAAATCACCTCCATTGGATGAAGGTAGTCCAAAACAACTCTTCTTCCCTTAGGCCCTAGTGGCTCCACGACCAAAAACGCTGGTAAATTCTCTATTAGAGTGCCCTGATGGCTTTGTAAACACTCCCAGCAGCTCCAGAATGTCAAAGAGACCCAGAAGAAAAAAAAAAATTGTCCAAAAAGGACTTTCCTAGCCAAAGTTATGGCTAACTGAAGTTGGCCCTTCAAAAGCTCCGCTAACTGTGGAGAACTGGAGTTAACTCCAGTTAAAAGTGGCAAAAACCCCATATTTAGCGGGCGCACTCCAAATCTGTCGGCCGGTTAACTGAAACATTAAATTTCACATTTATGTGGTCACATGCAACGGTTACATAAATTAAAGGTTAACATAGCCGTTTATTAAATCCGCTCCACACGTAACCAAGCACATTTTTAAATCCCGCTCCAACGTATTTTGAATAGCCCACGTATCATACGTTGCTATGTATTAAATCCTTTGACCAAAACTTGAACCATGTGCTTAGACACGTCATCCACTCTAAACCCACGTAATAATAGACCACGTGCCCATTAACAACTTTAGAATAGTGGGTTTGGAACCGTTTAATGAAATTTCATTTGCCTTTTTGAATTTGTAATATATATGTGGTTTAATTTTAAATTTTAATAAGGTTTAATTATAATTTAAAATTAATTAAAATATATATTAATTAATATAATATATGATTGATTAAAATCATATAAAATATAAAAAAAATATATAATTTAATAATTTAAACCTTAATAAAAAATAAAAATTTTCCCACATAATATTAAAAATTTTCTTTCAAAATTGAAAGTTATTGGGCAAATTCAAACTGCAATATATCCTCCATATGGCAACAGATTTGAGTGCCGTTTGCGGCGTTGGGATCGTATCGCCGAGCTCTTTCCATTCGATCTATTTTGGACCAATTCTGAGCACTTTCATTTTTGAGCTTTTTCCCAAGCTCAGATTTGAGCTCCTGATCACACCTCCCAAATGAGAAGCTTTTGGACCCAAAAAACTCACTGAAATGCTGAGCTAAAATATAGTACAGCAAATGAGAGAATAAAAACATCCTCTTCTCTTCAGCGTTCAAAAATTTTCCTGAATTGCCAACTGTTCACATGGCGAATTTTGCTGAATGAGCCATGTACTTGTGTCGAATCCCGACCAAGTTTTTTTGCCATAACAATCTGCCATACTGAAACCAGCAATGACACTTGCTGAACTTTGTGCCCTCTTTTCTTGCATGCCTTTCCAACTTATGGAATCTTGCACTGCTTTGCACTGACACTTCGTTCTCTGCACCAAATGACACCAAAAGCATCTTGTGCAACATATGACATCAACAACCAGTTGACAATGAAATGTGCTATACAAATGACACACAAACTCTGTAACAAGTGTGCACACAACCGACACAAGTCGATAAAAAACAAGATACATCTTGACAAACATATGTGTATGTATCATGTACAATGAACTATATACAGTTCGCTAATTACACATACAACCTCTATGTACATGTGCAACTTCAACTCTTCTTTTCAAATACCAACAAGTACATCATCCCAAAAACATGTGGATGATCAAGAGCTGAACCAAAAGACATTTCTGCAACATAAGTGAGTATCATACTCATCTTTTACACCTCCATGGTGAAATTTTGCAACAACAAAGAAATTCCTTCAACTGAAACTTCTTATACATGCAATCTTGCATCAAATTTTCAACTGAAATACATGCATACCAATCTGAAATTTGCATGTACAAACTGAGTATGACTTAAAGCATTAAGAATTTAATCCACTTCCTACCAAGCCACCTCCATGGCGTCTTTTGCTGCAACTGCAATTCTTCCTGTGAATCTTCCATTTCCACATCGATAATGGACTCCATAGATCCACTTGCGCCAAACTGTTTGTCCCTTAGCTGCATGCGCTTTGGACGATTTGTTGGATGCAAAGTCCAACAATGAGAGACATCATGTCCCTTCCTTTGAAAAATTGAGCAAATCTTAAGTACTTTCTGAGAAAGTTCTCTTTGCCTCTTCTGCTTCCTGTGTGCTTTCTTTTTCAACCAACATCTTGAAGCAACATGCTTAACTCCACCACAAAATGTGCAACAAAATTTTCTTCCATTTGAACAAGAAAAATTATCATTCTTTGTTAAAACATAATCAAATTGATCATGTGAATGATTATACCTCTTTTGCTGCAATGAAGGTTTCAAACAATGGTAAGGAAGATTGCCATCATGACATTGAGAACTTGGGACAAAGGTTCTCTTTAAATTTGCATCACATTCTTGAATGCATGAGCTCAAAGCTTCGCCATTAAGTTGCTCATAGCCAAGACCCATATTCTTGGGACGCTCCACAACACAAATAGGCTCAACAATGCCTTGTGCATGCTTTCCCAAACCTTTGCCTTCTTCATAGCCCATTTTCAACATTAATTTGGACCTGATTCCCCTTGTATGTTTTTCAAAAGAACCAACATACTTTTCAATGGAGGAACTTGAAGACAAGTTGGAATGGTTTACCTCTTCCTCACGCTTTTTCTTGGACAAAGCTTCTTGAGCTTGAAGAAGCTGCAACTCCATATCATGCAGTCTTTGAAGAATGGCTTCTTTCTCTTCCTGCATAGCTAGCAACTGTGCATGAAGCTTAACGCTTTCTCTTTGATCCTCAAGGAGAATCTGCACCATGTCCTTCACCTTAAAAAACTCATTCTTCATGTCATCATTGAAGAATCTCGTGAAGGAGGAAACTTCACTTGTAGAAGAAGATGACATGTTTGTGGCTGATTCTAAGACTATTGAGGATGAAATGGAAGGTGGATATAATGGCACTCTAGCCCTCCTTGGTTGAGTATTAAACTATTCTCTAACCAATTGGCCTTCCCCTCTTTGCAATTTCAGCCTAGTAAGCATCAAATTTTGTAGAATAACACAATTTACTTGCACAAAATTCACAAACTCTTAAGCAAAACCTATAGCTCTGATACCAACCTGATCTGAAATTGTGAGAACAAAGAATTTCTCATACAGAGATTGACTGTAGGGGCATTCACCGGATATTTCACCTTTACTAGAAAGGATGAATCCGGAGGCTACCTGGCCCTTCTACAGACTCTGCCTAAATAAATAAAATGTAATCACAAAGATCCGATCAATGAAAGTATTTGTTTTAACTGCAAAGTATTCATTGATCCAACTTTAATGTGTGAATAGACAAGTATCCATATTCTACAAATGAAGTGTAGAGGTTTGATGATGAACTAATAAATTTTGTTCTCTGTTTAAACCTGCTTGGGAAAAGTTTGCTTATAAAAATTTACTATTTAAATGAGCAGAATCTGAAAATATGCAGCAAAATTATACAGTATGACAGAAAATAATTGTTTAAGCGGTTCACCCCTCTCTTGGGCTACCTCCGCTGGATCAAGCCTCCCAAAATGGGCTTGTCCTCTTTGATTAAATTGCTCAAAATGTGAATACAACTGTATAGAAGCGTCAAAGGGAAAAATACACTGCAAATTAAGATTCAGAAGGCTGTAATTTGTATAAAATGACTACAAAATCACCTCCATTGGATGAAGGTAGTCCAAAACAGCTCTTCTTCCCTTAGGCCCTAGTGGCTCCACGACCAAAAACGCTGGTAAATTCTCTGTTAGAGTGCCCTGATGGCTCTGAAAACACTCCCAGCAGCTCCAGAATGTCGAAGAGACCCAGAATAAAAAAAAAAAATCGTCCAAAAAGGACTTTCCGAGCCAAATTTATGGCTAACTGAAGTTGGCCCTTCAAAAGCTCCACTAACTGTGGAGAACTGGAGTTAACTCCAGTTAAAAGTGGCAACAACCCCATATTTAGCGGGCGCGCTCCAAATCTGTCGGGCGGTTAACTGAAACATTAAATGTCACATTTATATGGTCACATGAAACGGTTACATAAATTAAAGGTTAACATAGCCGTTTATTAAATCCGCTCCACACGTAACCAAGCACGTTTTTAAATCCCGCTCCAACGTATTTTGAATAGCCCACGTATCATATGTTGCTATGTATTAAATCCTTTGACCAAAACTTGAACCACGTGCTTAGACACGTCATCCACTCTAAACCCATGTAATAATAGACCACGTGCCCATTAACAACTTTAGAATAGGGGGTTTGGAACCGTTTAATGAAATTTCATTTGCCTTTTTGAATTTGTAATATATATGTGGTTTAATTTTAAATTTTAATAAGGTTTAATTATAATTTAAAATTAATTAAAATATATATTAATTAATATAATATATGATTAATTAAAATCATATAAAATATAAAAAAATATATATAATTTAATAATTTAAACCTTAATAAAAAAATAAAAATTTTCCCACATAATATTAAAAATTTTCTTTCAAAATTGAAAGTTATTGGGCAAATTCAAACTGCAATATCTCCTCCATACGGCAACGGATTTGAGTGCCATTTGCGACATTGGGATCGTATCGCCGAACTCTTTCCAATCGATCTATTTTGGACCAATTCTGAGTACTTTCATTTTTGAGCTTTTTCCCAAGCTCAGATTTGAGCTCCTGATCAAATCTCTCTCTATATCTCTAGAGTTACAATCCAAATAGAAAGTGATAAGGAACATGTCTTCTTAGAGTTACAATAAAAATAAGAAATGAGACACATATCCTTATGATCCCATGATCATCTCCATCCAAATTCGAATTTGGCCTTAGGAGGCCTCATAAGGGTCTTATAGAAGCTTCTTTTTGACCTACACATGGCAACAAACTCATTCCACTTGTTAGGTATAAGAATGTGCATATTATTTTCTAATTTTTAACCAAAAATTCACTTAAAAATACTATGAATTAATAAAGTTTGGATAAACATAAATGTAACCCAATAGTGGTAATGGTAAGGTAAATGTAATGAAATGGAGATGGAGTGAAGGTGATAATATGGAAATGTAAGTGAAATTATAAAGGAAGTGAATGAAAATTTCAAGGCCCAACATCAACGGTACAACTGTATCAGTAGTTCTTTAGCGGGTCTGTAACAGCAGAGTGTAATAGCAGTTTGCCGGCGGGTCTGTAACAGCAAGGTGTAACAACATTTCTTTGTTGTAACAACACCCTCTTAAATTCTCCTGTGAACTTCATGCTCGAGATCTCTGGTGCTATAAATGACATCTGAAAAGACAACACAAAGACCACCGATATTCTCCAAACATTCACCATCAATTAGTCATAAAAAGGTACGATATATCATAATAATTGGTGAATTGGAAGATTAATAAAAACAAGGTGAAACAACACAAGTTAGGGTATAAAGGTAGGAGAAAGAGGCAAAGATACTCTCATTGGTTATAGTTAAGAGGAAAAATAGGGAAAAAAAAGGTAGGAAAAGTGTACAAAACTGGCACCCAACACACCCGACCTCATGCAACATGTGTACACTCAACTAGTTTAGAACTACCTTGGAAATTCCACCTAGTTTAGAACTACCTTGGAAACTCCAACTAGTTTAGAACTACCTTGGAAACTCCACCTGTACACTCAACTAGTTTAGAACTACCTTGGTTAACTGCCTTGGAAACTCCACCACAACTGGGAACCTCGTATTATTTGAATGCATGAGATAATTATTAGTTGATTGATTGATTAAATAGATGATCTCTAAGTTAGCCGAATTCCTTGCTACTCAACTGACCACCAACTAGTTCTATTAACAGTTAAAACTAGTTTAACTTATTACAACTAAAATTAACTCAACCTAGGCTCCTAAAATTTAGGAATCATTGTACACAACTAAAGTTCATGCCCTTAACTCGAATTAACTAAGTTAAATACTCTAAGTTGTCTAATGATGTGGAATTTCAAATTTCCTCAATTTTATTAAGGAAAAATCAAATTAAGAATTTCTTACTGCATTTTTTCAAAAATATGTTCTTAACACCCAAAATTTTCAATTTTTTTTGTGTGTTCACTGTAGAAATATAGCCAAGGGGTTCAATCTGATCTTGTAATGTACTAAAAAAAAATATTGAATCCTTCTACAATTTGTAGTAACAAAATTTGATCGCACAATCACATAACAAGTAAGAGAAAGAAATTATCAATCACACAACATAAGATGTATCTAGGGAAAGAAAATGCTCAAAACCCTGCTATCTATATATTGCATAAATTCAAGACCATGAAACAATACAATGTTATTCCTCTCATTGAGAAACCTATGGAGTCTGTTGATTATCTCACTTTGATCTAGGAAAAATCGGTCCAATACTTAACCAATTCTCAGCCCCTGTTTGCCCAGCCTTGCTCACGCATCTTGGAGGAATTGTGGCCCTATTAATTAGGAAATTACAAATAATTGATTGCGCAATTACTTCAAAAAATCCCAATGAAATCATGCATGAATTGTACAATTTTCTAATTATACAACTGATAATTATCTTCCCTTTAACCCCAATCTCAATTGGGCCTTCCTTACATGAAAAAAATATTTATAGTGAATTATCAGTGAACTGATTGACCACTAATTGTGAATTAAATCAGATTTAATTCATTGAACCTATCACTAGCTCATCTCTTAGTTAGAACTAGTTAACTGATTTTAACTCAATTAATTGAGTTAACTCATTACAACTCACAAATAATTGTAACTCGCCCCCCTATAATAATTGGAGAACTCTACATTCCTCCTCTTGGATCCTCAACTCGAATTTACTAAGATAACTAAGTCATTTTGACTCAGTTAACTAATACCAGTTGTCATGTGATGGAATTACAATTTCTCTTCCAATTTAATTAAGAGAAAATTAAATTAGAAGCCCCATGGGTGTCGTTTCTTGTTGCAATTTCAACACTCCCTATCAACAAGAAATGGATTATCTACTACCCTGATCCTGTCTCTGTGGAACTTGAATTTTCCTCTTGGAAGGTCCTTCGTCAAGATGTATACATCCTTCTCCTCCATGGGAATGTAATCTAATGACATAATCCACCTCTACACACAATGTCTGAGATGGTGATACTAGATATCAATATGCTTGGACCTGTCATGAAAAACATGATTAACTGAGAGTTTGATCCAACTCTAGTTATCAAAATGTATCATCGTTGGATCCATCTGTCTACCAAACAAACCAACAAGTATATTCCTTATCCATATGGCCTTACATGCTACCTGACTATCGCCATGTACTCTGACTCTGCTGAAATGAGTGCAACTGATCTCTGTTTCCTGTTGTACCAAGAAACTATTGTTGACCCTATGTTGAAGATCCCTCCAGATGTGCTATTATTGTCAGATGGACTCCCTGCCAAATCTACATCATTGAAGCCTTGAAAGTTAAATCCCTCTGTCCGTTTGTACCATAATCCATACTTTGCAGTGCCTTTGAGGTATATTAACACATGCTTTCCTGCCTTCCAAAAGATCTTGGTAGTATTAACCATAGCTTGAATAAGTTGGTTAACTACGTAGCATATGTTTGGTCGTGTTTTTACCAAATATATGAGTGAACCAACGAGCTTCCTGTAAACAGTAGCTTCCATTAATTCACCTGAAGTAGCATCCTCCTTCCTCTAGTTTCCTGCTAGAGGAGTCTCCATGGGTTTATTACCGTCCACGTGGAACTTCCTTAGAATATCGTTGGCATACTTTCCCTGAGATAAAAATAGCTCCCCATCTCTTTGCCATATTTCCAATCCCAGGAAATAGTGCAAGAGCCTCATGTCCTTCATCTCAAATTCTCTTGCAAGATCCTCTTTTCAAGGCTTGATGAGCTACTCATCACTTGTCAGTATCAGATCATCGACATAAAGTACAATAATCAAAATCTTACCATCTACTACAATATGATATAGGTTCACATCTTCTTCACTCTTGGTGAAGCCCAACCTGACGAAATAGTTTTCGATCCTGGTGTACCAAGCACAAGGTGCTTGCTTCATCCCATACATTTCTATCTTGAGTATGCGCACATGTGACTCCCTGTCTTAGGTCTTAAAACCTTCAGACTGCTAAACGTACACTTGAGTCCTCAATAAATCCATTGAGAAAGGTTTTATTTACATCCATCTGATGTATATTCCATCCCATCCGCTCTGAGAGTGCAAGGATGGATCTGATAGATGAGTACCTTGCGACTAGTGCAAAATTCTCATCATAGTCAATCTCCTCCATATGAGAGAACCCTATGTCCAAAAATTTGGCCGTGTGCTTCTCCAAACTCCCATATGCTGCCTGATTCACCTTGTAGACCCTCCTAGATCCTACAACTGACATCCCCACTAGTCTTGGGACAACTTTCCATGCACTATTTCTGATAATGGATTCATACTCCTAAACCATGGAATCAACCCATAATGGTTGTTCCACTACTTCCTCAGAATATGATGGTTCTATCTCAATACCTTTGATCATAAGATCCATGTATCCAATGTACCGCTCTAGGGACCTTCTCTGCCCACATTGTGATGTGGGTGCTCCCACGTTATCTATTGCATCTAGCAACAACCTGTTAGACTCTCCAGTGTGCATCCTTCTATATCTGGCGGATGGCTCTTCATGAATAGTTTCTACCACTCTCTAATCCTCTTCTTGTAGTTGCTCCACATCTTGAGGTTATTCTTTTGGATCCAAGAGCTCCTCAACTGCATGCAACTCAATCTCCCTCTCAGGGGAAATTCATATGGCTTTCTCTTCATCGAATTACACATCTCTTCTAACCATTGTCATCATGTATGCTGGCAAGTACACTCGATCATTAGAGAAATTTTGAGGTCTAAAATGGGATTCCTAAGAAAAATGTACAACAAAAATAAAATTTATAAGAACCAATAGGATTCAAGATGATGATATCAACCATAGGAGATGATTCACCATTTTTGGGGTAAAAAAGTAAAAAGATTAGAAAATAATAAAATAATAAAACTATTTTTTCAACTTGTATTTTCAAATTATCTCCCTAAATTTTTACTCAAATTTCGAGCAAGAGTAATCATTGGATCCAAAATTTAATTCCTCATCCAAGGATTACCCATGTTTCATAATTTCGATGTACTCTTCTACACAAAAATTGAGAAATACATGAAACAATGTGTTTGCAATCACATTTTTTGTGTATTTCTCATTTTTTGTGTAGGAGGGTCCATCGAAAGTATGCAACATGGGTACTCCTTGGATGAAGAATAAAATTCTACATCCAACAATTCCTACTCAAAATTTGAGTAAAACCATAAGAAGATAAGTTGAAAATACGAGTTGAAAAAATAGTTTTTTCTTTTTTCCCTCTAAAATTTGATGATGTAATCAAATATTATTTTAATATTTCCACTATTATTTTATAATTTCCTTAAGAGACCCATTTTAGACCTCAAAATTCCCCTAATGAGTTGTGAGGTGTATCATTGTACCCCACAAATATCCCCAACTCAGTTGTTGGCTCTAGCTTCTTCCTGGAATATTTAGTTACATGGAAATAAATAGATGAACCAAGATTTTTAAAATACGACACATCTGGTCTTTTACTTGAAAAATCATCCTCTAGTGTAATCATCCCAAGCATTTGATGAGGAATTATATTCTGCACATATACTGCTATATTGCATACTTCCGCCCACAAATGCAACGATAGGCCCTGATCATGCAATATAGCTCGTGCTGCTCCCACAATTGTTTTTTTCTTTCTTTTTGCAACCCTATCCTACTATGGGCTATGAGGTTCTATAAATTCTCATTTGAATTCCTTATGAGGCACTTAATTCCTCGAATTTTTTTGAGATATATTCTCCACCATTTTCGCTCCTCAGAGCCTTCACCTTCTTCCCTTTATCTTTCTCGACAAGTGCCTTAAACTCAAAAAACTTGGGGAACGTCTAATCTTTCTTATGCATGAAGAAAATCCAACACTTTCTTGAAAAATCATCAACAAAATCACATAACACTTGTGCTTTTTTTTGGATGCTATCAAGAACAATCCACACAAGCCTGAGTGAACTCTCTCAAGGATCTCCTTTGCTCGGATTTCCTTATCGTGAAAGGTGGCCTTGGTATATTTCCTTAATGTACACCATTTGCATGTATCTCTCTGTGCAAGTACACCCTTTGGAGTTCCTGTAAAAATATGCTGCATGATATTCAAAGCACCTGTAGATGGCCCAATATCCTGTGCCATAACTCACTGATGTCTTGGATCTCCACCTTCTCTACTTGTTTGCTCAATGTAGCACAAAATTCTACATTTAATTTGTAGTGGTTCTTTACTCGAACCCTAATATTTTTCACTAGTCCCGTGGCTTTGTGACGAAGGAATGCCTTTCCTTCACTAAATATCACATCATAGACATGATATTCCAACATAGCAACAAAAACCAAATTATTCTTTAAACCAAGAACATACATGACATCTTTTAATGTGAGTGTATTACCTGACTCTCTCTGAAAGGTAACTATATAAACATCGGTAACACTATACCTCCCGTCGTCAGCCATCTCGATGTGCATTTGGAGATCCTTCTCCTCCAAGCTATTCAAGAATTATTTGTTGTCGGTCATATGGAACTAAGCTACAATATCCAAGTACCACATAGAACCCATCACCGATGACACCATGCATGTGATGAGGGTGAATTCCAACTCGAAATTTGAAGCAAGTGGTTCACCTTCTGCTCCTCTTGAGGCATTATTGTTGGTAGTCTTTTGTGGACAATTTGTGGCATAATTTCCATGCTCATGACAGTTGAAATTTTTTACCTTTGATAAGTTTTTATTCTTTCCTACCTTTCCGGACTCTGATAAATGGGACACCTTCCCTTTTCCTTTATTTTCTTTTCCCGCCAAGGCACAATTCTCCTCATCATCAGTCTTTGATGAGGATCCATCTCTGGTGTTCCGCTGAATTTCTTCTTATAACAAGTTGAACCATAATCGCTCCTAGTCTGGTAGCTTCTCCTCCCCATTCATAGAGTCTTGGTAGCTATGCCAGTTCTTGGGAAGGCCTAGAAGATATACGCTCACCAAATCATCATAAAAAATTGTCACCCCAACACTTCCAAGCTCATTTCGTCTTTGAGTGAACTTCGTCAAGTATTTTTGGATCGTTTCGCCCTTTTCCATATTGATAATTCTAAGCTTGTATTTCATCACTAGCTTCATGTGGTCACTATTATTCTAAAACAGTTCTATTAAGGCCTTTCACATAGAATATGGAGTCACCTTTCCATGGAGACTCAAGACAATATGATCTCAAACTCCCTCTAACAAGATCATTCTCTCCTTTGAGACATTCTTCTTCCATATATCAAGAAGTTGAGAATTTTTTGCAGTGGGTTGAGGAATATAACTGTCAATGAATGCCTTCAGTCTTGCTACCCTCCAACACTGCCTCCATCCTATCCTTCCATGTTATTTAATTCGAATTTCCCTCGAATGCATATTCGAGTCTCAAGCCATTGAAAGACATCTTGATCTGTTGTTGGTCCCAAATAATAAATATGCAAATTCGATATACCTATTCAAAACAAACTCCGATTCTTCTCTTCTATAGTGATTCCTGGTGCTATGATACCATATATAAAATATAACCAAGGGATACAATATGATCTTGTAATGTACTAAAAAATAATACTAAATCCTTCTACAATTTTTGGAAATAAAATTCGATCTCACAACATAACAAGTAAGAACAAGAAATTATCAATCGCAAAACACAAGATGTATATGGGGAAATAAACTACTCAAAACCCCACTATATGTATATTGCATAAAGTCAAGACCATGAAACAATACAAAGATATTCCTCTCACAAAGAAACCTTTGCACTCTGCTGACTGTCTCACTCTAATCTAGGAAAAATTAGTCCAATAATTAACGAAATATCAACTGCTATCTTCCCAGCCTTGCTTATGCATTCCTGGAGGAATTGTGGCCCTATTAATTAGGAAATTCCCAAAAATTTATTGTGAAATTCCTTCAAGGCATCATGATGACATCATGCATGACCTGTACAATTTTATAATTATACAACTGATAGTTATCTTCCCTTTAACCCCAATCTCAACTGGTCCTTCCTTAGAATTGACATGCAACATCTATTTATAGCAAATTATCAGTTAAATGATCGACCAATAATTGTGAATTAAATCATATTTAATTAGTTGGACCTATCGCTAGCTCATCTCTCAGTTAGAACTAGTTAAACTGATTTTAACTCAATTAATTGAGTTAACTAATTACAACTCACAAATAACTATAATTTGACCCCTTAAAATCATGCTATAACTCTACATGCCTCCTCTTATATCCTCAACTCGAATATAATAAGGTAACTAAGTCATTCTGACTCAGTTAACTAATGCAAGTTATCATGTGATGGAATTACAATTTCTCTTCCAATTCAATTAAGGGAAAATTAAATCAAAAGCCCCATTGGTGCCATTTATTGTTTCCATTTAAACATTTACAGCTACCAGAAAATATATTATCACTTGGAAGAACCTTATCTTTGAATAGCCCACAATTGGTGGGAAATATAAATGTATAATGTCAATATTTAATGTTCATAAAATCAACCATTTTTAATGTTTATTGTGTGACAAGATTTTATCTCAAAATATAAGGGATTTGTTCATAGTCAATTACCTCAATATTCCTAAAAAAATGCATTCGACATGAAAAACTTTGCTTTCAAGTTGTAGAGTAACATCATTGTCTCTAGCTGGGTAGACTTTGATTGACCTCCAAGTCCAAAGAGAGGGGTGGTGGAAGAATATTTTAGGTTCTCGAATAAGGTATCAGTGATATGAGCATCATCCCCTAGAACATCGTTCTAGAATGCATCTAACAAAATTGTCTCCATGGAAGTTGTATCCCATAAGTAATCAACCATACCAACCACTATTTGATTTCCTTCATGGCCAACTTATCATAAAGAACTACTATTGATGTAGTCATTCCTAATAGGTGAATCTGGATGTAGTGGGAATTGAATAGGTGGTTGATTCAACCATTCTTTGTATGCTTCCTCTCCATTTTTTTCTCTTAATGTAGCCTTATATCGATTTTAAATTGCAGTCAGGGTGCTCTAGAAGATGGTATGTGGGTCACTCATCATCACTAGAATCCTAATTTCAAAAAATATTGAGCATTAGTGCATTAATGGTATTATTAAGCACAATGAAATTTTCTTGTTGAAATTAAATTATACCAAACAATTATTACCAACACTGCTAGTATTGTGGCTGGAATAATCCATGTTCCACATGGCAGGGTGAAGCAGTTGTCTATTTTCATCAACTAACTGCTTGAAGTATGCTGCTCTTGATAAGAGCTTCCAACATTTTTAAAATGGGGGAATATTTTTTGCATCTAAACTCGATTCTGAATTAGGATCCTACAAATTTGGATACATTTTTATTCAAATTGACATTTATAAAAAAAAAATCAATTAGATAATCAAAATATAAATAATTTATGAACTTACTAGAGATGGAAAGGGAGAACTCTGCGAAGGACTTTGATCAATATGGAATGAGTTAGAATTTGAAGAATTGGCCATTTGATATTATGAGATTTTCCCCTGCATTTGAGAAAAATCAACAATTAATTTTTGTGTACATATCTCAATTTAATTTCGAGAACCATATAACCATAATTTGAATTTTAATATACTTTTGAAACCATTTTTCAAGAATAAGGCGACTTTAAGTGAAACATGTATATTATGAACTACTGTAACTCAAGTGGATGCATCCTAAAGAATAATTTGAGATGAATATGTCATTTTGTGTGAAAATAAAAAAATATGTAACTTTTAAAGCACATTGGTGCTCTTTTAAACTTCAATGCACAGGTGGGTTCAATAATCACAACATCGATGCATTAACGTAAAAACCGCACTAGTTTCTAGGATTTCGAAAATAAAAAAGAAATTCCATCATATTCATGCTCTTATAAGACTAATAGCACCAATGTGTTTCAATAAAATTGCATCTGTGCATTAAAATAATAATTGCACTGATTTCTGGGATTACGAAAAAAAAATAAAATTATATCATATTGGTGCTATTATAAAACTAGTCGCATTGATGTGTTTCATTGATAACTGCACCAATTCGTTAAAATAATAACTACACTGGTTTCCAATATTTTGAAATAAAAAATGAATTCTATCATATCGGTGCATTATAAAATTTTAGTGCACCGATAAGTTATCTTAACCAGTGCGCATTACACAAAAATGCACCAGTGTGTTTTCCTATGAAATGCACCATAGGAAAATGCATTGACGTTCAGAAAAATTGAAAAAAATGCATGGTTGTTTTCTTCATATTGGAAAATGAGAGGTAAATTATTTTTCAAAATCTAATTTCATATAGTCCTTTAAATAGTAAGAATAGTATTCACCATTTCATCATTTTTCCCAAAATTTCAAGGGAGATATTTGCAAGAGAGACAAGATGGGAGCACTGTGGAGTAGCATAATACTTTAGAATAACATAACTATTCAGAAGATAAGAAGTGGAAAGGTAGGGTGATTCACTCAAAACCCTGCATAGTAAAATTTTAAATTTTACTGTTTATTTTACTAATAAAAATTTTACAATTTTTGTTAGATTTAATTAAAAGAAATATTTGCAACAGAGACACAATGGGAGCACTGTGGAGCAGCAAAATACTTTGGAACAATATATCAACTATTTATAAGACCAGAATTTGAAAGGTATGGTGATTCACTCAAACCCCTTCATAGAATTTTTTTTAAATTTTACGGTTGATACTATTAATTTTTTTTTACAATTTTGCTTAGATTTAATTAAAATTCAAAAAAAGAATAAAAACCATGCATAGTAAAAAATTTACTATTGATTTTACTAGTTGTTTCGGTGCTAAAAAATATGATAAAAAATTAAAGTTGTCGAAATGGCTCCAAATTGAACGACTAGATATATCTCATCGTTCTGAATCTGACTCCGTATGCTCCTGCAATCGCGTTTTGATCGATTTGTCAAACATGCAAATTTTTGCAAAAGTGTTTGCAGGCTACCCAGTCAGCAGTCTGTAGAGTTGACTAGGCCTACTGACTATGTAAGGTGGCTGGGATTTAGGATCCAATGGTAGCACGACACTTGGCATTCTCTTATTAGTGTTAGCTGGGTCGATTTTGATTGACTTTGAGGTTGGTGATGTGGTCCAACCAGAGGTTGCCATGTGGCCCAGCCAGAGGCTACCATGTGGTACCTTGGTGGCCACTAAAATTTAAGGTCAGATTAGCACCACTCAGAATCGAACCGGAGACCTCATTCCAATAAACGGTGGCCTCCACCACTAGACCAAAAATGTGACTTGTTATGTAAGGTGGAGAAACATTATTTATAGTTTTATTGTTGGCGCATTTGAGGGAAGGATTGGGCTAGGGCCTAGCCCTTGGTCACCCCATTGCCACGAGACTGTGAGCCGGGGGCTATACCCTAGCCCGAACACGTAGAGTGATTGCCATATATCCGCGCATACACCACCATTTAAAACACTGAAGCACCATGTGAATGATCCGCCTGACCGTTATCCTAACCACTACTTCCAACCGCACGAGCATAACCACAACACTCACTGCCTCCTAACCACACCATGTGAACGGTCTGCCTGACCATTAGCCTAACCACTACTTCCAACATCACAAACCTAACCGCAACACTCGCTGCCTCTTAACTGCACCATGTGAACGGTCCGCCTGTTAACGAGACCGCCAAGCAGACTGCCAACGGAGGGGGCCAGCCCCCAGTCCTATGGACCCAATGTGACTAGGTGCGTGCATAAATTCAGAAGCTTAGAGGCCATTTAAATGGTCCTACAAATTCTCCTGCTGAGAGGGAATCATGCTAGGTTTGGAGGAAAGTTTCTGCATTCAGGGTGCCTGTGCTAGGTTTAGCTGCAGAATTTGGGAAAAGAGTGAAAGAGGCATAACTTTCTCAGTTTTTGGTATTTTTGGGAGAAGAAAGAGGCTAGACAAGGGTTTTTGATAGCTCTGAAGCTATTGGAATAGGTATTAAATAAATCTGAGCACCGTAACATATTGTAATAATCATGTTTTGAGTATAATGATATAGGGCCACTCATTAGACGTTGGACCATGAAACGTAGCCTAGGAGGGATGAACTCCTTCATCACTTGTTGTTTTGTGGTTACTATTATGGTTTTATTGTCTGTAATTGTTTGCAAATTCTATGATAAAATTCATGTTTTAATATGTTTATGAATTAAATTAAGAGCCATAAAAACTCATTGTATTCACTTGTAATTTACATAAACCTCAAGCACATACATATACCTATCAAGTTTGGTATCATAGCACTGGTTTTCTTGGCTGCTGTGAGGATTTAATTCTCTGCAAGTGTTTCTGATACTTACAAGGTTGAAGCTCAAGTGATATTAATGATATCTTAATGAAAATGTGTTTGAGGGTTTGTAAATTACAAGTGTTTAAAACTGAGTTTTTGAGACATTTTATTTTTAATTTTAAACACATAAAGCATGAAAATAAACTCTGAAATATGCAGAAACAATAGACAAATACACCATAAACATAACCACAACACAACAAATGATGAAGGAGTTCACCCCTCCTAGGTTACATCTCCTTTGTCCAGCTTCCAATGGCTTGGCCCTCTTTCATTATGCTGAAAATGGTGATTACATACATTTACAGTGCTCAAATGGCCTCAAAACTTGTTCCATCGACTTTAGAAGACCCAAAAATTCTTGTCTAGCCTCCCTAGTTTTCCTGCTAACTGCACCAAAAATTCCCCAAAATTTGGACTGGTCCTACAATTTCACGTCGTTTTCGGCTAACAGAGCAACAAATTTCTAGAATTTTGGGTGAAATTGTTAGATCATTAATTTTCCTAATTCCTCCCATAATCGAAACTTCAAACCATATAAAATATGGTTACATTAAAAAAAAATTAATAAAAAATGTCGGGCGGTTAAGTTAACCATCAACGGTTAAGGGTGGTTGGGTCACATGACAGTTTGGGTGGCAATCTGGGTGGTGGTTTTGCTTTGCCTATGGTCTCCGACCATCGATTATATGGTGTATATGGGGGGGGGGCTAAGCCCTGGCCCGTACCCCTAATCCTCTGCCACATCAACTTTAACTAATGTTTTCACCATTTATATTAATAAGAAATGTCGCAGAATATTGTTATGGGGTGTGTTAGTTGGATGAAGGTCTGGTGTTCGACCCCTACCCAATCCACTCGGCCTTTACACAAATTTTTGGTGGCCTCTCGTGCTGCCATGTGGTGGCCTCCGGTTGGGTCAAGTGGCAGTATGTGGTTGGCCATCAACCCAACCAATAAAAATTCACCCACACAGAACTAATCAGGTTCAGAAAAATGGCAAGGCCTAATTGGCCTAAAAAAAAGTTAACTCTAGACCAACTAGAAGAGGCCACGTGGCAGCCTGCCACTGGCCCAATTTTTTCCTAATCAACTGTCATTTGTTAAAATTTTGCTTGTTTGGGAAAATAGACAGAATACGTTTCTATGAGCATACGGTGTTGGTTTTCCGTGAAACGAGTTGCGATGGATTCATAATGACGAGATCTATGCGGTAATTCAGGTTCCATACCATTCTGAAAAATTTCATTTTTGAGTACCCAATCACACCTCCCCACTGGAAGATTTTGGACCCCAAAATATCTTCATTACTGAACATATGGATGAGGGTACAACCCCTCACCCTTCCAGTATCAATCCATTGGAATTTTCTTGAATTCAACAATTTGAGCTTTTCATGAAAACTAATATTTTTCCCCAAATTTGGAGACCCTGTCTTGTTGTTGTAGGTACTATCTTACTGCAATTTCCTAGAATTTGCAGAACAACAAACTGTCCTTGAAGAAACAAACATGTTCCCTCCTTGGTCGTCAATCAAAGGAAACTTAAACAACTTCATTTTCTTCTCATCTTGAACATTTTCGACACGACGATGTTTATCATGTCTCACCTTGTGCTTGGTTCGAATCTTGACCAAATGTGATTGCCATCGCCATGCAACATCCCATATCAAAGACAAAACTTTGTGAAAACCACAAGAATAAAATTTGAACCGAATTCCCTCTTTGTCAAATTTTTTTGGCACTTTTTGTTATACCTTTGCACTCTCTTGCACTAACATATGGTTCACATCACTGCTCAACAATGATGCATGCTTCTGCAATTTTACCACATCTTGTTGACCTCTTTTTGAAGGCAACATGTTAGACTCCTGAAATATCTTATCATAACCATTAGCAGCCTCAATGAAATCAATATTTTCATTCTATTCATCTCCTCTAAAGGCCTCATTCACAACATCTTCATGCTTGAACATTAACAAAGCAAAATTTTGACTAGCATTCACAATTCTCTTCATTTGTCCAACATGTATAAGAGACAAACTCGTATTCTTAATATACGCTCTAGCAATGTACCCAATCCCATTATTGAACAAGTGATACTTATTCTCATGGCGATGAAAGATTTCTCTCCTATCATAAATATATGGGCTACCCAAAACAATACCAAAAATATCAAGCGGAATAACATCAAGTTCAACTTCATCAAGAAAGTTTGCAGTGATTGCAAATCTAAGTATGCACTTATTCGTCACCTGTAAGTTTTCATTGTTACATATCCAGCCTAAAGGATATGGTCTTGGATGAGGAATGTTTTCTAAATCCAACTTCTTTACCAAGTATTCAGAAATAAGGTTTGGTTGTGAACCACTATCAAATAGGGTGTTAATCTTGGCATGCTTTGAAATAAATCTAACATGGAAAAGTTCAATTCTTGTTTCATCATCTTAAGTACTATTTTTACAACTTTAAGAACTAGTACTTGCAATTTCCTTACCTTTCAAACCCATTGCGATGATATTTGTTTCATATTTGGAATCAGGACCTACATAATCTTTTATTGTTGCAGTTGTCTTCTCCTTCTCCTTATTTTTAAGCTTGTTGGTTCTCATCTCTGGATGAAGTTTCAAGAAATGATAATCATCATGCCCATCTTTGGAACAATGTTTGCATGTTAGTTTTTATTTCTCCATCTTGATGGAAGCATTATTCTTACATTTACCCTTGAACTTACCCTTCCTTTCTCTTCAGACTGAAAGGTATCCTCACTTGTCTCCTTTGAAACATGTTTCCCTCTTGCCTCTAGATGTGTGGCATGTACACATACTTCATCTAAATTTGAAGGATTAAACATGAGAATAGTATTTCTTAGGTAACTATGAAAACCTCCAATGTACTTTAGCAAAGTTTTTTGAGTTGTCAAATCTACACCCAAAATTAGTGCTCTTCTCCTAAACTCTTGAGTATAGTTTTGCACACTTTGTCCTTTACCTTGCCTAAAGTTTTTCCAGCCCATTATAGCATTTTGAATGTATTATAATGGACGAAATTGTATCCTTAAGGCAAAAACAAAATCATTCCAAGAGTTTAAGACCTTACCATGTTTCTTCATGTCCTCTTGAGTTTTGGCTTCCCACCAAATAAGTGTTGCACTTTCCAATATCAATGAAGAAAGCTGAATATTGGTGTCATCATTCTTGATTCTTTGTATCCTACAATACACTTTAGATGATGTACCAAATTTTCTAATATTTTAGCATCTACCTCTCCATAATACATAGACAAATAAAACTTAATTTCAAGCTTTAAAAATGGAGTTTTACCGTGACCTTTTGGAGAATGTGGAGGTGTTTGTGAAGAGCTTGTTGTGGAAGAAGATGATAGTGAAGATGGTGGTGAGGATAGTGGTGAGGAGAATGGTGGTGTCAAAGTTGGTTTGCCACCATTTCCATTAACTTTTGGAGGCTTGTATCCATCTCCTTCTTCTCCTTTTGAAGACTTATCTCCCTTTTGAATATTGGAGCTCTCACCTTGCATCCTTGTGCTTCTCTCCTCATAGAGAACTTTCACCATTCCTTTCATATCAAAGAATGCTTTCCTGAATGATTTTTCATCTTTTGACATATTGTCGGGCTCTCCTTCATGTGACATGTTGAAGCTTCAACTGCAATTTGAGAAATAATTTGTGGTGGAGATTGTGGCAAACTTTCTCTCCCATAATCCAAACTTCAAACCATATATAATATGGTTAAATTAAAAAAAAAATTAATAAAAAATGTCGGGAAGTTAAGTTAACCATAGATCATTAAGGGTGGTTGGGTCACATGGAGGTTTGGGTGATGGTCTAGGTGGTGGTTCCACTGCACCTGTGGTCTCCAGCCGTCGATATATGGTGTATATGGGGGGGTCACGGGTAAACCCTGCCCCCTACCCCCAATCCTCTGTCACATTCACTTTAAATAATTTTTTCACCATTATATTAATAAGAAATGATGTGGCGTATTGGTATGCAGTGTTGTTAGTTGGAAAAAGTTCTAGTTTTCTACCCCCACCTAGTCCACTTGACCCTTACATAAATTTTTGGTGGCCTCTCGTGTTGTCACATGGTGGCCTCTGGTTGGGCCACATGGTATCATGTGGTTTGCCATCAACCCAACCAATAAAAATTCACCCACATAGAACCAATCCAGTTAAGAAAAGTGGCAAGGCCTAATAGTCTTAAAAAAAAATTAACTTTCGAAAAAATAGAAGAGGCCACATGGCAACCTTCCATCGACCCAAAATTTGCCTAATCAATTGTCATTTTTTTAAAAATTTCCCGTTTGGGAAAACTGATAAAGAACATTTCTAGGAGCATATGGTGTCGGTTTTCCATGAAATGATTTGTGATGGATTTAGAACGATGAGATATACACGGTCATTTAGGTTCCACACCTTTTCGACAAATTCTATTTTTGAGCATTTTTTTGAGCACCTGATCATCAATAGAGGAGAAGGAAATCTTGTGGGTGCGGGTTATCAATTTGGGACAAGGACAAGGAGAGCACATTTTTCACAATCTCCACCACAAGTTTCACCTCAAGTTGTACTTGAAGGTTCAGTAAGCATGTCACATGAAGGAGGAGCTGATAATATGTCTGAGGATGAAAAGGCTTTTAGAAAATCATTCTATGACATGACTGAAATGGTGAAAGTTTTCTATGAAGAGAGAAATTCAAGGTTGTAAGGTGAGAGTTCCAAGCCTTCAAAAGGAGATGGTTCTTCTAGAGGAAAAGGAGGAAATGATGAGAATCCTTCAAAAGGAAATGGTGACAAACCACCATCTTCTCCACCATCATCTTCACCTCCATCCTCACCTTCATATTCATCCCCTTCCAAAACAAACTTTACTAAGAGACCTCCACATACACCAAAGGGACATGGTAAAACTCCCTTATTGAAACTTGATATTAAATTTGAATTTTCTCTGTATAACAGTGAAGTTAATGTTGAAAGAATTGATAATTGTGTTTTTCAACTTGAAGTATATTGCAGGGTTCAAAACATCAAAGATGATGAAACAAAGATTCAACTGGCTTCATTAAGGTTGGAAAGTGCTAATTTGATTTGGTGGGAAGCCAAAACACAAGAGGATATGAAAAAGCATGGTAAGGTCTCAACCTCTTAGATAGATTTTATTGTTGCACTTAGAATACAATTTTATCCATTATCTTATATGTAGAAGGTTATTATGGATTGATAGAATTTGAGACAACTAAAAGGTCAAAGTGTGCAAAGTTACACCCAAGAGTTTAGAAGAAGATATCTAATTTTAGGTGTATATTTGTTATCATAATACACTTTGTTGAAATATATTAGGGGTTTACACAGTTATTTAAGGCATACTATCCGTATGTTTAATCCTACAAGTTTAGATAAGGTTTGTGTTCAAAAAAAACATCTTGAAGCAAGAGGGAAAAACATTTCACAAGAGGGTAGCAAAAAGCCATTTCAAAGTTGAGACAAAGGAAAGAGTAAATTCAAAGGGAAAGTAAAGAAGAATGCATTTTTCAAGAAGGAAGGAGAAAATTTAACATGTAAACATTTTTCCAAGGAGGGTCATGATGAAGCTCATTGTTGGAAGCTTCATTTTGAGATGAAACCAAAAAATTTTAACAATAAAGGGAAGAAAAATACAATGCAACTACACAACATGATTTAGGATCTGAATTTGGGAGATGAAAAAAATATCACAACAATGGGAATGAAAGGTAAGGACATAGAAAACACTAGTTCTTCAAGTTGTCTTAATGATACTCAGGATGAGAAAACAAGAATTGAAATTTTCCATATTCGAGTTATTTCAAAGCATACCAAAATTGATACACTCTTTGATAGTGGTTCACAAGAAAATCTAATTTCTGAAGATTGAGTCAAGAAGTTAAATTTAGAGACCATTCCTCATCCAAGACCTTATCCTTTAGGTTGGATATGGAATAATGCAAATTTACAAGTGATGAGGAAATTCATACTTAGATTTTCAATTACAACAACTTTCTTGATGACGTTGAACTTGATGTAGTTCCACTTGATATTTCAGGTATTGTTTTGGGAAGCCAATATCTTTGTGATAGGAACGTTATTTTTCATCGCGATGAAAACATGTATCACTTGTTCAAATATGGTATTGAGTACATTGTTAGAGCACATCGACATGAAAAAAATCTTTCACTTGTGAATGCTGGACACATGAAGAGACTTAATAACTCTAGCAATAATTTTGTGCTTTTAATGGTCAAACAAAAGAATGATGTTGATAATGAAGCTTTTCAAGGTTGTGACTCAATATTTAAATCTGATTTTTTTGAGGTTGTTAAAAAATATTATGAGATGCCAAAAGGATTGCCTCCAAAGAGGGGAATCCAACATGAAATACAATTGCAGCAATATTATCTTCTTCCTAAAATTGGCATGTACATGATGTTAGTGATGGAAAGTGTAGAAATTAAAAAGAAAATTCAAGAGTTGTTAGAAAAAGGGATCATAAGACCAATTACTTCACCATACGGGTCACCTATTCTTTTGGTGCCAAAGAAGGATTGAACATGGCGCATGTGTGTGGAATTCGGTGCATTGAACAAGATTATCGTAAAGTTACCCACTTCCTAAAATTGATAATTTACTTGATCAATTGAAAGATGATAAGTATTTTACTAAGTTGGACTTAAGGAGTGGCTATCATAAAATTAGAATTATTGAAGGAGACATATGGAAGACAACATTCAAAACAAATAAAGGTTAGTTTGAATGGCTAGTTATTCCATTTGGTATTTGTAATGCTCCTGCTACCTTCATTTGTGTGATGAATGATGTATAGAGGCCATTTCTAGATGATTTTGTGATAGTCTACTTAGATGAAATCTTAATTTTTAGTAAATCTCAAGAAGAACATGTCATGCATGTTAAAAAAGTACTTGATGTATTGAAGAAAGAACAATTGTTTTTAAAGATGTCAAAGTGTGAGTTTGGGAAACTTATTTAGTATACTTGGGTCATATTGTTGGAGGAGGTGAATTGAAAATAGATACCTCCAAGGTTGATGTCATTTTGAATTGGCTAAAACCCAAAACAGTTATAGAGGTGAGAAGTTTTCTGGGAGAAACCCAATATTGGAGGAAAATTATTTTTATTTTTTCTTCTATCACAGCTCCTTTGCATGAATTGATATGTGTGAAAAAATCTTTTTCAGTCTGGAGGAAAACAAAAAAAAGCATTTGATACATTGAAGAAAAATATCAGTTCAACTCTAGTACTTGCACTTCCAGCCTTGAGATAGTCATTTGAGATACAAACTAATGAAAGTGACTATGCCATGGGTGTAGTCCTCATGCAACATGGTAAGCCCATCTGTTTTTATTCGGAAACTTTTAATGGTGCAGTGATAAATTATCCTACATATGACAAGGAATTGTATGCATTGGTAAAAAGTTTGAAAAAGTGGAAACACTACTTGATGTGTAAAGAAACAATCATTCACACGGATCATCAACCAATGCAATACTTGCAATCACAAACAAAGTTGCAGCAAGCAAGGAACTTTGATGGATGAGTTTTCTTCAAAAATTCCACTTGGTGATAAGGTATAAGAAAGGTATATATAATAGATTCTTTGATATGATTTATAGGCCTATTTTTAGTGCAACCACTATTATTAAGCATAATTTTGTTTTGCATGAGAGAAATGTTGAACAATATGCTTTAGATAGTGATTTTTAATATGTATATGTGACTTTGAGTCAAGCTAACCAAGTAGAGGAATTGGATTATCATATGCATGATAACTTGTTGTACCATCTTGGTAAGCTTTGTATTCCATAGGGAGAAAGAGTCAACATCATAACAAAAGCACATACTTCTCTTATTGCTAGTCATTTTGATGTAGGTAATATAGTGGCACAAATATAGAGGCATTGTTATTGGCCTCGAATGCTTGAAAGTGTGTCATGTTTTATTAAAGGATGTTCATTATGTGCTGTCAGTAAGCCTAGAAATATAAAGTTAGGATTGTACACACCACTTCCAATACCTTCTCGTCCATGGGAGAGTGTTTCTATGGATTTTGTGGGAGGTCTTCCTATGTCAAAAAGGAATCGTGATTATCTTTATGTAGTTGTGGATAGGTTCACCAAAATTTGTATTTTAATGCCATTTAAAAATAAATTTAGAGTTGAGAAAATTGCTCATTTATTATTTCATAATGTATGGGTTCATTTTGGATTTCCCACATCCATTGTTAGTGATCGAGATTATTGCTTTGTTGGGAATTTTTGGTCAAGCTTGTGGGGATTCATGGACACCAAATTGAAAAAGAGTACAACATTCCATCTATAAATAGAGGTGGTAAACATGACAATGATACACTGTCTTCGTGTTTATTGCAACAAGTATCCTAAGTTGTGGGATGAACATTTCCACTATATTCAACATGCTTACAACCAGGCCAAGCACTATTCAACTCAAACATCGTGATTTGAAGCATGTTTGGGATACTTGCCTAAGTCTCCTTTGGATTTTATTTTTGGGAAAAATGTTGCTATTAATGATCATAGTGACATAAACAAAGCTAAAACGTTCATTGAACAAATCCAATTGGTACATAAAGAGTTCAAGAACAACTGGAAAAGAGCCAAGTCAAGTACAAGAAAATACATGACAAGCATCATGTAGATCAAAATTTAAAGTTGGTGATGAAGTTTGGCTTCACATTAACAAAGAAAGGCTTCAAGGAGAAGGTAAAAAACTGAAACCAATTCGATATGGTCCATTCAGAATTTTAGAAAAGATTGGTGATAATGCCTTCATATTGGATTTGCCTTCATATATGAAAATTTATGTTGTTTTTAATGATGATAATTTAAGGTTTAATGAGCCTCCTTTGATTGAATATCAAGGAAATAATGTTCAAATTCCTTCCATTAAGTATTTATCTCTTTAATACCTTGAATAACTACAACAAGACACCATTCTTGACAAAAGAACAAGGACTTCAAAACGAGGGGATGTGGAGTACCTTTGTGTGGGGCTCAAGGGACAAAATCCAAGCAAAGCCAAATGGATCAAGATTGGAAAGATGAGGGAACTGTTCCCTCATATACTTAACAATTGAAAGAGATATTTTTGGGTCCAAAAGCTTCCAGTGGGGAGGAGTGATCCAGTGCTAAAAAATATGCTCAAAAATGAAATTTATCGGAATGGCTCGAAAAATGAACGACTTGATATATCTCATCATTCTTAATTCGTCACAACTCATTTCACAAGAAACCGACTCTGTATGCTCCTGCAATCGAGTTCTAATCGATTTGGAAATAGGCAAATTTTGGAAAATTTTTGTGCAAGGTGCCTATACAAATTACTGGCCCTGCTGACTATGCAAGGTGACTAGGATTTAGGAGCCAATGGCAGCACGACACTTGAAATTATCTTATTGGTGCTGACTGGGTCAAATTTTATTGGGTTTTAGGTTGGTGATGTGGTCCAATGGCAGGCTTCCACATGGCCCAGCCAGAGGCTGCCACGTGGCACCTTGGCAACAACTAAAATTTTTGGTTTAAGGTCGGATTAGCACCACCAAGAATCGAACCAAAGACCTCATTCTAGCTAGCTGTTCCTCCACCACTGGACCACCAATGTGACTTGTTATGTAAGGCAGAGAAACATTATTTATAGTTTATTGTTGGCACATTTGAGGGAAGGGCTGGGCTAGGGCCTAGTCCCTAGCCACCCTAGCATCACGAGACCATGGGACGGGGGCTAGAAATTAGCCCAAACACACAACATGATCACTATATATCTGCGCATACACTACCAATTAAACTACCAACACACCAAAGGAATGGTTTTCCTAAACGTTATCTTAACCACTACTTCCAACTACGCTAACATAACTGCAACACTCACCACCTCATAACCACACCATGTGAACGGTCCACCTGAATGTTAGCCTAACCACTACTTCCAACCACGCTAGCCTAACCCCAACACTCAACTCCTCCTAACCACAACATGTGAATGGTCCTCTTGCTAATGAGATTTCCAAGCAGACCCCAAGTGGAGGGGGCCAGCCCCAGGTCCTATGGACCCAATGTGACCAGGTGCACACATAATTTCGGGGGCTTAGAGACCAATTAAATGGTCCTACAAATTCGCCCACCAAGCGGGAATCATGCCAGGTTTGGAGGACATTTTCCACGTTCGGAGCGCCCGTGCGAGGTTTGGGCCGAATTTTGGGGAGTTTAGCTGTCGAATTTAGGAAAAGAGGGAAAGAGGCATAAATTTCTTAGTTTTGGTACTTTTGGGAGTAGAAAGAGGCTAGATAGGGGTTTTTAATAGCCTTGAAGCTGTTGGAGTAGGTATTGAAACCATTTGAGCACTATAACATATTGTAATCACCATTTTTTGAGCATAATGATGTAGGGCCACTCATTGGAAGCTAGACCAGTAGACGTAGCCCAGGAGGGGTGAACTCCTTCATCACTTGTTGTTTTGTGGTTAATTTTATGGTTGTATTGTCTGCAATTTTCTGCAAATTCTGTGATTAAATTCATGTTTTAATGTGTTTATGAATTTAACTTAAGAGCCATAAAAACTCATTTTATTCACTTGCAATTTACATAAACCTCAAGCACATACATATATAGATCACTAATACAAATTTTTACAATCTCTGTTCCTATTTATATTGAATTAAAATTAAAAATAAAATAAAAATATTTAATACTTACCTTAAACCCTTGCTTATTCTTGCTTATGTAACTGCAAAATTTCACCTTAGGGTTTAAACCCTTCTACCACTTCACAATTAGGGCTTTTCACTTTAAGAATTTTATAATTAAGGGGTTTGTGTATTACTATATATGAAATGTTTCACATGTAAATAATGGGGACCAATTGTTGAATGAGATCCAAACCCTATCAGCCCTATCCATTTAAAAAAAATGACTTCTATTTACTGGTGCAGCATGTTTCATAAAATACGTTGGTGCTTCATTTTTTATATAATGCACCACGAAACCTATTTCAAATAGCATCGTTAAGTCAAAAAAATTTTTATTTTTTTTTTATTTTTTGTTTTTGACTGTGATGGTGGTGCTTTTATCGTTACATATCACATCGTCATAATTTAAAGTTTAAAAAAAAATAATAATTTTTGTGGTCGATGCTCATTAATTAAATGCCCGGTGTGTTTATTTAACTATAAAACATCAATGCCCCATGTTTTATATAACACGCATGACAGCCTATGAAAAATAGCATTGTTAAGTCAAAAAACAAGTGCTTATTTTCTTGCTTTCAATTTTTACTATAATGGTAGTGCTTTTATCGTTGCATATCACATCCTCATAACTAAACTTTAAAAAAAATCACTATTGGTGTTTAATAATTAAATGTCTGGTGCATTAACTGAAATAAAGGCACCAATGTGTTTTGTTTATATAAGTGCATCAACTTCCAAAGCTCTTTTTGGCTAAAATTTATGTAATTTATGTATAATATATATTTAATGGCTTATATATTTAATGGAACAGGTTTTATATTCATAAAAAAATGTCAAAGAATTTTTCAAGTAGAAAAAACATTTATCAACGCCATGATAGCACATCCAATAAATCAAAAAAGGAAAGTTATTTGTAAATTCCTTACAAAATTAATATGTTTGAACTATATGTAAGTTCAACTAATATGTATTGGTTAGTGTGTGTGATGCAGAGACACAAAATGAGGAAGCTTGATAAGATTATTCCTAACTAAGTGCATAAGAGGGTAAAAACCTAATGGAAAAATTGTAGAAGGATGAATCATGTAATGAAAAAATACTATTCAATATGCATTTTTTTCTTTTCAATGTACATTAACAATATACTTAAGAATATTAGATAACATCTTTGAAAGAATATAATAATTCATATATGTTTAATGTTATACAGGAACCAACAACAAAGGAAAATAATATTGTTCTAAGAAATAAAATATAAAACATGTAAATGACGATGAATTCAGGGATAATTTTAAGGATGGAAAATTATCTTGAAGTTTAAAAACATTGGTGAATCTCACTAGTCCCTAATATGCAAACTATAAAATATTTATTGATATATTTGTAAAATTATTCAAATTTAGAATTATTTTATATATACTCTCTATATATGTTGGCGATTTTAAAGGTAAAATAATTTTATATTCTAAAATTTGGGCGAATCATTTTTATAAAAAATGGAAATTGGCAAATCTTGTTTTTGGAAAAATCATGGAAAATTAGCCCACATGCGAATATTAGACCCTAAAATTTTCCATGGATGTATATTATTTATGTTTAAATTGATGTATATTATTTATTTCACTTTTCATTACTCATAAATGTATATACACTCATTACACTTTATTTTTATTTTTGCAGATGGAACACGAAGAAGATTCAATGTTGCCTTTCCATTTCCTAGATTTCCATGATGTGATGGGATACATTTCTTAGTTGAGTTTTGTATTGCCGAAATATTTTGGAACTAGGTGAGGTGGTCTCAGGGAAATTCCCAAGGGTTTGGGGCAGACATGGTTTTCTCTGGGAATCCCTCGACCGTGGGTGGAGATAGGAAAATTCCTCAAGGTATGGTGAAGGAATTATGAGGCATCGAAGCTTGTTTTGGTTTTGTGATATCTTGAACGGTTTTGGAGAGATCGCAATAGCTTGAGGGTGGATGTGGTTTAACCTCTGGATTACCTTGGTTTTTTATGTCTTTGCTTATCCCATGAGATCCCACATTCATGCTTGGAATATGGCATGGGGGTGATTGGATGAAAAAAATATTTGGTTTAGTTCAATATATGGTTGGGTGATCCATGGAAGTCTCTGACTTGGTTGGATTTTGTGTAAGTAATAATAGTTATTTTCCTATTGTGTTTTATAATAATTTTACTTGTTATTATGTGGCTTTGATGAATATTTTATCATGGTTAATACTCTTTTTATTTGATGGTTATAAGAACTGTTTATGATGTGCTCTAGCTATGGATTTTATTATGCTTTGATAATTCAATGAATGGTTGATGAATGCATGAGATAAAAAGTGTGGTTGTTGTTGGCATTATGACTAATGTGTTGTCCTTGATGGAATACTACTTGATAAATATGTCAACATGATGGTAGCAGGATTAGTATACAAGATAGTACAAATGTGACGGAGAGATTGGAAAAATGAATATCAGTTCAGAGACAGACAAATGATAAAGGAAAAGTGTAGGAAAATATAGGCGGGTCTTGTGAACAAACGTTGTGTACATACGCAGGTATGGTGAAGCAAATTTGTGTAAAGTTTCCGCACCATGGTATTCTCAATACCAGGGGTCTTTACCATGGTATTGGCCCATAGTAATGAGCGTGAAAACATATATTTTATCCTGTTAAATAATACCATCAACATTACTAAGGGATTGGCCTAAGTTATTGGTTAAGGCCTAAGCTCTATAAGGACATGGAAAAAATGCTAGGTCTACATGTGATGGATTATTTATGAATGACTTGATCTGAAATAGGTGTGCATCGAGGAACATGGAGATGGATCAAATCTGATATATTTTAAATGACTACATATTGAATTATATGTTTATGGTTTGATATATCTATGATGATGGTATTATGATGTGTGTCTGTAACAGTGTGTATGCTAATATTTGGATTTGATAGCAAATTAATGATTCAATGATTATAGATCTGTATGTGGTTTTGTCACTAAGAGGTTGGGTACATACACGTATCTGCCTCTGGGTAGTCGCATATATATTCTGTAGTATGGATAGATATGTACGCAGGTGTCAAGTATGAAAAGAACATACATATGTGGAAGTGCTTTATAAGTGTAGCGTACATATGATAGGGTTTTGCGGTATGAAATGTTAATGATGTGTGATCAATTTTGTTATGTTTTTTTTTTTTTTTGTCGATGAAGTATTTCTTATGATAATCCATGTTTGACAGTACTGGTTGGGTCGAACGGTTTGTAGAATCAAATGTTGACTAAGTGATGATGCTATTGTGTTATGATCTGCATTTGGTTTAGTGATCTGTGATGGGTTCAACATATGATTCAATATAAAAGTGATTTAGATTCAGTTGATTAGTGTTTTGAGATCTGTACGCAGGTCATCTTAAGGAAAAGTGCGTATATACACGGGTATAGTTCAAAACAATAGCATATATATTCTGACATATAATTGATCAGTGTTTGCAGTGATAGGATTTGGTTTCAATGATGAACACTGTGTGGTTTGGTATTATGATGAATGGGTTTACAATGATATGAGTTGATCTAGATGCTTTGGTTGTTTGAGAATGAGTTGAATGATTTTTTTCTCTCGGTTGGTTTAGTGATTAAGTGATTGATTTCAATATTATTTTTTGGGATTGGGCTTAAATGATGGTAGTGGGTTTAGTCCCAAAATATTATTAAAAGTGGCTTACAGGTTGTGATTATTTGAGTCAGGTGGATCTAGTATGAAATATTATGAAATTTGGTCCATATAGATGTCGATAGTTGGAGCCTTCAGTAAGGGAGTCAAAGCTTCCTTCCAGTGGTTGCTGGCAAATGTGATTAGGGGATTGGAGCTCCCTTCCAGTGGGTGTTGGAGAATGAGAGAAGGTTGTAGCCTTTTGTAGGTGGGTTCCTGTGTACTGGTATGAGTCTGCGGTAGCAAAAAATTATAAGATGTTTTATTTATAATAAAATATGAAGACAAAGATGATGAAAATGATGGTTTTCTCCCATATTGGGTTTACAACTAAAAATCCTGGTGTACTCATGTGTTGCTTTTTTTCTTATGTGCGATGGTTTATTCTACTCTTTCTTCTCATGGTTAACTTTTAGAATTGTTGAATTAATTAATGATGCACTGGTTCAAGATGAATAGATGATGAAATAAATGAAACATTAAATGGATATACGTTAGTTTTATTTAGCATAGTTGTGTACATACACAGGTTCACTTAATGACAATAACATACATAATTTGGAATAATAAATTGAAAGGTTTTAGTGTGTTTTAAAATATTGATTCACTCCCCCCACTCTTAGTATTTTCACAAGAATTGGTATAAGAGCAGGTCACTTCAATTGAAGCTTAACCGCTTAGAATGGATCAAGAATGATGGGAAAAAAGCAGATAGCTCGAAGGAAGGAGTCTGAAAACTTTGATAGTGATAATGATATATCATATGGAGTGATAGTTATAGACGTTAGAAAATATTCAGTTTTGGGAGAACCCCGCTTTCTACTTATCAAGAATGAAGAAGATGCTAACAAAGAATTATCAAGTATGGATTGTTGTTCTAACTGTGGTCCATTTCCTGTTCTATGTAATAATGATGATAGTGAATATGACAGTGAATCAAATTAACTTTCACTCATATCTAAAAGTGAAATTAATCATTCTAAAGAGAAAAAAAATTAAAAATTTATGGCCCTAGAAGAAGAAGAACATGGAAATTCAGAAACAATGGACAATGAAGGTGTGCTTATGCTAAGCATTGATAATTATCAAGAATGGGAATAGAATATGGGGTCTAATCTAATGAAACTTGGATCTTATGTTTGGTATTTAGTATGCAATGGCTTCACCAAAATCCCCCCATCAGACAGAGAAGTGCAAAACAACATTAAGAAATTAAGTGACATAATTAATAGCATACATGATTCAACATTAAATAGGGTTATGTACTATGCAACTAAAAATCAAGTGTGGGATAAGGTATAGGAAATCAATGAAGATAATCCAAAGGAAGGTTGTTCATCAGAAAAACTATCAGGTAATCTTATCTCTAACAATGTATCAAAAAATGAACATGATGATAAAACAACCTTTGTTATGTTAGATGGAGTCACTGATTCAGAAGAAGACGGGTTAGAAGAAATTTTTAATCTTAGAAGAAAACTTGATATTTCCTTGAAAAATATTATTTATATTAAAGATAAGTTGCAGGCATATGATAACATGGGTCATATTAAATCAGTAAATGTTGCAGTAGAAAAAAACAATATTGTGAAGTCCTTGAAGTAGAAATTTTCTATCTAAAAGCATATCTTGAAAAGTCAAACAAGTGAAATGAAGAATTACTTCAAGTATTTGAATAACAATAAAATGGGTTGAAGGAAGAGATTATCAAATTAAAGGAGAAAAAAAAATAAGGAAGAAAGGTTGAAGAAGGAATGAGAAAGCAGTACCTTGAAAAGGAAAAGAAACACCAAAATGGAGTTCAAGGTAAAAATTCTAAAAGGTAAATTAGAAGAAAAGGATAAACACTTGAGATTTCAAGATAGTACTAAGATTTTGGATAAAATTATTAGTACTCAAAGGTCTCCTTCCATTAAATTTGGTCTTGGTTTTCATGAAATTGTTAAAGTAGAATCTAGTTCACAAGCTAGTGTAAGGAATATAAAGGGTAACAATGCAAAACCTGAAGTACTGAATTAACACATAATAAGTAAAAATGATCAACAACTAAGGAAAGTGATCTTCAAAGGAAATAATTTTCTCCTAACTATAGAAGTGCTAATCAATTATCTCCTCTGTTAAATAATGTTGAATATTGTATATGTCATAATTATGGACATGTTGCGGCCAATTGCTGAAGCAAATTGTTTGAAGCAAGGATACATCTCATAAGAAGTACATCAACTCCTAGGTACTCAGGTTTATTTAAGGGATATTGTTTTACTTGAAACATATTTGGTCACAAAGATATTGATTGCAATATAAGGAATATGAAACAAAGATATCATGATTCTTATGCTTCCTTTTCTAGTCATATAAGATGTTATGCTTGTAACAAGTTTGGGCATGTAGCAAAAGAATGTAGAAATAAATCAATGAATCTCCATAGAAAACATGGAAGACAATCAGATAATAATATTGATAGACTAAAAAATGATGGATCCACCAACATTTCTCATAATAAGTAGAAAGAAGAAAAACATATAAGGTGTGGTATTGATATCTGCTCATTTGAATATGAAGATGAATGGTACATAGACATCAGCTGCTCTCATCACATGACTGGAGATAATATTAATATGGAGCCTCTCACGAAAAACCAATATGGTAAGGTTCTTCTTGGAAATAAATCTCCAACAAAAGATCTAGGAAAAGGTAGAGCCAAAATTAATAAACATAGAAGAGTAGCTGATACTTTATTAGTTCACAGGATAAAGTAGAATATTCTAAGTGTAGGTCAAATGGAGGATGAAGGAAATGTAATTTTGTTTACATCAACCAAATGCAAGGTCATAGATGAATAAACTGGAAAGGTCATAGAAAGAGGATATAGAAATCGAGACAAATTATAGGTGTTTGAAGAAATGAATTCTCACATAAAGGAGGAGGATAATTCCTCTTCTTTAGATTGAGAATAAAAGAATATGGTGCCCTGTGCAGTCCATTGTTTTGAAAGCTTACTTCCCACATGATTGCAGAAGTAATGAGAGGTACATGACCTCATGAAGAGTAGGTGATGATTATTAGGTCCTCAGGATCAATGATGTATGATCTCAGGGGGAGCTATACATATGTATATCTTGATGATGATTACCATGTTGTTTTGATATTCATGTTGCTTATACTACTGACAGTGAATTTGTTGTAACAGTGAACAAAAACCTACAAGACAGGCTCAGAGGGAGTTGTAGTTACGAAAAATCAACATTTTACTTTTTGTATGCTTACCTTATGATGAATAGTCACGTATACACACGGGCGGATATGTGAATATGGGTTACACTTTTGTGAGAATCGGGGGCGGAAATTTTTTTTCGGCAATAGTTCGGTCGAACCTTTTATAAAGTTCGGCCGAACTTGTGATTCCGTTTAGATTGACGGCACACTGATGACATGGGAAAATAAAATTTTTGTCGGAGATGGGAAAACCGGCAACAAAAGTTCGGCCGAAATTTTACTATTAAAATAGTTCGGCCGAACTAGTTGCTATAAATAAATCTCCCACAAATTTTATTTGTTTACCGGTCTGTTTGTTTGCGCGTTTTTCTGTCTGTGCTGTTGCTGGTCTGTTTGTTCGTGTGTTTTTGTCTGTGCTGCTCCTCTCGTCCGTGCTGTTGGTCTACGGCGACTTCAAGAGATTGCAATACCAGGTATCGTCATGCTCTTTTTTATCTGTGTTAGTAGAACATGTCTCTATAGTAATTTAACACATTCTAGATAAACAATGTTCACCTTCTATGTAGTTCATTGATTGAAATGCTCCATCCTCCACGTACAATTTCTAATATGTTTGCGAGCATTTTTGTTTACATTTATGTCCCTTTAGTCTTTTATATATTCTCATAGCTCGACAATCCTCTGTCCCTGCTGTTTCAAGGAATATCACCCTAGAGGTTCGTTGGGTTACAACCTCCACAGAGCAGGGGCATGCTATCTAAGAAGGACTCACACAACCATGCATGTTCAGAAAAACTAAATAGAGTAGAATGAGAAAGTTACCCGTAGGTCCTACGGTTGAAGTAGATCCAGCAGGGTCCAAACCCCCAGCAACCGTCCTTCCTTCTTAACCTGAAAGACAAGAAGAAACCAGCACGAAGAACAAGTTGTACAACATATATCTACTCTAAATGTTAGCGAAATCCATATATAACATTAAACAAATCATAATGAATGCTTAAATAACAATATTCTTCACATATGAAAAGCATACAATAACACGTATATTTCGGGAACAACACAGTACTTATGTATTATAAATAGCATGTACAAAAGTAACGAGTGGAGAGATCACTTGATCCTTCCACGGCCTTCGAGCAGACTGTCGTCTGGATCCGTCCAGCCCCTTGCCTCGCTAAGACTCCTTCCAAACTGGTGCATACGAGATGACATATAAAGGGATGTGCATCTCAAGGAAACAAGGGTTTCCTACAATGAACTGGGAAAGTGCAGGAGGCACGGGGAATCAGACTTGGATAGGGAATACCAACAGAGTATAATATCAATAATTCTCTCTCCCTTAGGCCATACACATGAGGGCTTTTTATAGTCCCTCCAAGTAGTTTCAACAGTTGGAAACAGTTGGCCACGGGCTGGGGTGGTTGAACTACCCGAGTAACCATCAACCCAGCGCGAAATTAGGGATTTTTATATATTTTTTAATCATTAAAATGGCATACGCGGAAAAGTCTAGCTGTACTCGCGTATACACGCGGAAAAACACCGGCATAGTCGCGTATGGAGGATTTTCCACTGTTTTTAAGTGAATTTGTCCAAGTCTGTAGGAATGGGTGCCCAAAAAGCCATGTAGCAATCATGAATCATGTCAAGGTGAGAAATGATGCTATAACAGATGCCCCCTAATATATGAGGTCAGAAGGGGTACATGATGGCCGAAATGTATTATGCACATAGAAAGAACTTTGCAAGGACAAGAGAGGACTTCACCAGATTTCAGCCTGCCAAAAACCAATGAAAGAAAACAGAGAGTCAACTCAAGCTGAGGCGGGCATACCCATGCTCAGTCAAAAATACATCATATATATAAAGTACTGAATAGATCCAACATGTATACAAGTATAACTGAATTGAAAGTACATAGTGAATCATCTGAGCATGGCCCGGAAATATAAGTCTGAATCAATGTCCAAGTATCACATATAGAAAGCTGATCAAGATGCAACTGGATGTCTGATCATATAAGTAACTGAATCTCCAAGTACCAGATCATAAGATGTGGAATCAAATGGTACAATCACTCAACTCGGGTGCCAACATATAGAATGCTGCTGTGCTGAACTGCAACATATAAGGGTGGATGACATCACTGGTAGAAACTGAAAGGACTGTCAAAAGTGAACCGAAAAATGCTGATGCAACCCGAGGTCTTCACTGATCACGACGGAAAAATTCTACACAATGGGAATAAATGAGCTGAAGTCGACCATGTGAGAAATCGTTGGATTACTGGTCATTGATGTATACCGTTAACCAACGCGAGACAACCCACCAATAATGATAATGAGTGTCAAGGTGCCCCAGTACAATCTGACAAGTGCGAATGAATGAGTTGAAGTCGAACACTTGAAAGAATCTACCAATCAGGAGGCAATGATGAATCCCCACTGTCGATAGCGAAGAGTCTGCCACTGATGACTGCAAACCCTAAGGTATTGACAAAAAGACTCTAGATCTTGTTCCCAGAGCAATGAGTCGGAGTCGATGGGAAAAGATCTGCTGGAAGGAAGGCATTAAGGCATCCCACATCAGTCCAGCGCGAGTGTAACCCGCAGGCCAAGATTTGGAAGGAATCGGACGAAGTAGAGTGACGGAACCAAAACCGAAGTACGTTTACGATGTGCAAAAGATGAAGCTAGCGCATGGAAGAAACCCTCTGAACCAACCAATAATAAAAGCTGACACAGAGGCGAGAAATCCACCGATAGGGTCAAATGGAAATCAAGGTACTGCACGAATCCCAAGTGTGATAATTGTGCTGACGTCGAACACAGGGGAAACCACTCAGTCAAAGACCCATGATGATGATCAAATGATGAGCACGAGGTCACCTATCAATAATGGAAATAGGCCCAAGGTGCGGCTCTAGGTTTTCTCTCAGAGCAATGTGTCATAGTCGATAAGAGACAAACCCGCCGGCAAGAAGTCAATGGAGACCTTCTCAAACCAGCACGAGCAGAAGACCAAAACATCTGATGTGATAGAACATGATACTGACAAGACCGGGTAGGCCGACTGAATAATGAGTCAAGAGACACCGCAGAATGGCCGACTCTGGCATACGCGGGTTTAATGAAGGCAAGTCGCGTATACACGCGACTGTGCACAGGAAAAGTCGCGTATGCGCAGGTCCGAATGAAAAAAAAAAAAGCGTGGCTAATGCAAAATTTGATGAAATTTCTCAGGATGACCATCTCATGGAGGGAACGTGAGCATAGCGCAATAGACCAAGAGGTCATGCAGGATCGCGCATCGCAAAATATCCTCCGGAATTGCGGATTGTTGAAATTCTTTAAAATGCCAAATATGAAAAGCAATGTGCGGTTGCTTGAAATGCTCGTAAATTACTGGGAACCAGATCAGGATTGCTTCATAATTGTTCAGATGACACTACGCATAGAAGTGGAAGACATATATTTCATCACTGGACTTTCCCGGAGGGGAGAACCAGTGGACTTGCATGGAAAGCCCCTGGGAGGGTTGACTGTGGAAGACTATGTCCACGTATATTGCGTAGAGAATTCCAAAAAGGTTGGAACACAAATTGCAATTAGAGATATCAGGGATTTGCACATGAAAATCCTCCTTTTCACCATCAGCAGAGTGGCAGGGTCTGCCTCACTACATCAGGCGTCTAGGATGCAAATGAGCATAGTTGTAGAGTGTTTGACTCATGTTTATGATTGGTGCATAGCCCTGTTACTGAATATGAAACAACAACTGACTTCAATTCGCCAAGTAAAAACAAAACACTTTGGCTATGGTACCATTTTGACAACATTCTTCTTTGAGAGAATTCCAGCTTTGAGACCCAGAGTCATCTCTAGCATCAGTAGCCCGCGGGACCCAAGAATCGCCCATTGGGCAGACATGATGAAGAGACTGGGGGGCAGCGAAGTACCCCGCACCACATGGGATGATGAGTTCTTCCTTTGGTGGGGAGAACAAATCATCGCAGTGGACGAATATCCCTATGCAGGGATGGACTTCCGAGGAGATCCAGATCTAGTACTTCCACCAGGCACAGCATGGGGCACAGACGGTAAGTTTGCAAAATTTTTTTTGACTTATATAATTTTTTTTGGATTTTTCAAATATGTTTGAAAAATGAAAAACAAACATGTTTTTGATTGGATTCATAATGACTGACAATAAAAATGATCATGTTTCAGATGTTGGACCAGTTCGACCTGAGGGTCTCTCGCGCCATAAGCGTCGCAGGGGCGAGGCAGAGACAGTGGACTCAGACAGGACTCTCCAGGCCGTGCAGAGAAACTTGGAGGGATTAACCCGCCAAATCCCTATGGCTGCCGTGGAGGACTTGCCTGAAGCCATCCAGAGACGGGTAGTAGGAGTACCCCGAGACTCGGTTAGATTATTCCGCCGTGTGGCCACTGCAGTTACGTTCTATAGGAACACGACTTCTGGGCAGGGACCTCAGGAGTAGACAGATTTAATATATTAGATGACTGTATATTCTTTTTTGAGACTGAACATGATGGGGCATAAGCCCAAGTTTTGTACGACTTTATGGATCCAAAATTTTGTAAAGTTTTTTGACACTCTGATGATATATATACAGCGATATTTGATGTGATGTGATAAATGTATCAAATGTATGATGTTTTTTGATGATTTTAAAATTATTGAATTGAATGATTAATATGCCAATCCAAAGCTTGATTAGCTAATGAGTCAGCAAACCAATTGTTAGCTCGAGGAATATGAATGAAAGTTAAAAATTGAAATGACCTTTGTAACAAACGTACCCTCAAGAACAATCATAATAAAAATGGATCTCGTACCCGATAAGTGTTGTTCAACTGCGACACCACCAGCTGAGAGTCCAAGAAAACTACCAATGAATCAACATCCAAAGATATTGCCTCCGAGAGTAGATGAACCACTGCAGTGTATTCTGCTATATTATTGGAAGCAGGACCAATGCAGACTGCTCTTGACACTAACAGCTGACTGGATGGATAATGAAGCACCCAATCCATGGAAGCTAAGTTCCGGGTGTGTCTACTAGCACCATCGGCGAAACCAAAATGACTCATGACATCCAAGACAACCTGCCAAAGCAGATCAAAAACATCACCAACTCATCAAAAATCGAAAATCAATTAGATATGTACAAAACAAAAAACCTACTATATACAAAAGCAAGATGCCAGGCCGAAGCCTAGGCATAATACTTCTTAAGATAGAGCCCATTTCGGGGCTCCGACAACTCGTTCCCTTCAAAGTCAACCAAGGTATAAGCTCCTTTCTTAAGGACTTTTTTAACGATATAGGGGCCATACCACATAGACTTAAACTTTCCTGCCCCCAAGGCATATTTTTCTTGGGCATAGACCAAAACAAGGTCACCTTCCGAAAAGACCCTAGGCTTAACCGCCTTATCGTACTAAACTTTAACTCGGTTTTTATGCGCTTCGTTCATCGTAGCAGCATCCCGAGGCTGCTCATCGAGATGTTCCAGATGAAGAAGCCGTTCTGCAAGACTAGAAGTGTCAGGCAGAAGTTCAACAGCTAACTTAAGAGAAGGAATCTCGCATTCGATAGGAAATACGGATTCCACTCCATGCACCAGCTGAAACGGAGTAAAGCCAGTTGCAGTTTTCACTGACATCCTGTATGCCCAAAGTGTAGGATATAGCATAATATGCCAGTTGGATCTATGTTTATCAATTTTCCTTTGAAGAATTGTCTTCAAGGATTTATTCACGGCTTCCACTTGCCCATTGGCTTGAGGATAATATAGAGATGAATGCTCCTGCCGGAAACCCAATTTAAGAGCCAAATCAGCCATCATACTATTCTGAAAATGACTGCCATGGTCAGTGACAATCTCTCGGGGAATAACAAAACGAGCAATAACCTAGTTGAAGAAGAAAAGAGCTGCAGTCTCACCATCGTTCCCAAAAGTAGGCATAGCCTCGACCCACTTCGTGAAGTAGTCTACTGCTACGATAATGTACTTGTGACCTTTTGCCGAAGGTGGGTTACAAGTAGTAAAATCAATACCCCACTTTGTAAAGGGACCAACGGTAATGACTGGAAAAAGCGGAGCTGGATGAGCGCGCATTTTTTGAGTATAAACCTGACAAGGATGACACTTTTTGACCGCTTCAATACAATCTTTGAAAATCGAGGGCCAAAAGTATCCAGCACGCAAAATATTTTGAGTTGTAGCAAGCCCAGATAAATGACCCCCACAAACTCCACTGTGGGAATCATTCAGCACAGCCTCTGCTTCTTCGAAAGTTAAGCAGCGTCTTAGGATTGAATCAACCCCTCGACGGTATAGAGCATCACTAATAATCAAATAGTTCTTGGCCAAGTGACGCAGCTTACGACGCTCATCTTTCAAAAAAGTTGAGGGAAACTTCGCAGTATGGAGATATACAATGATATCCCCATACCAGGGATCCTATGAAGAGATAAGAAACAAGTGTTCGTCCGGAAAGGACTCATCATAGATCATCTCTTCCCCACAAGGCAACTCGGAGATCAATTCTGCAAAAACTAATGATTTCTTGGATTTGGCAGATAGAAACTCGAGATCAAATTCCTGTAGAATCACAATCCATCTATTATAATTTCCCCCAATCACTCGCCTGCTGAGGACAAACTGAAATGGATTGGCAGCTGCCAAAACAAAAGTTTTGCGAAGAATAATGTAATGTCGGAGTCGCTGCACAGCATGAACTGCTGCTAAGGCTAACTTTTCTATCGGGGTGTACCTAAGTTCAAGCCCTACTAGTCCTCGACTAAGGTAGTAAATAACATGCTCTACAAGAGCATCATCCTCCTGAACCAGAACCATACCAATGGTAGATTCTGCTGCTGCCAGATACAAAAGAAAATCTCTGCTATAATCAGGTGGACTCAGTAAAGGAGCAGAGGTCAATGCCTTTTTCAAAGCATCGAATGAGCATTGAGCGTAGTCGTCCCAAAGAAAAGGAACTCCTTTCTTCAACAATCTCATATATCCCTTTGTAATCTCAGCATAGTTAACGATAAACCTCCGAAGAAAATTAGACTTTCCCTGAAGACTTTGAAGCTGACGGATGGAAAACGGGGGAGGCAACCGAAGTATTGCCTCAACCTTGAAGGGATCTACCCTTATCCCTTCCCTAGACACAATGAATCCCAATAGCCGACCGGATGTAACCGCGAAAACGCACTTGTTCGGATTCAATCGAATTTTATAAAAACGACATCTCTCAAATATTTGCCTGAGGTGACCAGGATGATCCATCCTCTTTCGAGAATGAGCAGCTAAATCATCTAAGTATGCCTCGATAATCTTCTTGATGTCGTGGAAGGCGTAAGACATGGCCCGCTGAAAGGTAGCTCCAGCATTTTTAAGGCCAAAAGGCATCTTCTTATATGCAAACGTACCCCAGGGACAAATAAATGCGGTCTTATGTTGATCTTCTGGACGGATAGTAATTTGATTATAACCAGAGAAACCGCCCATGAAGGAGAAAATATCGTTACCGACACACTCGTCAATAATCTGATCGATGAAAGGTGTGGGGTAATTATCTTTAGGACACGCTTTATTTAGGTCTCTGAAATCGATGCACACTCGAATCGTTCCTTGCTTTTTATCTATCGGAACGGGATTTGAAACCCATTCAGTCAGAGGAACAGGGAAAATGAATCTCGCCTTAAGCAGCTTTTCAACTTCAGCTTTGATAGCTACTGCCTTCCCAGGATTGACCGGACGAAGTTTTTGCCTCACCGGCTTAGTGTTTGCATACGTCTTGATCTCATGCTGGACAATAGATGGATCGATGCCAGGCATTTCCTCATAAGACCAAGCAAATACATCCCTATACTCTTTGAAGAGCTCGGTATAAATTTGAATCTCCTCACGGGAACATTCAGCTCCAATGAAGACATTTTCAATAATATTGGGATCCCTGGAGATGTTCACCGGGATAGTAGGAGAGATCACAGCCATGTTCCCTTCAGCATAAACCTGTGTTGGTGCTAAAGGGCTCAAGACTGGGTGAACAGGACCAGGAGACTGAGGACTTGGAAAACTTGCTTCTACTTCGCTCAAGTCAGGTAGGAAGTAAGACCGATGATGAAAATCATCCCACGGTCTATCTATACCTGTCATTGCTTCCAGGATGGCCTCTTCAGATGGAAGAGTGGTATCTAGACAATCCTGGGCAGAAGAAGAATAAATTGTCCAAGCCGGAGCCACATCACCATCCAACTCTTCCGGTGAAAGAGGAGCTGGGACGGTTTCTGCAGAGTCAACAATAGATTGATAGGCAATCTCAGCTGCAGAAATCGGGAATGCCATTCCACCCACTTGACCTTCTTCTAATGTGGCAGTAGGAGAAGGTAAGGTCCAAGGGTCCGAAAAATAATGAGTTCGAAAGAACTCTCTTCGAAGAGGAGCCTTGGAGGATGAAATAGCATTAATATGAACTGTAGGAGGAGGAAGATCAAAAGTACCCATCAAGGAGGAATACATTCCAACTCCTAGATTCTCAACAGGCACCTTAGTATTGTCCAACTTCGGAACAGATGAGTCAGAAGACACATTCAGGTCTACAAGAGGACAGTCCAGTTGATCCACTGTGACAATCCTCCCTTCGTGGGGGAAACATACAATTCGAAATAATGAGGATGCAATAGCATCCATCTCATAAATCCAGTTCCTCCCCAATAGAAGGTTGTAGTCCAAGGCTGCATCCACTACCTCAACCTCTATATCAATAGTTTTTCCCCCAACACAGATGGGCAAAGCTGGGACAATACCATGGGGTCTGTGAGAATGACCATCGAACGCAGTAAGAACAATGCTAGATGGAACAGCTTTGGGAGATCCAAGTGTTTTCCAGCATGCGAGAGACATCACGCATGTGGAAGCACCCTCATCAAAAACCGTTCGAAAGATATTGCACTTCCGATACGACGATTTAATATGAAATGCCATGTGATGAGGAAGTCTCTTCTTAAAATTAGCCATATCAAAAGTAATCAGAAGAGAATTTTTCGGATCAATAGCCCCAATGGCAGTGAGCAAAGCACTGCGCTGAGCCGGACAAGACTGGAGTACCTCTAAAGCTGACATAGCACAAGGACTCTGCGCCAGATCTTCTACAATCGAGTAGTTCTGGGCAGCCCTTGCATTCGGATTAATCGTTGACCGCTTAGAAGATGCTTTGGGCATCCGAGGCATAGACTCAACAGTTGGCTTCGTGATGTGAAGCGGCTCAGTAGCATCAGGAACTTCCTTAGCTTTCGAAGATTCCTCTCCGCCATAATCACGGGATCTCGTAGCGACATCCACATGAGCACTCATCATAAAGATATTCGATGGAATTTCCCCTTCCTGAGCACCTCCAGAGGAAGCCCCAGGATTTTGGTTTGCGCCAGCAATTAATTGCTGCCCTTGGGGAAAAGGGTTTGTTAGCACAGCCTGGGAACTAGAAGAACCTTGCTGAGATAACAGGCGCTGAGCATCCTGAATTTTCGGGCAAAGATGCGTGAGATGGTCTCCAGCACAAAGCTTGCACGAAAACTTAACTTTCTTTTTCTCCTTTTGCCCTTCACCAACACACTCGTTGGTCTTATTTGCATTGCCCTTCCCATTCTTGCCCTTCTTCTTGTTATTACGTCCCTTCTTCTTCCCATCGGACTGTTGATTTCCTTTGGGTTCAGAAGATTGGACAGCATTAATGGACAAAGACCGGGAAGGTGAAGAATCAGCAGGCACAGCCTGACCAGAAGAAGCAGATTGTAAAGACAACTGCTGCAATTGAGAAAGCAGGCTGGCTGCACTACTACTGACCGATCCGACAAGTCCGTCACCATGCAGACCAGGTTTAGGTTTCGATAGATCCAATTTGGAGCGAGGAGCATTAGGCAAATACTTGTAAAGCATGCCAGACTGAGAATAGATCAACTCTAACTGCTGGGCCCTAAATATGGCCTGCTCCTCGGAATATACCCCTGACATGGATACATCCTTTGAAATATCTGACTGAAGCGATTTCAAAAACCACTCGAGAAGGAACTCACCTGGAATATGGGCTTTGATAAGCCTCTTCCTTCTCCCCCATTCCTGAATATGATCAGAAATGTGAGTTGCCTCATCCTGCTTAAAATTAGCCAGGAGTTCGGTCCCAGCCTCATATCTGACGGGCAACTGAAAATGGTTAAGAAAAGTGACAGCCAGTTCTCCAAATGTGGCGAAACTGCCCCCGGTGAGCTCTATATACCACTTCGCGGCATTTCCAGTTAAGGTGCGCTGAAATAATCTCAATCTAATCGAGTCGTCGATCAGAGAGTTGGAAGAGCACCATAAGTGGAATGTGGTGACGTGGTCCGCCGGATCTTCACCATTCTTACCTTCAAACTTAGGAATGTCTGAAGGAAGTTTGGTTGGAACCAGAGGCCACCCCGGACTATACCGAATCGGGTCATTAGTTAACTTCGCCAAGTTTGGCAAGTTTAACGTTGCCAGAAATGGTAATCGAGGCGGAGCCTGAGAATTCCATCCTTGATGGGATGGATTTCCAACATTCTGAAAAGAATAGCCTGGATTTGATAAGGCACCAGGCTGCCAGAAAGGACTCGTAGAAAACGGAGAAGAACCTCCTCCCCACGCCGAGTTACCAAAACCCAGACTAGTTCCCCCCGCTGAAGTATTGACTGAAGAGGAAAGCCCCTGGTAGGGGTTCCATGCATTAGACAGAGGAGAAAAAGACTGATAAGCACTCGATGAAAGGAAAGAAGCATTCCCTTGATGACCCGCGAAGAACTGATTCCCTGCCCCAGCCGTTGTAAAGACAGGATTCCATCCTGTAAAAGTAGTCGAACTTTGCCCCCCAGACCAAGGGTTGAAACTCTGGGTCTGGGAGGTAAACGGAAATGACCCTAAAGAAGGATTGGAACTGGGAATATGCCCAGTCCCAAAGGGGAAACCCTGGAACGAAGCTGATCCACTAGCCATGTTAGACATGGGCGTAGATCCAGCTGCACCGGCGGAAAAGGAAAAAGAGGGATTTCCACTAATGGACATCCCTAAACAGAAGGGACCAGAATGAGAAGCATATGCTTGGGTGAACCCAGAGCCAAACATAGCAGCACTAGAAGCAATCGAAGATGAAGCAATAGTGCCCCCTGCCTCGACAGAAGCAGGGGTCTGAATGCCTGCAGCACTCACGGTAGAAGCCGCGTTCCCAGTCGTGGCCATCGAAAGATAAGAATGATATGGAAGATCCGGCGGTCTCTCAGACTCCGGTCCGATGTACTGAAGAACAAACAGATGATCAGGAGGAAGAGGAGATGGACTTGTAGCAGGAGGCTCAGGTATGTCTTCAACTTGAAAATATTCTTCCTGAGGAAAAAGAACTCGTGAGGTGAGCGGAACGCTCCTCTCGGAACCGACACCGGAATCAGCTACGAAACCTTCAGACCTTGGTGGAGGATCTCTCTCCACAGCGTCAGAATCCACAGGGTGGTAACCACCTACTAAATCGCTCCTACGCCTTCTCGAAGAAGGCTCTGCACTCTCGGGAGATAACCCCCGGATTCTCCTCGAACGTCGAGGCGCTTGATCAGCCACTTTTATAGATTTATTAAATTAGACTCAAAAAAGTGAAAATCTAGGCAAGCTAGGAGCAAAGAGCACTCTCTAAAATAAAAATCCCTGAGAAACAGCAAGCAAACAACCTCCAAGTATTTCCGCTCCGGGTGATGAGGACCGGACACCAAAATACAGGAAAGCGAAGTATAGGGCCTTCCGAAAGCAGTCTGGGATGATTAGGGCTCAGAACAACTAGCGAAGGTATCAGAAACAGTTACGCCGACCTCCTAACGACAGCCTTTGCCGGCTCAAGCACCCAAGCTTCGCAAGGGCACCCCCCAGAAGTACTGCTGAAAGTGATGCGACGTCTGCCTCAGGTACCATGGGTATTCCCCCCCGCAGTCACCTGTGTGGAACCTAGGAGTGGCAACTATGGGCACCAATCCGTATCAGAAGCCGGGTGGAACGGTCTTGAGGTCAGATTCAGCTAATCGGAGGGGGGGTATCCCTCTTCTCAACCTTCACTTCCCCTCGCGCTTGACTCTCGGATGAGTGCTTTCCCGGTCTACCTCACGGAGTTGGATTTCGCTCAATTAATCAACTTCTATGTTTGTTTGAGCGGCCTTGGAGAGTTAACTCTACACTCACCTATTCCAAGGCCCTACAACCTAGCTAGTTGGTGTAATGACACTTAGAAAAACTTGCTAGTTGATTTTAGATTAAATCGCTTATTTTATGGGTTGTTATATTAAGTCACAAGGATATGGAGATGAAACGTATGGTGTTTTTGATGCAAAAGAAATTAATAAAAACTTAACTACATGCACATGCAGTTATTGTCTTTCGATGAAAAGTAATCTCTATACAGGTTCTACGAGACTAAAAATTGTATTTTTTTTTTCTTTTCAAACAACAAGCTCACACTCACAAAAAATATGAAACTGACTAAATGATTTAAATGCACCTAATGCAAATCACTACAAGCATGCAAATTCTAAGATGCAACTATCTCCTAAAGAAGAGTGAAATCCCCAAAAAGTTCCTTCAGTTTTAACTCTTTTTGTTGTCCTATAAAGCTAGTTCTCAAAAACAAGAACTCTTAATATAAGACATCAAAAACGCTCAAAAACAAGAAGAAGAAATGAATGACAACTTCTCCTAAATATCAAGCCAAAAACCAAAAGATAAGAAACTTCACTAAAGCTCCAAAAGATATGAAGAGACGAAAACAAAAATGCCACAACCAAAACAAAAACAAAACACAATGTTTTTTGAGTTTTTGGTATGCAAAAACAAAAAGAAAAACAAATGGTTTTTGAGCTTTTTAGTTTTATAAGGAAAGAGCTCGCAAAGACCAAGTACAACTATCAAAAATCCAAGCCAAACAAGACCAAATTTCAAGCACAAACTTCAATAATGCTCCCAAACCTTATAAGGCTAATAGTAGCAAGATCAATAAGAGCAAAAGAAGACCAGAAAACTCAGCCAATCAGCCTAGACAAATAGTGCAAACTTGTTGCAAACAAAAACTTCGAAGAAGCAAACAAAACTCTTCAAAAGTAGCAACAAGACCTAGCCTATAGAACTCAAAGAAAACCAATCAAGAAAAGAGGCAAAAACACAATGCAAAGCACAACACAAAGGTAGGCAAGAGTAAATAAGCAAGAGCTCTCTGTTCTGATAAAGCAGAACAGTCAAGAATGCTCAGAAAGCGATCTTGGTACTCAAACCAGAAGTGCCAGCACCAACAACAACACTTTTCCCAAAAGAATAGTTTCCAATCAAATGAAAGAGAGAAAAGACATGAAACCACTTCCTTCACACTTGAGAAAGTACAGAGACACTGTAGAAACAAGCTTCCACAGCCAAAAAGGACCAAAAAGTCAATAAACCCAAAAATTCAAAATTTGCCTAGGTTTACGTGACTTCACAGCTATGCAACCAGCGTGCATACGCGTCTGTGTTAAGGGAAACTCGCGTATACGCGGGTCCCTTTAGACAAAATTGCGTGTATACGCGACTGTGTGCAGAAGAAAGCGCATATCCAAAGGTAAATAATGAAAAAAGAAAAGGACCAAGCCTGGAAAAGAAACCAGGACTTCAGACTGACTGTAAAAAAGTAAGCTGGACTGCAAATGAAAGTTAAAACTGTCGGCAACCTACCAAACAGCTGAAACAACCCAACAGGAGAATCTCAAGAATGCGATCCCCATCGGAGTCGCCAGTTCTGTTTCGGGGAATATCACCCTAGAGGTTCATTGGGTTACAACCTCCACAGAGCAGGGGCATGCTATCTAACAGAGACTCACACAACCATGCACGTTCAGAAAAACTAGATAGAGTAGAATGAGAAAGTTACCCGTAGGTCCTATGGTTGAAGTAGATCCAGCAGGGTCCAAACCCCCAACAACTGTCCTTCCTTCTTAACCTGAAAGACAAGAAGAAACCAACACGAAGAACAAGTTGTACAGCATATATCTACTCTAAATGTTAGTGAAATCCATATATAACATTAAACAAATCATAATGAATGCTTAAATAACAATATTCTTCACATATGAAAAGCATACACTAACACGTTTATTTCGGGAACAGCATGGTACTTCTGTATTATAAATAGCATGTACAAAATTAATCAAGTGGAGAGATCACCTGATCCTTCCAAGGCCTTCGCAGACCATCGTCTGGATCCGTCCAGCCCTTGCCTCGCTAAGTCTCCTTCCAAACTGGTGCATACGAGATGACATATAAAGGGATGTGCATCTCAAGGAAACAAGGGTTTCCTATAATGAACTGGGAAAGTGCAGGAGGCACGGGGAATCAGACTTGGATAGGGAATACCAACATAGTATAATATCAATAATTCTCTCTCTCCCTTAGGCCATACACATGAGGGCCTTTTATAGTCCCTCCAAGTAGTTTCAACAGTTGGAAACAGTTGGCCACGGGCTGGGGTGGTTGAACTACCTGAGTAACCATCAACCCAGCGCGAAATTAGGGATTTTTTATATATTTTTTAATCATTTTAATGGCATACGCGGAAAAGTGCAGCTAGACTCGCGTATACATGCGGAAAAGTACGGGCATAGTCGCGTATGGGGATTTTTACACTGTTTTTAAGTGAATTTGTCCAAGTATGTAGGAATGGGTGCCCATAAATCCATAAAGCAATCATGAATCATATGAAGGTGAGAAATGATGCCATAACACCTGCGCTTCCTGCCCCTGAGCTTCCTCATCCTCTGTGAAAAAATCTGATTCTTCACCTTCTTGAATTGGAAAAACATGTTCCTCGAAGGAAGAAATGACCTGTTCCTCAAAGGAAGAAATTATTTCTGGTAGCGATTTGCGGGCATTTTTTTACCACTTCTGTGTATACGTGATATGAGGATACTTTTACGTAAAAAATGTACAAAAGATAAGAGAATTATTCAAGTTGACAGAGGACAATAAACCAGAAATTTATGTGATTTACTTTATAATAAAATTAATATGTATTTGTAGTGAGGAGACTTATCTGGATAGTATTGCCACTGCTAGAGTACTGGTTAGGGTACACTATAATTTGTGCAATTTGACTTCCAAAACAGTTCTTAATGGAGTATTACTTTCTTATAATGCATGCATCCTAAATTATTCCTCTTCCTGAGCTTATACGCTTCCTCAAATAGGAAATCCACACCTGTAATGTAACAACATTTTGTGGACCATAATAAGGAGGGTACACGCCTTAAACTATGCATGTATTTCTTTCTATAGTCTCAGACTACTTTCCATATGATTCGATCTTCAAATAGAATCAATAAGTCTCACAGAAAATGTGTTTTATACATCTTTGGTAACAATCATGAGCTTGCTCTAGAAAGGTTCCCTAACTCTCTCTCTTTTAACAGTTAATGGATGTTGAATTTGAGGAAATGTTTCTCCCAGAACAGGCTATAATTTTTCTCCACAAGGCTTACTGTAATAAGGTCCTAACAAAAACACAAGAGACACAAAAGGATTATCTTTTACCTTGCTCCCCTTGAAGAATCAGTGCTACACAAATTTAATTATGAGAAATACTTCCTTTCTCGTCTAGCAAGTCCTCAAACTGAAATTTCAACCAAACCTTTCAAATGTTGAATTTGAGGAAATTTTTCTCCCAGAACAGGATGTAATTTTTCTCCACAAGGCTTACTATAATAAGGTCCTAACCAAAACACAAGAGACACAAAAGGATTATCTTTTACCTTGCTCCCCTTGAAGAATCAGTGCTACACAAATTTAATTCTGAGAAATACTTCCTTTCTCGTGTAGCAAGTCCTCAAACTGAAATTTCAACCGAACCTTTCAAAAGATGTTAACCCCTGTCCTCACAAATTATTAGCGTAGCTTCCTCAAGGATGACCAAAAATTTTAGAAGATAATTATTTATATTATTTTTTCAAAAGCTTGTCTCTTAAGTGGTGATAAAGGTTTGTTTTTATATTGATATGTTGGTTGCTAAGGATGATCGTTCAGATTTATAAAGGGACTTTATAGGTGCCGATTAGATATTAAAGAGTTTTTCAATAGGAATTAACATATTGAAATATTAATTGTATTTATGTCTTGTGTGCTAAGGAAGGGAGGTTGTGAACCTTATGGGAAGAGATAGTATTTGTTAAGTTAGGAGGGATACTTTTTATGAGATAGAATTAATTTAAAATGCTTCTTAAGATTATGTTTTCATAATATGCTTAATTTAATTAATTATTATCTCTTATTAATATTTGTCGACAATTTTTTTTAGTTCCACTAAAATTTTGAAATCAATGATTGGCTTAGTGCATATGACCCTACCTAGGATGTGAAATAAGTGATTGGTGTATTTCCTTTGGTTCTTGAAGTTATTCAACTTATACACAATGATATTACGGCAAGAATTATTTTCATATATTGACAACCATAGGTGAATTAATGATAAGGTGTCATTTTACTACCCTTTGGGGTTTTAGCCCACAAAATTGGGTCTTCAACTTAAAATTAAAATAAATTTAAAACCATAAAGAACTATGTGGGGTGCAAAACATCATCGAAAATATATTTTCGAGGAGAATCTAACTAGATTGATTAGGAGATAGGAGACTGCGAATTTTCATGCCAAATTTGTTGAAAAATATCGAGGTAGATATTGGTGCTTCTTGGGTTGACATCAATGACAACCACCTATCAACAGTTATAACCAAAGAATAAACCAATAATCGCTCAATTGCATATAGTTATGTGATGGTCCAATCCTGCAAGGCCACAAGGAAATATTTATATGGGTTCAACGTAAAACAACCTTATGTTATAACCAATGAAAAAACCAATATTTTCTTGATTACATATGGTTATGTGATGATCTGATCCATGCAAGGCCACATGGAAGTATTTCATGGGTCCATGTCATGAATTTTCATAGGGCCATGTGGCACCATGTGATTGGCCCACTTGCGGTCCAATAAACATGTCAGTGCCACTTCAATGTCTACTCAGCTGCCATGTGTCACATTCAACCTGCGCACATGTCCAGTCAGGTTTCCAACATGGCACTAATTCATAACCAATTGTACCTACAATTTCAGCTCAAGTGTACCACGTGTCCACTCCATAGACTGCCATGTCACCTTTGGCTATTGAATTTTGTGTGTTTTGATTGAAACTTTGACTAAGCATAACTTTTGCATCTGAGCTTGGATTGAGATGTCGTTTGCATCACATTGGATTCCTTGTGACAAACTCTTTGATCTAGTTAAGGTTTCATTGCAATTTGAGGAATTTTATTCTTTATCCATTAGGGATCCTCCTAGTTCAACAAGAGTGGTTGCATTCATTTAAATTCATTTTTAGAGTGGATTTCTAGCTAATATACATAATTAGGAATTATTTTTTTTATAACCCTATTTTCCACTCCATTATAGTGAGAGAGACCCAAGTTCAACATACCTTAGTTGTTGGCAAGAAGGCATCCCCTTTCGCCTTTTCTTTTACTTACATGGGTATTACAAGGGAGTTAGAACATGTTAAATGGGTGATATTACATAATTGAGTAATTTCTCATAATTATTTTGTCACAATTTCATAATTATGAAATAATAATATTTCATAATCGAGATAATTGAGAAAAAATTTCTAGAGTTTGTCATTCCTAAGGAGATCAAATTGACCAATTTCCATAGTTTTTCATTCCCAAGGAGATCAACTCGATCTGCTTGTCTATGAGTTGGTTAGGGGTGAATTAATGTGGAATTTTCCTAACTTATCTAGCCTATGGGTGTTCAAGTACATTTTCCCAGAGAGGGAAAAAGGCCTATATAAACTAGTCATGTAAAGGGGAAAGTAGATCTAGTGAGTTAGATATAGTGCGAGAGCTTTGTCCATTTGTTGAAGCTATCTTTGCTAGAGGTGGAGACCAAGATTACAAGTGGAGTCCTTGGCAGGACTAACAAAGCAACAGTTCCTTGTGATTGAGAAATTCAGATCACAATAGGTTTGATTTGTTTTTTTTATTTTCACTCACATATTTTTTTTTCTCCTCACCTTTTATAGTCATTTGAGATAGGATTTTGGTACAAACCTGCATGAAAACCTCCTTCAATAGAATGGCAACCATAACAAAGAGATTTTAGATAGTAACTTTTATTGGTTTTTTTAGAACTCTCTTTCTATTTTACCATTATTTGTATCTCAATTTAGGTATTCATTAAGCTCTAGCCCATAATGGTGAAGCCACATTTCCTATAAATTTTCAATCATTCTGATTTGTATCATTCCCAAGAAATTGTGTACTTGTTTCATAATTTCATACATTGTTGAATGACATTCCCTTTAATAGTCACATGATTGAATTGTTCATATGTGAAACATGCTCATGTGACTGTGACACTATGAATTGAAAAAAGGATGAAACCCTTGAGAGATTCACATTTTTGGAAAGGTTTTTTTTTGTTCGATAGTCAGTGTTAACATTTATTTTTTCCATAATTACAAATTTATTTATCTTTTTACTTATCATTTAGTTGCTAAAAGTTGAAGAATTTATGTTGTTAAATAATTAATTACCTATTTAAATCATTTACCACTTTTGGGTTTTTCGTTTTCATGATTTCATTCATAATTTCACTTTTTTGCACTGTCAATTTCAATTTTTCACACCACATGTGCACAGTCAAAGGACCTAAGGTCTTTCCCATACCAAAGTATGTTCTTAAACATGTTTTCTTGGTGATATGGGTGATTTAGAGATGATTGGGAGAGCAAAATTCCTCATTTAATACACAATATGTTTGGTTCATGCCACTAAGCCAAGAATTTTAAATTCAACTGACTTAATATAACCAACTAAATCCTGCAAAAAAAGAGTAAAACAATTTATGTTAGGGTTGTGGATTTAGGCATTGAAACAACACACCATGATATTTCAAATTTAAAAATAATGGTTTGAGTCCTAGGTAGCTGAGAATCCTATCTAGAGGTTTGTTTTCAAAATAAGGATGCACTCCCATTTGATTCTCATGATTAGGTTGTAATCAATAGTTTAAAAAAGGCTCTGAGCTCCTTCAACCCAAGTGTCACCTCTTAATTATTCCAAGTTGGTAACTCCTTGATCATGGACACTTATGAGATAAGCTAGTGATCAAAACATAGATTTTCCACTATGCAACTCTTGTGGGATAACTAGATTAGTTAAGTTAAATAGTTGTTGCCCCCTTGGATTTCATCACCTTTGGTGATTCACTTTAACTATATTTGTCATACCTTCATTTGCCTTAGTTATTCAATTTCCTCACTATTAGATGTTATTATTTTCTCATGGTTCATTAGAGTGTTTTAGGTGTGTGTGAGTCTGTGTGTTTCTTTCACCATGAAAACTATCACTAAAAAACATATTTTTTCACCATTAAAAGAAAACTTGTAAACCACTAATGCATTGCCTTAATTTTTTATAATATTAGCTTGGATGTATTCATACAATTCACTACCTATATTTAGCAACTTCATATTTGTGGTTTGAACCCAAAGCACGACATTCATGGCACGTTTTAACCTTCTAGGAAGGTCATGTCTCATTAATGTGGAAATTATACAATATGCATGTATATATTGGATTCACCCAATCTAAAAATATGCTAAATTTAAATACTGAATCGCTTCTAAAAATATTTGCGAAATTAAAAACACAATTTCCAATTACATAAGAATGAAGAAAGATCAATCACGCACAACACAAATAATTCCCTAGGGAAAGCTTACAGTTAAAAACCCCACTATTGACTACTTCAAATTATTGACACAATCATATGCTTCTTGTTACTCTTTCTATTCCTTCCTTATATTGTATTCTCCCCCTTAGATATTGTGTACTCTCCCACATAGATATTGCACTCAATTTTTATGGTCCTTTGTTATCTTTCTTGACTACTTCAAATTATCAAATTATTGACACAATCATATATATATTACACTCAATTTTGATGGTACTTTGTTATCTTTCTTGACTACTTCAAATTATTGACACAATCATATGCTTTTACCTTAATATCTTGTAGAGCTCATTTCATCCAAAACACTCAAAAAGAAGTAACTACTATGTATTCCGCTTCTACTCTAGATAGAGAAAGTAACGACTCTTTCTTGCTTAACCATTAAACCAAAGACTCTTCTAAGTAGAATTATACATTTTCCACTTGTACTAAATTCACAAGCCTAGTTAAATCTCTATATGTTGTCAATGTAAATTTCTCACAAGTAAATTTGTCAATGTAAATTTCTCAACTTTTACAAGTTTTATAGGCAGAGTTTGTAAAGGGCCAGGTAGCCTCTAGATCTCATATTTTATGGAAGGTGAAATATCTAGTAAATGCCCCTATAGTCAATCTCTAGAATAGATCTAAATAGAAGTTCTTCATTTTAATATCCATAAAACACAACCACTTTAAGTTAAACTGTTTACATGCATGTCATTTCTCCCACAAACTAAAGGCTTCCTCCCATTAATTTTAGATGTGAATTATACCATAAAATTTTTAAGTCAAACTTTAAGATAAACCATGCACATGTCATTTTCAATAAATGTCAATTTAATATCTAAATTCACATATGTTTAGTGGTGTCATTGTTTCACTTCCGATATTATGTTGCTTACCTTGCTAATCAGTTATTAGACTACATATCTTCATATAGAACTTGCAAATTTAGCATGATGGAAATGTGAACTAATTAGTTATTAGACTACATATCTTCATATAGAACTTGCAAATAGCATGATGGAAATGTGAACTTGCAAATAGTATGTTGGAAATGTGGATCTCAAAGAAAAGTCATGATTAATGCTTCTAGAAACCAAACATAATAATGTATTAGGACATGCTCCTTTAACTTGAAAATAGTACATGGTCGAAATGTGGATCTCATGAATCTTCATGATTAATGTTTCTAACCATTGTTTCACTTCCAATATTATGTTGCTTACCTTGCTAATCAGTTATTAGACTACATATCTTCATATAGAACTTGCAAATTTAGCATGATAGAAATGTGAACTAATTAGTTATTAGACTACATATCTTCATATAGAACTTGCAAATAGCATGATGGAAATGTGAACTTGCAAATAGTATGATGGAAATGTGGATCTCAAAGAAAAGTCATGATTAATGCTTCTAGAAACCAAACATAATAATGTATTAGGACATGCTCCTTTAACTTGAAAATAGTACATGGTCTAAATGTGGATCTCATGACTCTTCATCATTAATGTTTCTAGAAAACAAACATAATTTAATGTATTAGGACATGATCCTTTAGGCTTGGTGGAATTACCTTTGCTTTCATGATTAATGCTTCCAGAAACCAAACATAATTTAATGTATTAGGACATGTTCCTTTAGGCTTGGTGGAATTACTTTGCTTTTTATTTCTCTCTTACATACACACATATATATATTAAGAGATGATCCCATTTTCTTTTTTATTCATAGATCAAATGTCATTTAAATACAAGATTTATCATAATGTACAATTATTCATTCCATATTATTCATAAATTCATAATGTACAATGATTCATTCCATATTATTCATAAATTTTTTCATTGAAAAATGAACCCTTTAAATGACGAACCTAGTTAATGTTTATTCTTCATGAAGAAGACTACTTGATCTTTCAATTTGAATTTGATGATGGTCAGGTTTGTTATATTTATTGACTACTTCAATTATTGACACAATCATATGCTTCTTGTTACTATTTTTATTCCTTCCTTATATTGTATTCTCCCCCTTAGTTATTGTGTACTCTCCCACATAGATATTGCACTCAATTTTGATCCAGTCCTTTGTTATCTTTCTTTACTTCAAATTATTGACACTTGATTGAATATAGATATTGCACTCAATTTCATAGGCTCTTCTTTTGAAGTCAAATATATTGTATTCTCCCCCTTAGATATTGTGTACTATCCCACATAGATATTGCACTCAATTTTGATGGTCCTTTGTTATCTTTCTTGACTACTTCAAATTATCAAATTATTGACACAATCATATAGATATTGCACACAATTTTGATGGTCCTTTGTTATCTTTATTTACTTCAAATTATTGACACTTGATCATATAGATATCATATAGATATTGCACTCAATTTTGATGGTCCTTTGTTATCTTTCTTGACTACTTCAAATTATTGACACTTAATCATATAGATATTGCACTCAATTTTGATGGTCCTTTGTTATCTTTCTTGACTACTTCAAATTATTGACACAATCATATGCTTTTTGTTATTCTTTCTATTCCTTCCCACATAGATATTGCACTCAATTTCATAGGATCTTCTTTTGAAGTCAAATATATTGTATTCTCCCCCTTAGATATTGTGTACTCTACGACATAGATATTGCGCTCAATTTCATAGGCTCTTTTTTTGAAGTCAAATAAGTGGCAATAATTTACAAGAACTATCCCTAATTTGTTTCTCACATGTTCAAATGGTTCTCTAACAAGATAATTTACAAGAAATATTCCTAATTTGTTTCTCACATATTCAAATGCTTCTCTAATAAGAGGCTTTGAAGGATCTACAACCTCCGATTGAAGGATGAAGGGCAAGGACCTTCAAAGTAAAACCAAAGGTTAAAGGATCTACAACCAAAGGTTGAAGATCATTAAACTGAAGGTTTAATAATACAACCTTGAGTGATTCCACGGGTCCTCTACACCCTTCAGATGGTGAAATTGGGATAGGTCTAGTGTTTACTTCTACAAGTTCTATATGCAAAGTCTGTAAAGGGCCAGGTAGCCTTTGGATCTCGTCTTTTATGAAAGGTGACATGTCTAGTAAATGCCACTACAGTCAATCTCTGGAATGGATCTAAATAGAATTTCTTCATTTTAATATCCATAAAACACAACAACTTTAAGGTAAACTATGTACATGTGTCATTTCTCCCACAAACTAAAGGCTTCCTCTAATATCCATAAAACACAACCACTTTAAGGTAAACTGTGTACATGTGTCATTTCTCCCACAAACTAAAGGCTTCCTCCCATTAATTTTAGATGTGAACTCTACCATAAACTTTTTAAGTCAAACTTTAAGATAAACAATGCACATGTTATTTACTCATGATCTTGTGTCATTTTTCTCATGCATTTGCAATAAATGTTGATTTAATATATATATTTTTATTGAATTTATTTTTTTCCAGGGATAAGAAAACCATTAAATATGGTTGAAAAATGGAAATTATGCATAGAAGTTTCTTGCTATCCCAATCCAGGGAAAGCAGTGATTACATATGTGTTTTCCAATATTGCGACTAGCAAAGTCGTCTAAAGGAAAATGAATATACCGGGAAGAACAACAAACAATGAGGCATATTATATCAGATTGATAGAAGGCTTGGGAACAACGATGAAGTATGGATCAAATAGAATTGTATTTTTCACCAATTCTGAACTTGTGTGTAACCAGATGAATGGCGTGTGCCAAGTTAAAAAGGAGAGGCTAAAAAAACTGCATGGAATAGCAAACAATATTGTTAGCCAATTTCAATTTTTTAGTATAAGACATTGTACAAATGTGAATAAGATGTCTGTTGATCTATTGCGTGGGGAAATGCCAACTCATGATTCATCTATCAAAGATGAATTAGAATTATACAGAGCAATGCCAATGCAAGATTCATCTCTCAAAGATGAATTGGTTTTGAGATGCTCTTCTTAAAAAATTCAAGATTCATCTCTCAAAGATGAATTAGTGTTGAGATGCTCCCCTTCAAAATTTATTGATGGAAATTGTAACATATCTTGGATATGTTTGTGTTGTGTACTTATAAATGCGTCTTTTTTAATGACCATGTGTTTTTTTTCAATTATATACCAAGTGTGCTCCCACCACACCATGTAAAGCACAACTTGGTGAACTTCACATTTGCAACAAGTAAACTTCACGTTTTTATAAAATTAAAATGCGGGGACTTCAAGAAATTTTTGTTTAAATGGAGTTTCATACTTCTTTTTTAATGACCATGTGTTTTTTTCAATTTTATACCAAGTGTGCTCCCACCATGTAAAGCGCAATTTGGTGAACTTATCATTTTTATAATTTCTTTTTTTCTTAAATTGAGTTTCACACATCAATTATTGCTTTGAAAGTTGTGTTCTACATAATTTGTGTACACTAAATTACAAATTGATTTTCTAAAATCTATTTTGTGTAAATTTCCACCAATAAATATATATATCATGGAGGATGAACGACGAAGATCAACTGAATCCCATATGGGGGTTCAGGGATCGGGGGATGTTCATGGTATTTAAATATAATCTTAAATCTCCATACATGTGTGTACATATGGAATTGATTTTTTATTAACTTTGTGAGTTAAATTAGTTGTTAATAAGTTTCATTTTTTAATTTTTAGGAGGTAAGAGGAGAAGGGTTTCTACTCCATCCATGGAGCGTGCCCATGGTTCACCCAATCATGGTATGGTTCACGCAATTTAATTAATGAATATGTATATGTATTTATATGTACACATGAATGTATTTTTCAATTGATTATAAATTTGTAATTGTTTATGAAGCTTCTCTCTCGTCTCGAGAGGTTGGTGGTGGTTCAAATCCACTTAGAGGGCCATCAATGAGTGGTAGCAGGTTGCGTGAAGGGGGTGATATTTATTCCCCCGAAGGCCAATCAACGGATGTTGGTTCTCAGCAGGGTCATGTTGGAGAAGATGCTAACCAACAACGTCAAGGTTGCCATCAATTTTAATATTTTTTTCATTAAATTTGTACAACTTTTTTTACATGTGTTTTTTCTAATATACAAAATTATATATATATTGATGCAGAGGCCGAAAATGTTCCAAATAGTGGTCAAAATAGACGCAGGGCAGACCACTACATTCAAGAAGAAGGTTGTCTACCCAACACAACTTATCCGACTGACATTATTGATATACCATGGGAAACAAACATGGCGCAATGCACCTTACAAAGGTGTGAAAAAATTCATGCAAAATTGCAGAGAGATCTCATGGCTTTGACTCTACCTGCTGAGAGTCGACAAAGCCTTGAAATAGTTACACATTCATTGGACGAAATTGTAAATATGTAGAAAACTCTTGGGCCAACAATTGATACATTTGTAGAAGTGATGAGAAAGAGAAAGGAAACAGTAATGGGTCCAGATAAATGGGAGGATGTAAAACAAAAAGTTACAAAAGATTTGGCCAAGTCAATGTTTAATTTCAAGGAAGGGCCAAAAAGAAAAATGTTGAAGGTGAAATATTTCAAGCACCCAAATATAGCTTGCTATTTGTATGATAGGCAGCTTGCGGCCTATGGAAGGCTCCCATGGAACGATGAGGTTCCTATTTATTTTTCACAAATGTTTTACACAGAATTTTTTTTGGGTATGAAACCCAACTACAATGACCTTCCGTCAGAATTTTTTGGCCCAGGGAAAGGTCGATTATATGACCGTAAGGGCACTAAGCGAGATGTGAAGTTGCCTCACCCTGAGCCGCCATTGGTGAGTCGACCTTTTCAGGTCGAAACTCTGCAGTCAGAGATGTATGCGACTTCTCAAATAAGTCGAGAAGCAAGGGATGTTATGATCAACAATGTTTACAGTGGATTGGGTGGAGTCGATGTTTGTTTAAATCGACAAAGAGCACGTGAAAATGCATGCCAATTTTGTGTATTGTACAGATGAAGAGATTGACAACATGAATGTTGAAGATCTCCGAATATATGCAAAAAATTGTCACAATGGTTTGCAAGACCTAATTCTTCATGAGGAAGAGGGCACCGGAACAGTATGTGTTAATGACCTTAGGGTTTGAAATTATTTTCACATACACATACATGTGTACAATTTGTAATAAATACATGTGTATGTACATGTATACATTTATTTGTATGTACATTAATCTAACAAAAATCTATGATTATATGTTAAAACACCATTTGCAGTTCTCACACATGATGCGTGACGAAAATGTTAATATCACGTTCGGGACCTCTGGTTCAAACAATGCAGATGGGTCTGACCATCAAGATATGTTGGCAAATGTTAGTGTTTTTTAAGTGATTTTAAAATAAATAATTGTGCACACATGTACATGTATGTATATATAATTTGATAAAATGTTTTAACAGATACCGATTTCGTCCGATGTTTTTGGGATCGCGGTACCTTCTTCTTCCTTGGGAGATGTACCTTCTACTTCCTTGGGAGATGAGCCACAAGTATGGACAATTTTTCACAAGTTTAAAATTTATGTTTAAAAGTTATATATATATATATATATATATATATTCTACCTCAAAAAGTTTCATTAAAATTTGAGATATATATATATATATATATACATATATATATATATATATATATATATATATATATAGAGAGAGAGAGAGAGAGAGAGAGATCTATATTTTGAGTTATTTAAAAATTTTTGAATTTAGGTTCCTATAGAAGATTTCTTTAATCCGCGGACTCTAGCGACGGAGATAGGAACATCCACAACATTTGAACAAGTTGTCTTTAGTTCCTTTTTTTAATATTATTGAAAATAAGTTTATATATGTACACGTACATTTTCATTTGAAAGTTTTTAATATATATATATATATATATATATATAACTGTACATGTATATTGTACAGTTTACCGTTGCAGATGTTCCTATGGGGGCGGAACTTGTTCATCAAATGGAGAGGGAACTTCATGAGGTATTGCATGATTTTTTTGTTATATTTTGTTTTTTACATGAAGTTCTAGATATATATATTCTCACTCATTTTTAAAACATCAAATTTTAATGTTCAAGTACATGTGCATTGTGTATGTAGGTTTTCCATGATGCTTCACATGATAGTGCGTGGATTGAGACCCTGATAGGAAAGACACTAGATCCGTCTCTATTTGATGGACATGATTTGTAGATTTGATTTCAAGATTTAGATGGTCTTAAAATTTGTTAAACTTGATACAGTTTGATACTTGTGAGATCTACAATTTTTGGACATATTTTATTACATTGTTAATATAATTTGTTTTATTTAATTTTTGGATGGTTTTAGTACTTTCGGCATGTGAATGTGAAGTAATGTTGACATCTATAAATTAATGTTGTCATCTGAACTACATTTGGCATGTTATGTAATGACATGTGTTATAATTTGTTTTGTTTTTAAAATTTAAGTTTTGGATTCTTGGAGTACATTTGGCATGTGAAGTAATGTTGTGATCTATATTTTTTTGTTAAATTAAAAGTTAAAAGTTTTGGATGGTTTCAATCTACATTTGGCATGTGATATAATGTTAAATGTTTTTATTGGATAGTTGAATTATAATTGGCATGGCATGTGAAGTTTTTAAAACTCAAGTTTTGGATGGTTTCAATCTACATTTCACATGTGATATTTAATGTTTTAATGTTGCATGATATATAATCAAAAGGTTTTTAAAACTTAAGTTTTGGATGGTTTCAATCTACATTTGGCACATGTGGTATATAATGTTAAATGTTTCTATTGGATCTAGTTGAATTATAATTGGCATGGCATATGAAGTAACGTTGCATGATATATATAATCAAAAAGTTTTTAAAACTCAAGTTTTGAATGGTTTCAATCTACATTTCGCATGTGATATTTAATGTTTTAATGTTGCACGATATATAATAATAAAAAAATTAAAACTTAAAAGTTTTGGATGGTTTCAATCTACATTTGGCACATGTGGTATATAATGTTAAATGTTTCTATTGGATAGTTGTTCACTATAATTGGCATGGCATGTGAAGTAATGTTGCACAAATCCCTTTAATTTTGATTTAATGTTAAATGTTTTTTAAATGTAAATCCATTTACTTTTGATTTGATGTTAAATGTTTTGATATAATGTTAAATGTTTTGATCTAAGTTTTTGATGGTTTCAATCTACATTTGGCCTATGGAAGACCCCATGCGTAGCCAACGGATGTGTTGCAGAAGGGGAGGTGGGGGTAGGGATGGAGGGGGCAGGAGTGCTGGATCTCGCCCTCCTCTTTCCATCCATGACACAAGTAGCCACCCTCCTCCAGCAAGCAATGAAGCACAATTTCAGTTCACCAGTGCTATGGTTAGACCATGAATTACGACGACCATTTCCATCTCTTTTTAGGAGGAGCCGCAAGATCAAGGTGCTTCTAGTTCCAGGAGGCAGTGGAGAAAATCCACCATTCCAGCCCATCAACTCCAGGACACCAGAAAGTTGGTAGCTCTTCCAGTCAAATCCACCTCGATGAGCTCCAACAGCGATGGCACGAGCAGCGACAACTCCTCCTAACACTCCAAGGGAGTAGATGATGATCCGTAGGACTACGGTTGTCCAATTGTGGAGGAGAATCCTCCTACACACATCGATAGCTAGCCTAATGTCAGGTCCTCTTTCGATTTTTCTCGGTTATGGGCAGTCCCTTTTCTGTTTTTTTGATTCATACCCCCTCTAGTGTTGGCTAGTTAGGTAACCCAGGAGACGGGTCTCGCTATGTATATTATGTTCATTACAGTTATATATGTGTAAATCCTTTAATTTTGATTTAATGTTAAATTTTAAATGTTTTTATATAATGTTAAATGTTTTGATCTAAGTTTTGGATAGTTTTAATCTACATTTGGCCTAGATGGAAGACTCCCATGTGAAGTATTGTTCTGATTGAATAAAAAAGAGTAAAGAAGTAGTTGTATATATGTAAATCCCTTTAATTTTGATTTAATTTTATTTAAATGTTAAATATTTTGATACAAGTTTTGGATGGTTTCAATCTACATTTGGCCTAGATGGAAGATACTCCTATTTGAAGTATTGTTTTGATATATTCAAAAAGATTTTATAGTTATATGTAAGTTCCTTTAATTTTGATTTAATGTTAAATGTTTCAAGATATAACATGTTAAATGTTTTGATTTAAGTTTTGGATGGTTTCAATCTACATTTGGCCTAGATGGAAGACTCCCATGTGAAGTATTGTTTTGATTTAATCAAAAAGAGTAAATAAGTAGTTATATGTAAATCCCTTTAATTTTGATTTAATGTTAAATGTTAAATGTTTTGATATAATGTTAAATGTTTTGATCTAAGTTTTGGATGGTTTCAATCTACATTTGGCTTAGATATAAGACTCCTATGTGACTTGTAAATTGTTTTGATTTAATCAGAAAGTTTTTAAAACTCAAGTTTTGGATGGTTGCAGTACATTTGGAATCTTAAGATTGCTTTTGATCTCTACATGTAGTCTTATTTGAATGAAAAAATTTCTAATAGGAAGAACATAGCTTTTCAATACAACTAACCATGTATCAATTGAGCTCTAATTGAAAAAAGAGTTTAAAGAAGTAGATATATGTACAAATTATCCCTTTAATTTTGATTGGAAATATAAGTCTAGTACATATATATGTTTGTTGAATTTGGGTCAATGTCGTTAATGCACTCAAATAGGTAGCCCTTTTTATTTATAATTTGGTAAATTGATGACATTCAGTTAATTGCATTATAGAACATAGAACATATATCCAACCATTGGACAAACAAATTTTGTACTAGATTTTCAATCAGGAATAGAGATGTGGGTCAAATCCCACCAAAAGTCGGAGAAGTGCTCCGAGTCTCTTGTCTGAAAGGAATATTTGTACAAAACTATACTGTGGATGATTTATTTACATTGCACAGATACTTTTTACCAGAAAATCTCACAAGAAAAATTAGGCACATTAAGTTCGTGTATATATCCAATATGATTTTTCATCAATGCACATAGAAAAACTACTTGAACAATTAATTTCATTCTAGAATGTATATATATCCAATATGTAAGTAACATTTTTCATCAATGCACATTGAACATATCTAACCATTGGACAAACAAATTTTGTACTAGATTTTCAATCAGGAATAGAGATGTGGGTCAGATCCCACCAAAATTTGGAGAAGTGCTCCGAGTCTCTTGTCTGAAATGAATCTTCATACAAAACTATACTGTGGATGATTTATTTACATTGTAGATACGTTTTACCAGAAAATCCAACTAGTTTTTCATCAGTGCACATAAGAAAAACTAGTTCCAGTTAATTGCATTCTAGAACATATATATTGAGTACACATGAATCATTTTTCATCAATAGAACATATACATACATACATACATACATATATATATCCTTGATACATGTAAAATTTTTCATCAATGCACATGTATATATCCTTGATACTTTCAGTTGATACTAGAGCACGTGCACATGTACCAAAACAATTTGTACATGTGCAAACAGTTGCACAAATAACATAAGCAGCTCAATTTTTAGTTTCAAGTGTACTGGAAGTTCTAAAACATATTTAATCCAAAGAGAATAAATTGTTGGGCAATTCAATCAAAAAAATTCCAATGGAATGCCATCTTCAATAATCCGTTCATGATCGGATTTTGACATTTTCCATTTCTTAATTTTCTTTTTTCTCTTTGATTGAACCTCTATCAACTTTATGCGTGTTGCACACACCGAGTGACTATATTGACAACTTATGGAATCAGGTTCATAGTCTTCAAAGTAAACAAATTCCCCACTTTGATTAGTTTGTTTGAAAAAATAACCTTTCAGTATAATAGATCCTCTGTCATATTGAAGTCCGTGATCATTATATTTTTCTAATAATTTAATTTTTCGTTCAATGCAACGCATCAAATAATACTTAACATTTTCATCATTGTCAATAGGTGCAATTACAGCAAAAACATCTCCTGCACAATAAAACAAACTTTTAAACAAAACTATACATATTTAAATTTATTTCTAGATCTTTAAATCATTAGAAAGCAATTCAAATGTTACCTTCTCTAACAAGATCAGAAAATCGATCACCATCGGATGATACTGTAGTTTCCTCTGATTAAATTTCTTTAAACATTGCAACAGACATTTTCCCCTTTGTATTTAGCTCTGTATGTTTCCAATCTTTTACATACATGTTGTTTTCACAAATGTCATTGGATTTTGTGTTGTCTATGCAAATATCACAAAAACAAGAATATTTTCTTTTATTCAATGCAAACACATTTCTGGACGAATTTGTTTTAATTGAATGCAATTTTCAAGTCCCTTTTATTGTTTCAACGTCATTTCCAATTGACCTATCTACGTCTTCGATCCCAATATGCCAGAAAAACATTTATATGGAAAATGAAAAGAAGAGTTTGTAAATATGATATCAAAATACAATCAAAGATAATCATTGCACGATAAATACATACACAATGTTTAAAATTAGATTTCCAATAAAAATTAAATTGAATTTGTACCTTCGCACTTCCCTTGAGGGGTTAGTCTCATGGCTTAGAGCAGCGATGCACCATTGAACAACTTCTTTAGCATTCACAGGTCGGCTTGCAGAGGGGTTCATTTAATATCTTTGAAGTGCTCGTTTTATGCATGCTCCTGCACCGTCATGTTCTCCTTTTCCATGGCTAGTCTCAAAGAAATTCCAACAATGTTTAATGCAGGTTTTCTTATGAAGACAACACAACTAAAATAATGATCGTGCATATTTGAATTTCCCTGCGCATCCGTCTGACCATATCCAATGTTCATTGAATGTTATTCCATGATTTTTCAAGGAATCATAAATTTTTCTAAAACAATGTTGTACAAAATATGTATCATTTGTATGATAGTCACTGATATAAAAGTGATATTATTTAATGATATGTCGATTTTCACTTGTGCTTTCTATATGATCGACGTTTTGTTCAGCATGTCTATATAGAATATGGATGAACATGGAGACTTGGTCAGAATGATAGTATTCACTCTGAATTTCTTTTTGTGGAACAAATGTGTAGTTTTTTGCAAAATCAATCACTGACAAAATGGTCCCTGGTGGAAAAAATTCATGAGATTTTTTTGAATTGCAAGTCTTGCCATCGATCTCTATGGGAATGCTTAGTGTATTTGTAAATTTCTGCCTCAAACTTTCTCAAAAAGTCTATCACAAAAATTTCGTCTTCTAGTAATTCAATTCTTTTAACACTATTTGCACCTTGAATCGATGTACCGATATATTCATATCTCTTCCATTTCACTTTCATGTTGGAAAATGATTGATCATTTATATTAGTATGATATTTCTTTTGAAATTTAGTCAAATTTCCACAATCATCGGATTTTTTTACCACCAACATATTTCTTTTTGTAAAATAGTTCATCGCTTTCTCTTTCTCATAGAATTTGAGATATGAAATCACGGATAGTGGAAGGAGGTGAATCCTTCCATAATGTTCTACCAAAATCAAGGAATGTGTCATAATATAACTCAAATTCCACATGATAATGGCAACAACAAGTGTCGCGTACGGTGATAGGTTTTACATACCATGGTTTTTGTTGAACAAAAGCACTGATTGAAACATGAATTTGATGATTCTCTTCTTTGAACTTGTTGAATAACTCTATTTGAGTGGTTTCCAAGAAATATTTTTCATGTTCTTCATACTGATTTCGTGCTATTCTTCTTCGCATCACATGCCTTGCAGTTGGCGAAGAACGCAAATTGTTCTTCCAATATTCATATATTATTTTTTAAACATTTTCTCCAAGTCTATCTTTGTATGGTTGCCTACAAATAGCTCTCCAACAAGTGAGTTCATCATTTACATCTACTTGCAGCCAAAATTTTTGATGTTTGTGCAAAGTTTTTCGCGAGGTTCCTAACGCTCGTGCCATAGATGTTACCAAACGATTCTCTTTAGTACTTGATGAAACCATTGCCATATGTATTCCTCTACATACAATTGAAACATCTTTCTCTCTAGATCTCTTAATTGAATTTATAGCACTACTTAAATTTTGTATCACATCTTCCTTCATTTTTTTATCTTTGGTTGATTTTCGAATACCCAGTAGTGTTGTAGCTTCTTTTAATTTCCTTAATGATAAGAGACCTTTCAACATTTGAGCTTGAACTGTCACTTGCTCATTTAAGAAATACTTTTCAAAAATGAAGTTAACACAATATCGTATAACATGGTCAGGTTTTTATCTCCATATGTGTGAGTGTCAACATTTTCTAACATCTCATCATCGACACTGATTTCATCTGTACATATTCGAAAAAATAGTACATAATAAGCTTACATACCAACAATAAATAACTAAATTAATAAATATATGTATAATTTCAATATTACGTGCATGTGTTCAACACACACACACACACACACACACATATATATACATACCTTGTGATTCAATTTCTTCATTTGAATTTCTTTCAATATTTTCACCATCTTCAATCATTGGTTCAATACCTCTTTCACTTTCTCTTTCAAAATTTTGTATCTCATCATCAATGTTTTGAGGAATATATCTGTCTATTTACATTAAACAAAATATTTAAATTCAAATTAGTTCATCAAATAAAAATTAAGCTTCACATTTTACACAAGGAAAATTTTAAATATATCAATAGATCATAATATTTACATTTACATACCTGCTTCAATTTTTGCTTGAGGTTGATTTTCCCCTTCAATATTTGAGAGGGCTTCTATCTTTCTTTTGCGAGATTGTCTCGTCTCTTCTCTACGTTCCTCAAGGTCTCTTTTTCGATCACATTTTCTCGCACAAGTCCTTCGATTTCCCATGATAATAGAGTATGAAGTTCAAAAAATTTCCTTCAAAAAATTAGACAATAACTCAATTAGAAAAAGCATCACAAAAGATTTAATTTAAAAAAAAAATCATTTTAATTTTTTTGCAAAAAATACATACTCCAATCCAAAACACTTACTTTAAAAAATTTGAGAAAAAAATGTCTTAAAAAATGAAACGAAGCTCAAAATATTTACTTCAACTCAAAACACGTTCTCTAAAAAAATGTCACTTCAAAAAATGCCTCCAATTTAAAAAAAAAAAGTCAGTTTAAAAAATACTTTCAGAAAATGTCTTTTCGAAATTAAAACCAACTCCATACTTTCAAAAAAAATGAAGCAGAAAAAACACCGAAAAAAATGTATTACATACCTCCAAGAAATGTCCTTTGAATGTACATCCAAGAAAATTCCTTAAACCCAAAACAACTATCTGCAAAATCAGACCGTCTCCAAGAATTCAAAATTAAACATAAATCCATACTTTCAAAAAAAAATGAAAAAAAAAAAACATCAAAAAAAAATGTATCACATACCTCCAAGAAATGTCCTTTGAATGCATGTCCAAGAAAATTCTTTAAACCCATAACAATTTTTTCAAAAATCAAACCGTCTCAAAGAAATGTCCTTAAACCCAAAACAATTCTTTGCAAAATTGGTCCGCCTCCAAGAAATGCCCTTAAACTCAAACCTCCAAGAAATGTCTTCAAACCCAAACCAAGACCTTTATAAAATCAGATCAAATGTGCGAAATGTGCGAAAATTATGAATGATTTCACGGCAATTTATATTGCCGCGAAATGTGTTTTAGGAGGGGCGCTGCGAAATTTTCCGGCCGACGTAAAATTAGATTACAGTTCGGCCGAACTTTTATTAAAATTTCAGCCAAACTTCAATAAATAATTCGGCTGAACTATTAAGTCGTTAGATTTAATGGGCCGTCAGTGCAAAAAATAGTTTGGTCGAACTTTTAATCAAATTTCGGCCGAACTAGCGCGTCACTAGTCACGCAGCTTAACGTTTCTGCAACTTTGGACTGATTAAACTCCATTAAAAATTCTGAATTAATTGTTGGAACCAAGACAAGCATTTTCAGAATTGAATCTACTTTTAGGAAATCTAACTTTTATGGAATTTCATAAACATTTACTAATTTTAATTAATTTTCTAATAAAATGGATGCAAACAATTTCTGAGGGTCATTGTGATTCGGTGAGGTAAAGATTACGTATCTCCCCAAAATCTGATTAGTAGCTTTTGAATTTTGTTTATAACTTATATGTTGAGAAATTTGTTCGTCGCAAAACATATCCAAAATATGCATTTTTTTTTCTGTTGGACCGATTCAAAAGAATTCTAGTAATTATGATATGCATCATTGGCTTTTTGTAAATATATGACAAAACCAAAGTAGACTACTAATACAGATTGTTGTAACACATTTGTTTTCTCAAAAACATAAATTTTCAATGAATACAACATTGCGTATTAACATGAATTGTTATGAATCCTTTGATTGTTAAGAAACACGCACTCAAAGAAATGCTAAGTTGAAGCACTATCAAATCTACATAAAAAAATTTCAAAAAATAAGTAATAGAAAGCTAACAAAAGGTTTGACAACTTTTATTTTTATTGCAAAATGAAATTCATGAGAAAAATTGTTATAGTTTGCGAGAAAGTTGAAGAACCAAAAAAAATAGGAAATTTTTTTCTCAAAAAAAGGCAAAAAATGTAACCTAACTTCACGTTTCACCCTTCATCCATCATCTTTGGATTAGCAAATTCAATCCTCTCCTTCATGTGAGTAGGCAAACTACTCAAGAATCATTGCACTTTTCTTTGTCATCCTTAAGTATATTGCATACCTTAATAAGGTAAACTTAGTAATGAATCCATCCATAGATAATTGACCCAACATTAAATCATGAAACTCTCAAGATTTTTCTTTTATAGAATCGATACAGTAGATATTTTTCTTTAAAAATTTTCTTAAATTCATCTTAGGTCACATTTTGATATTCAATCCCTTGTACGTTTTTCACTTCCTCCCACCATAGCCATAGCTTTCTCCAGAAATTGATATGTTTCCAAGTGGGTCTTGAGTTTCTTGTTGTATTCATATACTTGTAAATATTTATTCATGTTTATTATTCAATATTTTTCCATTTTCCTCGGCTTCCCATCAGAAATTGGGAGGCTTAATTTTTGAAATTCACCTTATAATTTGACTTTTCTGTTTCTTCAATTCATTGATACGAAACATTTACGGATTCAACTTCATTATACATTCCTTTATTACTTTGTTGAGTATGACTCATTGTTGGATTATCATGAGCTTGTTGTTGTTGCTCCCTTCCCCATGGTGTGCCTATCAGGCTAAGTGTTTGTGCGGTGGGAGAAATTTTATTGTCTAAAGTAATCTAAAGTATTCTATCTTGCTCCCTCATTAGGCATTCATTATCACTTTGGACACAGAATCATCTTGCACAGAAGTTGTTGTACACTATATCCAACAATACGGTGGTCTATCTTTGTTGCTCTTCCAACAATTTGTTGGTTTGGTAGTGTTAGTCCACACTTGGTTGTACCCACATTTCGGATTAATCTCGAGTTGGTCACAGGGTGGGACTTTAGTCATTCTTGGTGTACGATGTGTTGGATACTATATATTGAATACTTTTCAATTTTTTGTCATTGTATATTTTATACCTTAAAAATTTTAAACAAATATTTAGAAATACCAAAGTTATATTTAGTGGCCATCTCGCCTAGCTCGAGAGGTTGGGATAACTAACCTCTCCCCGCTCACCGTTCCGGTTCATTCGTTGTTGTCTTTGAGATGGGTTGCCACTGCGCAGCTGGCATGAAAAATCCTTGGGGTAATTATCACATTATGGGTTGTGTTGTTTGGCTTAGAACAAGAGATAACATTGTTATTTTTATTCGGTATGGTGGGTATGTTTTCTTTTGGTTTCTCCTTGTGTGATTTATCATTCAACTTCCATTTCTTCCTCTCAGGCTTTAGTTCTCCGAGTAAGTTAATTTGAGATCTTATTTCCATCCATTTTAATTTGAGGCTATCTTCTTCTGTAGAAATGATTTAAGGGGTTTTATGGCGAAGTGTTAGATTTCTATTGATAATTTACAATTGTTTCGGGTTTAACTCCATGTTTTGGGTTGTATTCCCGGCTTGTTACTCTTGTACAATGTCGAAAGAGTCGACGAAGAACTTTGAATTACTTCGAATTAGGCCCTCCAGAGTACATGGCCTCCGTTTTTTGAAGGTAAGCTATGTTGTTTCACACGTTATTTACGCAATATTCTTGGGTATTTTCTTTCTCATTTACATTTACCTTTCTTCCTTCTTACTATCATACCCTTCTTCTATTTTTTCAAGTACACATTGAGAGCGAGTCTCCTCGTCATTCCCCTCTCTCTGCCACCTCATTGTGCATCTTAACACTTACTCCTTTACCCTTTTTGTTTGAAGGATTGGTATGCAAGTTTCATTCTAAGTTCGGGGATTGCGTCCTCTCTTTGGATAAACGACATCTATTTCCATACCATACATGCAAAGTTTTTACTATGAGTCTCTTCGAATTTTGAATAGGTTTTAGGCATATATATATATATATATATATGGAATTAAATAATTTATTTTTTAAGTTATTGTTCCCTTTGTGTTGCCCTCCCAACGAGGAGTTTTACAGCCTATGGCACTCTGTTGTGTTACTAAATTATGTATTTAGTTTTCATTTTGGCATAATTGTACCTTGTTCATAATATGTAACCTTGAAGACTGTAGTGTATATTAAATATGGTTATTACTATCGACACATTTTTATGGGTTTAAGGCTATAAATATATTTGATATCTTTCGACTAGAAATGTTCATCATTACTCATAATTTATATTCTTTGTTTTGTTTTATATGGTGGAAGTTCGAATACCGTTGTGAGAGTGTTTCGATTGGAAACTCTATATGTATTTACATGTAAGAATATATATATATATATAGATATATATATTTTATTTTGTAGTTTCAATATATGTATTTTTCCCTTTCAATGCTTGCGATTTCTATAGGTTTAACCTTGAACATAAATTATCTACACATGAATCTTATAACGAGAAAATAGACAATAGCAAAAGAGCATAAAACATAAAATAGATCAACATGATTTTCCCCTGGATCCCAAATCGAGATGACCTTGATTTTTCATTATATTCCTTTAATTAATACAACACATATATATATACATGTTGAACCATACATAAACACAATCCATTAACCCTAGATTAGAACATAACCGTAGTTCCCTTGACGGATCTACAAAATACTAGGGGTCGAAAACTATCATACCCCGGAAAAAACCATATGCAAACTCATGCATAAAACATGGGTGGAGTACACTTTTATGGTGGAATTGCACACCAAAAAAAAATTTGGGCGGGCGGCGCGCACGGTTTAACGGGGAGGGGCTTTCGCCCCACCTAGCGGCCCCATCAGCATGCTGGCACAGCGCCTTTGTACAGCGTAGGGCTAGTCGTGGAAAGAATATAACACACACCCAACATTCTCCCACTTGTTGTTTCTTTCAAAAGGACACGAGAGGCTTAGTCATTTGGCCAATTATTCAGCACAAGAGAACTTCGAGTGCTTACGGACTTTGTCAATGCATTTGCAACATTCTTCAAAGTGTCCACCTTTACACGACAACACCCATACCCAGCCTCAACCATGTCTAACAAGTGATATTGGACATCAATGTACTTTTTATTTGAATGATAAAAGCGGGTTCTTGTCGAAGGTGCACTTTAGCTATCACGGTCTATCCTTGCGCAAGCTTGTTGTAACAACCCCATACTTGAACACAATCTTGCCTTAAACTACTTCCTTGCTTGCATGAGTGGGCTGCTATGTGATACTGCCTACGCGTAGTTGAAAGCACCACTATGAACTATCTTTTACTCATCCATGTTGCACCTCGAAATAGGTTAAACACATACCCACTTGTAGATCTTCTTTGGTCCGGATCATTGGGTACGCATCAACAAAACCACGATGTCCTAATCACGATATTTCCTTGTTGCTAAAAAATACATAATCACTAGTGCCACGTAAATATTTGAAAACCACGCTTCTTTTCTTTGTCCATGCTCCTTCACACAGGTTTGACATCGCTTGCAACAAATACTCCCCACTTTGCATGTGCAGTAATAAGTCTAGTATGAACCATTGCATACATCGGTACCTACACTTGCATATGGAATACGGGACGTATCACTCCTCTTCTTCTTGTGTCTTGGGACACTATTCAACAAACGACTTGCACCTACGGGAATAGGAACACTCACCATTTTACTATCACGCATGTTGAACCTCTATGATATAGTCTCGAAATACTTCCTCTGGTTTAACGAAACTTCCTCTTTGCTGATATCTCTTAATTTCCATGCCCAAAATATGGTTTGCGACACCAAGATCCTTCCTTGTCGAATTTGGAGAATAGTTGGGTCTTCAAATCTTCGATAATTTCTTTGTCATTTCAATCAACAACATATCATCCAAATACCAAGACCAAATAAATAACATGGTCACCAATTAATTTAAAATAAACATAGTGATCCTCCTTGCTTCCTGATGAAGCCAAGTCCCATCTTGGTATTTGTTTTAACCCATACGGGGAACTACTTCAACTTTGCACACCCCGGTTCTTTCTTACCCTTCACCATAAAGCCTTAGGGTTGCTTCATGTATATCTCCTCTTATGGTCCCCATGAAAAGAAATGTTGTCTTCACATCCATCTGTTCTATCTCAAAATCAAATGCGGCTGACAAAAAATAAAAGTAATCTAATAGAAGTAACTTTGTAGCAGGGAGAAAAATATCACAAAATCAATTCCGGGCAAGTAGAATAACCTTTAATACCAAGCCCAGAGCTGTATTTCACCTTTCCTTCTACATTTCATCTTCTTCTTAAAGACCCATTTGCTCCCAATGGACTTCCTTCAGTGACAACTCCACCAAATACCATTACCTCATTTTTATGCAAGGATGTCATTTCATCAGCCATGGCCTCCTTCGAGTTTCCATCCTCTAAATATCTTGTAGCTACCGACGATTCTGCCGGGATCATCATCGGTTATAGTTAAGGCAAGGCACAGGCAGAAGCCAGGATGGACTATACCTTTACGGTTTCCTTCTTTCCCGAATGATCTTCTCAAAGGCTGGGGTTTGTGGCTCTTCCTCTTTTGTTGTAAAGTCGGGTCCATACTCCTTTAGCTCAAACTCTATCTTCTCAAGTTCCTTTGGTAGGAATTCATGTGTAACAACATATTTCACCTCTCTAAACACCACATCTCGGTACATACTTCTTCCTTGTTTACGGGTTCTGAAAGCACTTAAACCTTTTAAACCATCCTTATACCTAATAAAGATGCACCTTTCGGTTGTTATCCAACATGGTCCTTTTCTTCTTTGGAACGTGTACATATGCATCACATCCAAATACCCTTAGATGTGGAGAGGTTTCTTACCGGTCCATACCTCATGTGGATTCTTATCCTCCAACGGCGGTGAAGGTGATCTAACTAGTAACATCGATCTCACTTCACTCTACACGAGTCTTGTCCTAACATCGGGCCACCCCTTCCAGGCATGCTTCTTGCCTTTCCATCGGCGTCTGTCATTCTTTTTGCAACTCCCGTTTTGTTGAGGTGTGTATGGAGTAGTCTTACGCGTGCGTACCACCGCCTTACAAACTCTTCCGTCCTTCTTGCAAAACTCCCCACCGATATCATCTCGGCGCCTTTATCTTCTTCTCTGTCTGTTCCACCCCGAACCTTAAATTCTTCAAATTTGTCAAAGACTTGATTTCTTCCTCAAGAAATATATCCATGTATTCACTTAAGAAGTAATCTATGAATGAAACATAGTACACATACTTTCCCGGTGATGGAAGTGACATAGGTCCAAACACATCCTTTGTGCAAAGTTCTAATATCTTGTTAGCCCTCTTAGCACTAGAAGGAAAACTCACCGATTCTTCTTCATATACACAATGTTCATAAGTGAAATCAGGGAATCGAGTTAGACATACCTTCTACTGTGCCATTTCTATGTAGTGTCAAAGGAAGCCCTTCTCTCCGATATGTCCAAGCCTTTGATGCCATAGCATGGTATTTTCTCCGGAGACAGCTAAGTTCCCGGCTCCACTTTCGGGAACCACGGTACATTGCCTTACATCAATAACGATTACTACCTTGTAGCTTATATGAAGTTCCAATCTGAACTCTCGCATTAATACCGGTGTACGAACCATCTTGCGGGCATCTTTCTCGAACCTTTGTTTTTACACCATCATCCATCTTGCTTACGAAATCAGATTTACGACCAGTATGGGAATATACGAGAACACCATGAAGTGTTCTAATCCTTCACCTTGCGACTTCAACTTGGCCTTTCCACGTCAAAGCCGATTCTAGACTTCCTGTCATCCCTAGGAAGGCATCACCACCATCATATTTCTCATACTCTGAGAACCATTCCCTATGGGGTAGTGAAAGGATGCACCTAAGTCAATCAACCATGACTCTTGATCTACATGTATACCTCAAGAAGAAGCGAAATACACATCCCACCTTCATCAGGAGTGGTTTTGCCTCATAGAAGGAGCATCCTTCGGATCCCTTTCCTTTCTTAGGGGCTTTTAGATACGCACTCAGATGCAACAGTGCCCTTCCTTTCCACATTTCCGACATGCCTTTACAAAATTTCTAAGAGATTTAGATCTCCTCTGAATTTAGATCTCACTCGAAACCTTATTCTTGTTTTGTTTTGGGACCTTCACTAAATGCAGGATGAGCATCTCCATTTGACCTCATATTTCTCCATCTCATTTCCTCCAAGCTGACGGTACAGAGACAGTATCATCAAAAATTTAAGGTAGTTGTATTGCTACCTATTGCAATAACTAGACTATCACACGAGTACGTGAGAAAACAACAAGCTGATGCACTTGTCTTCCTTAAAGTTTTAATATCAACGGATGACGGTGACTGTGATATTGAAGGCGTTTAGACACTCTGTACGAGTCTCCATCCTTCATCCTCGAGTTATACGACTTTTCCGCGGGGAACAACTTATTCACAGAGACTTAGATTGGTACAAAGTCCCAAAGTTTTCCCAAAAATTCTTCGTCGTAGCTTCCCAGATACATTCAACAATACGGGCAGAGACACACAAGCTGTGTTGTGCTCTTAGCCTTCGTCCGATTTCTTCCGGTCTTCATACAACATTGCCATTGGTTTTAGTACACGGATCTCTGTGAACCAACGATCTTTATCCACCGGTAGATCACTCCATCTTGAGCTTCCATAACTCAAAAGATGCGACAATTAAATTTCTCGATCTCTATCTTCCCACCGCGCTCGTCATCTTCTTTCACCACAAGAATTGATCCAGCCAGGTCTCCCCTTTGAATAGAATTACCTCGAGGCCGACGAAAAAAGCCTCGGTGACAAGCGTCCCCTTGAAGCCGAAACAACTACGATACCAAATATGGGTTTATTTTGAATAGGGTGTCTACACATGAATCTTATAACGAGAAAATAAGCAATAGCGAGAGCATAAAACATAAAGCAGATAAATACGAGAGATTTTCCCTACGGATCCCAAATCGGGACGACCAACTTTATTTTTCATTATATTCCTTTTTAGTGTTACAACACATATATATACATGCCAAAAGCATACTTAAACCCCAATCAGCCCAACACCAGATTAGAACATAACTATAGTTCACATCGGCAGGATCTAAAAAATACTGAGGTCGAAAACCATCATACCCCGGAAAAAACCATGTGCAAAATCTGCATAAAACATGGGTGGGTCACTGTGAGTGGGACCGCATACCAAAAAAAAATTTCATCGGGGGCGCTGCCCCGGACCCCGGCAGAGGGGCTACGCGCGCGCGGCCCCGCTGCGCCCGGTGCAGCGTGGTATAGGGCTGGTCATGGAAAGAATATAACACACACCCAACAATTTCTTTATAACGTGGCCCCTTGTTTCTAATGTCTTGGTTATTTGACGAGAAGACCTTGAACTCGGCCACCTTACCACCGTAATTCGATTCTAAACATAGGTCCATTTCTTCTTTATTATCATTACGAAGCTTTAACCAATGTTATTTATTTTATGTAATTATATGACTGTTATTCAAATTCTCTTGTAAAATTTTTTAAATAAACCTTTCATGCATGAATAGAAACTTTTCAAAAATAGGGTAGTTAAATTCTTACCAATACTATTTACAAAGTATATTTTTATCATTCTACAAAATTAGGTTAAGTCGATTAACTTTCTTGTGTAAATTTTCTAAGTTTACTACCATATTTCTATATGCATCTCAAAATACTATTTCCTCATAATTCATAGAAAAAAATCATATTTGTAGCCTCTTAAAGAACTCATGCTTCACTTTCTCGGATCACACGGATTCATCATTACGGAAGTAAATACTTAACTCTAACCTTTATGTCTTTAAGCGAGGGTTCCTCTAGAGACCTTGGAGAGGATATCATGTCCTCTTCTCCCTCTTGCTCCACAGGTGGTCTTAGAGTACGAGGAAGATTTCTGGGTTAAGCCTCGGGACCATTGTCCAGCTTATACTCTCTTGTGGGTTATTAGAGCTCATGGTGCCCACGGTCTCTAGAGAACTCCTTGAGAACATTCTTGTTGTAAAACATTTCATATTTTACGCGAGAACCCCTTCCTTCTCGGGATTTACTTTTATCATCATGGAGAAGGTAACTACTATTGCCTTAACCCTTTTTTACCCGGATCTTGGAATTCTTTTACCATTTAATTAAATTCATCATTCAAGATAATTATTGTTTTTAGTTCTTTTCAAAAAATATAAAATTTAGGTCTTACTAATGAATAATCATATTCTTCTTGATTCAAATGTTTTTATAAAAGTATATTGACCATAGTTAGAAAATAAATCAAGGTGTTACATCTCCCATCATTTGAAGGTTTTCGATAATCGTGTGAAAAGTCCGAAGGGAAAGCTTATGTTTTTCTTCCACTGGAATAAACCCCATGATGCCACCACTACAAGAATATGAGTTTAATATGAAAGTACGAGGAATTCATGGACCGTACACTCGAAACCAATTCAGTCACCATTATCACTCTCGACTCCTAGGCGGAACGGCTCCACGAATTTGACCACATCTTGAATTTTACAATAGAGATAAACACGAACCAAACAACGATGTGTGATATCTTGCCTAACGGTCCCATGCAAATCAAGAGGCCCATTAGTTTTGTCATAACCTAAATACAATTTTCATTTATTTTTCATTTGTGTGATCTTCAAAGAGGAGATGTTTTACGGAGTTGTTTAACAAAATTCTGGTGTTAGATTTTTTGAATGGTTTTTTAATAGTGGAAATGGATTTAGACCAAATTTTTAGGACACCCAAAACAATGATGTTTGACGATTTGTAACCTAGTTTTTCAAAAAAATCTACTAGATTTTATCATAATCTTGTAAAAATTTTCATCATTTTCAAGAATAATAAGGACGCCATTACTTGGGCACCCCCTCCATTCCACACGAGCAAACCACGTGTGGTCTGCCAAAATGGAACGGCACGTGCCACTTGGATGTTTCCACCTATTGCGGTTGTGGGGTTAATAAATTTCATGGTTTTTAAGTATGTCTAGGGTTTGGTCCCCCTTTTTACCTCCATGAGTGTGCATCACACTATGCATTCTTTTACGGTCTTAGTGTTTGAGCGGTGACCTCCATGAGTAACTGGTTGTAGAGGCACCGATGGTTATTCCTTGGTCTTCATATCTAAATCTGTTCACGATTATATCCATTTTCTTGTGGTTTGGTACTCCTCATCCTGTGGCTTTATGGACTGTTCATTGGTTCAATTGTTCTTGGCTGGTCTTCAATTGTTCTTGGCTAGTCTTCAACTATTCTTGGTTGCGCGACATTGTTGAACTGTTCGTCCGGTTTTCATTTGCAATATTTTTTAAGCAGTTTCACGCTTGCGGGAGTTCTTAAACAAGTGGCTTGATATTTGATTTCGAAAGAGCCAATGGGAGTTTCAAAGACTGGTTCAATGGTCGCCATAGGGGTTTCCGAGTCCATTCGAGTAATTTTGCAATTTCTATGTGTTTTTTTTTGCATTTTTTCTGTATTTTCGTTGTTAGTTTTTTGCTAATTTGTGTTTGTTGCGGTATTGTTGAAGTCTAGTGAGGGTCTAGCATTTTCAACTCTCCATCTAGCTTCTGCACCTCACCGGTAGAAATTCTATTCGTACCGGCCAACCATTGTGTTTTTTAACACTTAAATGCTGTGTTGGAATATTTGGCTCTGCGGCTCTCTAGTTGCGGTTTTGTAAACTTACTATTGGTTTTTAAAACTTAAATTCTATGTTTTTTAACACTTAAATTTGGGGTTTTAGAATATTTCTCTCTAGTTGTAGTTTATCGACTTGTGGTTTTATGCCTTAAATTCTGTGTTTTTTAACACTTAAATTTAGGGTTTTAAGTAGGGTTTTAGAATATTTCGCTCTCAAGTTGGGGTTTTTATCGGATTTTGTGGTTTGATTTTCAATTTAGCTTTCTCATATTTTCTGCAATAATTATTGCCTTCTAGTCTGTAAATTGGTCTATGTTTTTATAGTTTTAGAAATAGGTTTTTATTGCTATCCAATGGCCCTTAGCCTTGAGGCAGTATATCTTTCACATTACCTATTGAATACGCTTGTTATTTTATTACTTGACTCAACTCATAAGGAAAGAGTAGAGGATAAAAAATGATAAAAATCACTCTCTATGTGATTACCCCCCTCTATGATATAATTGAGAGGGTTGAGATAATACGAGTCTATTATAATAATGCTGAGCCATCAAATCTTGTCCCTTATGCTTTTAATTGTACACTCTCCCATGATTTTCGAGTTCCACAAAGAAGTTTTGCGGTGTGTGAACAATTTTGGAAGTGTGTTTGTTAATATGTTCATTTAGTATTAGGGTGTCTTGTGCCATGTATGTGCTTTTTTGCACTCTTTTTTTCATTGACTAAGGATTTAGAGAGGATAAAAGTCTATTTATAATAATGATATGCCTTTAAATTTTGTTCCTTGTGCTTTGGTTATACAATCTCACAAGTTTTGGGGTTCCACAAGGGTACTGCCCGGTGTGCACATAGTTTTGGAATTGTGTATGTTAATATGTTCATTTAGTTTTAGGTGTCTCCTATGTGTCCATGATTTTGGAATCTTTTTTCATTGACCCAAGATTTAGAGAGGATATGATTATGTTTATAACAATTCTAGGCCTTGAATCTTGTTCCTTATGCTTTGTTTATACAATATCACACATTTTCGAGGTTCCACAAATAAGGTTTTGTAGTGTGCACACTTTTTTGGGTATGTGTATTAATATGTTCATTTAGTATTATGGTGTCTCGTGCCATGTCCATGCTTTTGGAATCTTGTTTCATTGACCTAGAGATTTAGAGAGGATACAAGTCTATTTATAATAATTCTGGGCAGCCCAAATCTTGTTCTTATGCTTTAGTTATAAGGAAATCTCACAAGAGTTTTCGAGTTCCAAAAAGAATTTTTGCGATGTGCACACAATTTTAAGTGTGTATGTTAATATGTTCATTTAGTATTAGGGTGGCTGCGTGCCATGTCCATGTTTTGGAATCTTGTTTCATTGACCTAGGATATAGAGGATATAGATACATTTATAATAATGTTAGTACTTCCAAATATTTTTCCTTATGCTTTTGTTATACGATCTCACAAGTTTTTGAGTTCCACAAAAGAAATTTTATTTGTGCACATAGTTGTGGAAGTGTGTATGTTAATATGTTCATTTATTATTATGGTGTTTTATCTATGGCTAGGTATGTATACACCAGTCCATAGAAGCCACATCATGAAGGTGTTAATGAATGAAAAATGAAGAATGCGAGTCGAAGCCATGTATACTCATTAAAAACCTTAAATTCTCTCATTAACCATCTAAATTATCATCTTGGAAGTTGAACCTCAAAGTCAGATTTTATAGACCTATTTTTATTTTTATCTTGATGGTATTTTGTCAACATTACACTCCATCCTTCATGCATGATAATTACGAAGATGACACTTACCATTATGGTTCACCTGAAATTAGTCTATTATATATTGATCCTTGAATGCCTTTATTTTGCTAATGTATGTAGAGCAAGGTGAGCACGATCCAAAAAGAGTCTCTTTAATAGCTTTACAAAGTTGGATTATGGTCTGAAATCAAGGGTATTAGATTTGTTATGATGGATTATCTGACAAAAATTTTAGATTAGAGAAGGATATTAAAATATCTATATGTGCTTACTCATAATGGAAAAATCTTTCCATCCCCGGTTTTTCTTGTATATGGTCCTTGTGGTGATTTGAAAATAAAAATAAAAATTTGGTGCTAAAAATTCCTTCGCCACCTACTGAAATATTGTCATTATTATGAGTGTGAATATGGATTGGTGTTTTAAAGTTTCTACGCATGTTAGTGTTTTCCTTCACTATAAGTCTTCTAACCCTCATACTCCCTTGCCTTATAAATCTTGTTCTCTTGTTAGTATTAATTTACGGGTGATATCACGTTGATGATTGATTACGAGAGTTATGTTGTAGAGATGGTGATATTGTCATTTGTATTAATTGAGTTTGTGTTGGAGTTATGTATTGGAATTTTGTATGCTGATATTATTTGTTTTGAAAATAAGTGATGGCAAAGTGTCACATGTATTGGGAAACTATATAAATAATCTTCATTTTATGTTGAACATGTTAGTTGTATGTGTGAGTGAGTGTTGTCTTGACTCTTGTTTGTTGTATTGAGACTCGAAAGGATGATTGTTTCGAGAGTTGTGTTGTAGAAATATTGATGTTTTTATTTGTATTAGTTGAGTTTATGTGTTAGGGAAAAACTAATTGCATACGGTATCAAATAAAATAACGATGCTAACAACATTATAATAGACTATACATATTTCATACAGAATGGAAATATTCATATGAATGAGATTTGTATAAGGGCATGTTTTTGCATGTTGTGTGTGGATAGATATGTGATATATGGTTTGCAAAGTATGATGAAAAAGATTTGAATTATACTTAGTGTAGTAGAGAAATATTGGATCTATTAATATAAAAAGTCCAAACATATGAAATTTAGAAAATCTTCATAAACTAACAAAATTAACAATATAGGTATCAAAAAAATAACAGAACTAACAACATTTATCATGTCCTTATGTCATAATGTTCCATTATAATAGACTATATATGTTCCTTCTAAGATCAATTTTGGTTACAATGCTACATATAGTATGGAATAAATAAACCTTCATGTGAAAAGAAAAATAGACAGTCCATCCAAAATCCACATCTTAATGTGGTTACAACCAAAAACATATAATACCCCTATTCTTTATGGTCTTGAGAATCTTCAGTGCTAAACCCGGATTTTCTTGATTCAGAAAAGTAGGTTGGCCTTCCTAAGAAGGGATGATTAGGTTGTGGTTGATTGCTACCATATAATTGATACCAATTTGTCCCTTCCAACCATGGAGGAATTGATTACCCACTTTCTCACACTTGCGCTAAGTGGAGGTGTGTGATGAGCATACATTTAATTCACTCCTCCTATGGTAGGAATAAGGAAAGTGGGTAAACCCTCATTTTGATAGTAGGGCACTTGAACGTTCACTTGTGAGGTCTTGGAATAATGGAGTATTATTTTCAATATCTTACAATGTGTTGGACATTTCCCTAGTTTCATCAACTATTCTTTCATTTATGTAAACCATATCAGTCGTCTTTGTTCCTTTTCAACGCATTTGTTTAGCCTTTCTTGCCCTTTCATGTCTTGAAACTTGTTTATTGCTTCTTCTCATACCTTTCTCTCTCTCTTTCAAGCCTTTCATCTACTCGACGTTGTCTTTTGCAACGGTCCTCATTGCCTTCTTCTTCTTGGCTAGGTCCTTTTACATTTAATTCACGAATTTAATTTTCCTTTTGCGGACTTAATAAGAGTTTTATATATTCTTCGAGGTGAGTAAATGTGAACTTGACCCCAAAAAAATACTCTTGCAGGTGTTCCTTACCTTCTTTTTCATTAGCGTTCTTTCTACGTGAAGTTAGGAACCACCCAAGTAACTTATCCACCCAACCCCACACCCCCACACCCCCCCTATAGTTATTGCTTGGCACTTACCTTTCGATGTATCATGACAATTGATTGAACTATATTTTTAGCTTCATACGATGCATCATTATGTGCTTCATCTTCTTCCATTGATCTGGCAACTCCACCAAAAACTAAACAATTTCACTGTTCAGGTACGCCGGTTGTGAAGCTGATTCATGCTTTGTTCACTAGTTCTTGAGACTGCTGTGTTCTTTAAAATCAATCATGGATTCTACCGGCCATGATATGGTGGAGTTTATGACTTGGAAATGTCAATTGGTAATTTTCAATGTCATTAACAATATCAACAATTTCATTTTCAACTACATTTTCATTAATATTATCTGCCAATTTCATTTCAACTACATATGAATTGTCAAGCTGTATGTTCTTAAAGAGAGAATCCATACGGGTGAGATAGTTTATAGAGAGAATAACTTTATTATTGAGTTTGTAATTACCCAGCGATTTGGATTGTCTACACGATGATGGACTCACTTGTTGGTCAGAAACGTTGGGTAATTACAAAACTTCGATAGCAATCCCTGCTCTTCTATATTTGTATGTTCAATAATGTCATTAACGATATCAACAACAAAAAGTTTCATGTGCTTGATTTGGTAGAACAACTTCCATGTTGCTATCAATTTGTTCATGAATATATACTATGTTCCATACCTTCTCATCATCATCGACATATAATTGTCCTTGAGAGAGAAATTATATTCACATTTCTGTCCCACATCAACATGTTCATGTATACTTCTTCTTGCACTTCAAAATCTATTTGGACGTGCCCTTGTTCTTTGACCATCCACATGAAATTCTTGGCTACAACCAATATCATGCATAATATCATCATAATTACGGTAACTATATTCTGTCCTCCTAATGGAAACCTTGATATTTGATGGTGTAAAGACGCTTTTAAAATATTTACTTGCAAGCTCTTCCTTTCCGAACCTTTCACCTCAACCCCTCGATTATTTGCAATCCATGAAACATTCTTTGACATGAAATATTTCTTGAAAGGGCCAAACATACTAACATCAAGGGGTTGTAATACGCGGGTGACGCAAGCCGAGGAAATGTTGAGTAAATGCCACATTGTTTCTTCCTCAATTTTTTGTATATGTGTATTCCATGGCCATCTAATGTCAATAGGTGTATGTTAGTAGGCAAGAAATCACCTGGCACAGATGCAACAAAGTGGGAAAGACAAATTTAAAAAAAAAATCCTTAGTCATCCATGTGGGGATGTGCGGCCATGCATGCGGTGAATTTTAATTTGTATGTATTTTTCCAGGATTTTTACCTTTTAATAGATAAAATATTGGGATTGAAGCACAATTTCATTGACACAACATAAAATGGTTTATCCACTCACTGCTCTTAGGAAAAATGACCCAGCACGTTTTGGCTCCCTCTCTTGTGATTACCCGCATCACGCAGTTCCTTCGCGCATGTAAAACTGTGTCATCACCCCGACTCCATTTGTAATTACCATGACATAAGAATGTTTATTGTATGCACTAAATAGTTTCATAAAACTTACATAGCACTCCGGGGCACAAATTTAATGCTCTTTCTCTATCAAGACCCTCGGTATGTGCAATACAAAGGTACATATTCCTTTTTAAACCCAAACCACCATGATTTACTAGAAACCAATCTTTGAATGGGTTTTGGCCTCCTTGTGATTTGAGCAGCTATGGTTGGAGTTGTATCAACTCTGGCCATGTCCCAATTGGTCCATTTCTTTACACCACTATACCACCTCAACCTCCTCCTCTTCATTCATAAATGTAAGAGGCCCTCTATATTTTGTATGAGTGAGATCATTTATCCAATAATGTGATGAGGAGAAGGAATACCATGTTTCTTTTCAAATGCCTAAATTGAATACCATTAAACTCTATGTTGTCAATTACGGCCCTAACATTTCTTATTTTTCCCAACCTCTTATAGCACTGATATTTGTAGTTGAACTTTCCCCTTGGAATGTGGTTGATAGTAACTCTGTGAGTGATGGTGTGACAACATGGTCATAAATCAATAACATTTCTTGGAGCATTTTTTACATTCACATCATGTCCTTTCTCATCGATGAAGTGCATCGCAAGCTGGGTACCCCTGGACACTCTTCTGCCACTTCTCCCTATATGAGCTACATAACTAACTCTTTCCATAGATACGACTACCTACAGAATTATTTCATGCATTTAGTTAAGAATAGTTGAAAGCATGCTCATACAGAAGCCAAACATATCTTTGCTTTATTACAAAAATTATCAACATGTATGTTAATAGTAGCTCAAGAGATTTTCATACACATGGATTTTTGAGAATATCCTTAAAGAAACAAAACTACAGATATGAAATTAGTTGTATGTCTTCAAATTTATCAATGATTACTATTTTGATAACTTGTTTTTACATGGCTCTGTGTATATTGATGAAGTCTTACAATGTTGAAGAGTGAATTCCCAATGTATAAAGGCATGGTACTTAGTTGGATGGGCAATACCATAGCTACCCTTCAATTTCTATCTCTCTTGGGATGTTGGTAAGGCCACCTTTTAGTAGCGAATTTACCTACTTGGACAAGGCTCTTTTCACTTCACAATTTACTGCATCTTGCATGGAAGTCACCACTCTAGATCACCGAATTTATCCACTTTTAGAAGGGTGAGGGACTAATATTAGACCCTTATATTACTACGAAAACCTACGATGATGGGATGGAGTACCAATCCTTCATTATAACAACAATAAAACTAGGGAGGGGGACGGTCTTTACAAAACTTACTCGTGGAAAAAATACACTTCATATTCTATATAAAGCTAGTATTGTTTCCTCCTTTGGTATATACAAGGGATTCACTTGAAGACTTGACTAAACGAATTACACATCGAGCCAGCTATTTCCTATTAAACAAGGCTAATAATAATTGGGTCATTATTTGGATATAGAATATATTAAACAAGGCTATTCATATTTGAGTCCAATCTTGATACAAAACAAATCTAGACAAATGGTTTTCATTGAGAGAGAGTTCTTTTTAGCGGTCTTTCTTGGCAGCCTTCAAGGTTAAAGAGCTTGTGGGAGTAACAGATGGAGACAAGGATCTTCTAGATGATACTGCTAAAACAATTTATAGTGCACATATAGTTGTACAATACGTATATGGGTTTGATATACAATGAGCGCCAATGTATTACAATGTTGAAGACACTACGGACATACTATGTTTGGATTGGGAGAGAACATGGTAATTTTGCAATTTATTTTAGTTGTTCGGAGTAGCCTAGGTCTATTCTCGGACCTAGTTATAAAATTACTTTGCCCTAGACAAAGAATTTTTTTTTTTTTTTTAATATAGTTAATTTTGTTATACATTTGCTAATTTTTTTGTTGTATATGTAATAAATTTTTTTAATTTTGTTTAACTATGTGTTCAAACTTACGAGAGAATTTAATTTGCTAATTTTTTTGAATAGCATCACGGTGACAAACTTATTGTACTATAAATTATACATGCTCTATGGTAGATAGTATTAAAATATTTGGGAATACACGATAATTTTTTGAAAGTTGTTTGGTTGCTAAAGAGTAGCCTTGGCTCTATTCTCGGACCTAGTTCTCGGAACCTAGTTATAAAGTGCACCCAACGCCTATAAGTATTGATAACATTCATCTCCTCAACTCAAATCAAAATACATTGATGAAAGAAGTTTTTCACGATTTATTTGGGTTTTATGCTTCGTATGAATAATGGGATCTCATGATAAGGATTGTGGCATAAAAAATCGAAGAATAACAATGGAATCATCCTCTTCACTCCAACTTCATAAACCATTAAGCGAAAGGTGTTAATATCTTGCATAAAATGTCTTTAAGTAAGTTTGAATACGGTGATGAGAAAAGCGACAGTTGGAATAATATTTGGCCCAAAGGTTTTAACATGGAACAAATGGGGTTTTAAAATGGAATAAATAATCCAATGTAGTGAAGACAGCATGGTATGAGCACGTTGGGAAATAGTACATTGTCTGGAAACCAGGTCACATACAAAGTTGTGAATGTGGATATAGTTCAAAGGCCCCTGCTATGCATAACTTTAACAAATAATTCCTTAATCAACATGAAAAATATGTATATTCTCTTCGAGTCATGTGAATATTGAAGCGTAGACAACCTTTTCAAATAATTGTGTGGAGTCTCCTTGTTAATGTTTTTGTTCATCTAGTTGTTCTTAAATTATGGTGGAGATGGTTCATTTTCAATTAATTACGAGATAAGGAAGGAACTAGTTGTATAATATTGTTTTTGCTTTGGGATGAATTGGTGTTCAACTATAAATGAGTTTTGTAGCTAGCCATACTAGCCAACACTCTTCATTATGGTTGTGTTGTATTTCATTAATAACATAGGAAAATAGAAAAAATATGTATTTTCATGAAAATTAAGCCCTTAAGAAATCTAAAATAACGACTTAGAAATGAAAATCGAAACCGAAATAAAGACTGAGAAAAGAAAATAAAAGTGTAAGAAAACTGAAATAAAGACTCAAAAATTAAATAAAACTCTAATAAAAAATTGTGTTGTAATTGAAAAAACTAACCTAAAAATACGTGAAATGTTTTGGGGTGTGTTTGTGCTAGTTTGTCTCCAAAAATTTGGTGAGAATAGTTTGAATGTGAAACATACAACTTCAGGAGTGGTTGAACTTATTTTATAGTTTTGCAATTGAGTTGGTGGTGACAATGACGGACATGGATTACTTGATGGCTTCATTTTTCATGTGTGATCGGGATTTAATTTGATGTGGTCAATGGCTAGGAATTTGTTTTTTTATCCATGTTCTTTGATATGTTTTAATGGGAAATAGAATAGGTTGAATGTCATTTATTGAAATTGACCAGGTGGAGTGTAATTTATTTTATACGTTAGGTTTAAATGTTGTTATTGGGTGGGTGTCATTTATTAGACTCAATGGGTTTAAATATTGAATAATGAAGCGATTATGGTTGACATGTCATTAGAATTTGTGTGTGCAAGTATGAATATGCGGTTGAGATATACATCATCGGTTCTTATTAGTGAAGTTGAAGTGTTTGCTAGTTTGTGCTTTTGGAATAGACCATTTTGGAAGAGTTAATTTTTTTATAGGTTTTCTGAATTAAGGCAGTAGAGGATTTGTACTCTTAATACTTATTAATATGTTTATGGATAGTTGTGGGCCCAATCAATGATTTGGGAAATTTTGGACATAATTTAAAGATATTTGGACTTAAAAGTTATTTGTTTTTGTTTAATTATTGGTTTCACATATCTCGGTTTATTTTGGTGGGTTGGTGGGACGGTACTATAACAATTAAGTCCCACTGCCCTGACATTAAACATCTCTCCCCTATATGAGTTTTTTCACAAACACCCTTATTGTCTTATTGTCCCATTCTTTCACCTACCTTGCACATTGGCTCTCTTGAAAAAAATTGTGGGTTTTTTAAAATACTAATTTGATTGTCCCATCACTTGCAAGTGAGCTCTCCTCCATTAATGGGAAAAAAATGACATTCAACATGGAACTTTCTCCATCAATTGGCATGCCAATTTGATGGATAGTGTATAGTCTACTCATATAGTTTACTTCTCTATAGCATCTTACTTTATAATAAAATGCTTATGGATACATGATATTATCAAAATATTTATTTAAAAATTTAAAAATTAGTTAAATTATTATTAATATTATTTATAAAATGAATTGGTATACAAGTAAAACGTATATAATTTAAAGATTAATATATAACAATTTTGTTTATAAAATGTATCAATTTTGAAAGAATACATAATTGATTCTATTAAGTATCACAATAACTTTTAGGTTGCTTAAGTATACCCCTTAGATATATAATTTATAAATAATTTGTAATATAACATATATTCCAATCAAATTGGAAAATTTCTATTAGAATTTTCAATTACAAACACATTTCGATAAATTTGAATTGTATACAGTAATAGAATTTAGAATTTTAACTAGATTAAATTTGAAAATCAGTTAGTTGAATACTACTTTGAATGTGTATGTTTTCACCATGTTGGGCAATAAAGTGCATCATGAGTTCTTGATTTAATAATACATAGAAGTTATGGATTAAAAAAAAAAAGTAGACCATTTTAAACACATTGTCATTATAAGTGTTTTTTATTAAAAATTTGTATCATTACTCCCAGTTGAAATTAGAAATCAAAACGATGCTAACTGCAGAGTAAATTTAATGACACCACCCAACTAGTCTTTCATTGTGCCTTGACAAGGGAGACACTAGGTGGTGTCTATTTTCAATTCCACCCTCATGCATTTAAAAGCGAATTAAGTGTTGATGTTCTCACTTGCTAATCTGTATGAGATATTAATGTTAAAGTGCTTGAGGTTGTATAAATTGCAAGTGTAAGAATTGGTTTATGATCCTTTATATTAAATCATTAAACACAATAAGCATGAATTTAAACTCTAAAAATGAATAAAAAGCAGGACAAATACGCCATAAAAATAACCACAATACAACAAGTGATGAAGGATTTCACCCTTCCTCGACTATGTCTCCTTGGTCCAGCTTCCAATGGCTTGGCCCTATGTCAGTATGCTCAAAATGGTGATTACATACATTTACGGTTCTCAAATATCTTCCAAACCTATTCCATTAGCTTTATTTATCAAAAATGCCACGTCTAGCCTCTGTGTTTTCTCCCAAATTGGTAAAAAAAATAGAAGAATTTATGACCCTCCCACAACTTTTCCTTTAGTCGCTCTACAAATTCCCAAATTCGAGCAGGCTCCTACAAATTCACCTTGATTTACATTTAATCAAGTGCTATTTTTGTGGAGATTCACATGAAATTGTCAGAAACGATTAAAAATACTTGATAACGCCATAAATACGAATTTAAAACCATATAAACATAGTTAATTTTTTTCTTTTTAGTGTAAAGTGGTGGGCTCTGCCTCCACCACGCAGCCTTCCTAGCCTTGGAGTCATATGTAATGTTGTTTGGGGGTTGGGACTAATTCCTGGCATGCCGCATATCACCTACATAATTTTTATATATACTATTGGTTCATTGTATAAACAAGGACCACGATGGCAGAGCAGGTAGAGAGCGTTACTGCTGATGATGATTTTGGTGTTTAAATCCGATGTAGTGGAGTTTTGAATAACAACCAAATTTTAATTGTTGTGCTGCCATGTATGGTATTTCTGGTTGGTGCGCTGATAATGGGTGTATGGTTGTGCACCAACTTTTAATCAAATTTGCCCACAACAAAACCATTTACGGCCTACTACGTATTGTCGGTACATGTGTTAAATTGTTTTTTGAATTTTGACGAACCCGAAGAGGGCCATGTGGTAGCTTCACATTTAGCCATTAATTTTTCCAAGTAAGGCACTATCTCATTTTTTAAACATTTCATGTTTGGAAAAACAAACAAAAACTCATTTTTGAGAACATATGGTATGGAGTTTTCCATGAAACACATTGCGCAGTTCGGAAGCAGCTGGCCGATCTATGTGGTTATTCGGGTCCACACCATTTTGAAAACTTCCATTTTTAGCATAATTTTTAGCACTTGATCACTCCTCCCCACTAGAAGTTTTGGACCAAAAAAAATCTTTTATTATTGAAAATTTGGATGAGGGTAAAACCCTCATGTTGAAAAGTGAACAAGAAATTTGTGTCTAATTTAATTTTCCCTTAATTGAATTGGAAAATAAAATGTAATCTTATCTCATAATCACTTGTAATAGTTAAATTAGTGTGATAAATGAGTTAGCTCATGAATTTGAGTTTAGGGTCATTGGTGAGGCATGCGAGTAGTTTTATTATTTATTGAGTCTATGTTGTAGTTAATGCGTTAGTTCAATGCATGAAAATCACTTAAATCAATTGATTGAAGGTTAGAATCGGATTATTAGTTGTAACTATTTCTTGGGTGATACGTAAACATCATGATTTAATTCACATACGATGATACGTCATGTCAACGATGATTTACTATTAATAAGCACGCCATGTCGGTTCCGGTGGAACCTAGTTGAGACAAAGGTTAAAGGGATGTTAAATATCGGTGGTATTATTAGTAGGCTTCCCACATGCGGGTAAAACACACATAGGATTTCCCATGAGCATTGCGCGGTTTTTGGAAGGATGAATTTCCCAAACGATGGGGATTGCATCCTTACGAATTGCACAAGCAAGGGCATCTTGAGAAGACGGCGAAAATTGGCTAAGTGTTTATTCGATTTTGTCAAGATCGGTGTGATACGGTTGTAATGGTGCAAGAGATTCTTGTGAGAAAGAGTTCATTGTAATTGTTTCATGATTCCTTGGTTAATATGCGATAGAAATACATAGGGTTTTTGAGAAATAAGCTTTCCCTAGGAAAATATCTTTGTTGTGGTTTGATTTGATTCTTTCTTTACTTGTTGTGATTGGCGATCGTGTTTATTTTTCCGTAATTAATTTGTGAAGGATTCAATATCTTGCTTTAGCATATCACATGATCGTATTGAATCCATTGATATACATATTGTTGTATAATTTCTACATGATATCGGAGCACAGGAAATCACTTTATAGTGGAGAAGAAATTGGAGTTTGTGATGAATAGCATTCAAATGTGAAAAAATATTCTTTGGTGCCACGGACGGGTCCGAATCGAGTAGTTCAATAACTTGAGATTGGAATATGCACTTGAAGAGGAGGATTCTAATTATGTTGTGTGGAAAGAACGGATGGGGGTATTTCTAGAAGAAAATGGGTTGAAAGAATTCATTGATAATCACATTCTCAAACCCGTTGGGAAGATGTTGCTCTTCTTGATGCTTGGAAAAAGAAGGTTGCAAAGGCGAGGATATTTGAGCGAGTACGAAAAAATTGTCTCAAGTATCCATGTCGAAAGTGACTCATGTCAATGTGGAAGAGAGCTTTGTTGGTTATTCGAGTAGCATTGACCACAAAGAGTGGCAACTGAAGGACTAGCTAGGAAATTCAAAATGGAGAAAGGTGACATGATTACGGAAATATTTATTAATTTGTTTAATGTCGAGATGAGCTTGGGAGTGTCGGTGTGTGGTGGATGATGACTTGGTGAGCCTAGCTCTTCTAGGCCTTCCCAAGGGTGGCATAGTTATCAAGTTTCTATCGATAGGAGGAGCTAACAAATTGGGAGCGACTTTGGTCATATTTTGCATAAGAAGAATTCGAGGTGGAATATCGGGGATGGATCCTCATCTAGGATAGATGAGAAAATTACGCCTTCGTTAGCAGTAATGAAAATAAGGGGAAGGAAAGAAATCCTACTCCAAATCTGAGGAAGTGGAAAAAGAAGGCAAGAAGCATGAAATTTCTAAGTGGAAATGTTTTCACTATCGGCGACATGAACAGTATGCCACTAATTGTCCATAGAAGAAGAACAAGAAAACGGAATCTGCCGATTGTTGAGCTTTTTTCCTTGCAATTTGAGTTGGAATTCTCCCTCATCACATGCATGGTGTCTAGTGCGATGGGATCAGTGTGGTTCTTGGAAGTGGTGCATATTTCCACGAGGAGACAAGGAATTGTTCGATAGTTTGGAGGAGAAGGATCTCTAGATGCATATCAAAATGGGTGATGTGAAGGTATAAGCGCTACGGGATTGGAATGAGTTACTTTCCAGAAGCCGATCGAGTAAACCCTTTCTATTAAAAGATGTCATGCATGTACTAATCTTGAAAAAGAATTTAGTTTAAGTTGCTAGGTTGGAGAGATGGGGTTATGATGTGGTTTTCAATGAAGGAAATAATTCCTTCGTCACAAGGCCATAGGAAAAGCCAAGGAAGATTGGGATTCATGTGAAGAGAATATTTACAAACTTGATGTGGTCTGGATCATGACATTTTATGGGTAAAGAAGAAAAAGTGGTGAGCTGGGATGATGGTGAGTTATGGCACAAGATATTGGGACATCTACACCATGGAGCTTTGAAGGTCATGCAAAACGATTTCTACGGGGCTTCCAAAGGGTACTCTTTCCGGATAAGGCACAAGCAAGGGATGTACCATGAGGAAGTATGAAAAGGCCACGTTTCATGAAAAGGAGAACCAAGTAAGCGAAAATCCTTGAGAGGTTCACTCGGACGTGATATTTTTTGATGATTTTTTTTAGAAAGTGTTAGATCGTCTTGTAGAGGAAAGATCAGACGTTCTCAAAATTTTGTGATTTCTGAAAACACTAGTGGAGAAAGGTAAGAAGCATGTGAAGGATACGATGAGTGACAGTAGTGGTGATACATGTCAATGAATTCAATAACTTATGTAGCAAATAAGGGATTCAAGAGAGTTTATTGTGCCTCTGGCCACTGACGAAGGATTGCCTGAAAGAAAGAAACGAACAATTGTGGGTGTGCTTTTGACGATGTTGCATGGTGGGGCCTCTGGCCATACGTAGCGGAGGCATAAAACACAACGTTATTTGTGCAAAACCATAGTCCTCATCATATACTTGGCATGAGTACGAGGGAGGAGGATTTTTCTGGTAAGAAACCTAATGTTTCATATTTTAAAATTTTTGGTCATCTATTACGAGTGCGATGTGACCAAAGATTCCAAAAAGAGCTAGAACCAAAAAGCGAGATTGGTATATTTATGAGGTCTGCCCAGTATACAAAACTATTGGGTGTGTTTGCGAAATAGTATGATGTGAATGTTGTGAGATGAAATACAAAATTTGATGAGGAAAAAGCCATGCGATTGTCCCTTGAGAGGGAGCTTGATTTGCATGCGGATGAGGAACTATTTGGTTCCAAGGGATTAACCACAAAGATATGGAGCACCCACATGCGAGAGGATCATGAAGTGGAAAAAAACACTCATGCAGAGCCATCCACTAGACATGGTAGAAGGATCTGCAGATGATAGATTGACACATGATGTAACAGCGAACATGTAGGAGCACCTGCTTTACTACGTAGATAAAGAGCCGGTCTCTAGACGGAGTTTACGGATACATGGCTCTTATGAGCAAGTGTATTGTGATATAAACATCCTCTTTTGAAGACGGTGCAGCAGCAATTTTGGTTGACACCATGGTTGAGGTATGAATCCATTGTCGAAGCAGGTGCATGAAATTTCCCCAAGACCGGTCGGAAAATCGATGGTGTGATCTATAAGGGTGAAGCAAAAAAGAAGTAGATGGGAGTGTGGAGAAGTACAGAGCTGAATTTCTACCACTTTGATTCTAACAAGTTGGGGGATTGACAATGAGGATACTTTGCACTAGTTTCAAGAGTGCTCATCGATTGAATCTATCCTTGCACTCTCAACACGGATAGGGAGAAGCGGATACATTAGATGGATGTGTGAAAGTCTGTTTCTCCAATGGGGTTATTGAGGAAGAAGTGTGCATAAGCTTGGCCGGAGAGTTTTGAGGCCTTTGACGATGAGTCGCATGTGTACGGACTCAAGGAACGTGTGTAGGTTGAAGTAAGCACCTCATGCTTGGTACACCATGATTGATAGCTATTTCATTGGTAGGCTTCATGAAGAGTGGGCGATGTGAACCTATACCGGATTGTGGTTGATGGTAAGCTCTTGATTATGTGCTGTGTTGATGATCCAATTTGACAAGTGATGAACAACTCTTAACTTCTTGCAAAGAGGATCTTGGAAGAGAGTTTGAGATAGAGGACAAGATTCCTTCATTGTTTCTTGGTTTGGAGAATATGGCAATGGGATGGCGAACTATTTTTCTCAAGAAGAAAGTATGCAAAAGTTAAGAGTAAGTTTCACGTGGAGAGATGTAAACCCATGGAACTCCTCTTCCGGGAAACTGGGAAGGAGGATGCTACTTCCAGGTGAGGTAGTGGACATATTGTTTAAAAGGTAGCTTGTTAGTTCCTCATGTACTTGGTAGACACTAGACCATACATTGCTACGTAGTTAACCAATTCGGTCAAACGTATAGTTAAAATCGACCAGCTCCTTTGGAAGGAAAAGAAGCATGTCTTGAGATATATCATGTGAACTACAAAGTATGGATTATGGTATAGATGGATAGAGGAGTGAAGCTTCAAGAGAACGTAACTGATGCGGTGGGTAGGCACTCCATAAAGATAGAAAAGAGCACATCAAGAGGGATCTTTGGCATGGGATTGTTAGCCGGTTTCTTGGTGCATAAGGAAGCGGATGTCTGTGGCCTCGGTTCGGTAGGAGTACGATACATGGAAGCTAGTCGAGGCTACATGTGAGGCCATCTGGATAAGGTAAGATTAGGTTGGTTTTGGTCATCATATGGATCCGGCAGGTAGTACATTGTGATAACCCGAGTTATAAAACTCTCGGTTAATACGGTATTCCATGATATGTCCAAACATATAGACATATGATACCACCATCTCATATATTGTATTCAAAGATACGTTATATTACTTAATTACATTCCCACGAAATATTAGGATGCGAATATTCGACGAAGCGCTGCTTGAAGAAAATTTGAATACCATAGGCGAGGATTGAGGTAGCTTATAATCCATTTCTTATTTAGAAGAGTGTTTAAATTCAATAAGAAATAGGTGTCTAATTTAATTTTCCATAATTAAATTGGACAATAAATATATAATCTTATCTCTGTAATCACTTTTAATATCTAGCGAGTGTGATAAAATGAGTTAGCTCATGAATTCAGTGACGGTGGTTGGTGAGGCATGTAGAGTGATTCTTTTAATTATTGAGTCCAAGTTGCGGTTAGTGCATTAGTTTAATGCATGAAAATACGATTAACCAATTAATTGAGTTAAAATCGGTTTAACTAGTTTTAAGTTTGTTTCACTAGTGAGAGGTCAAGTGAATTAAATCGGATTTAATTCACATGCATTGATCTATCCGTAAGTTTGATGATTTACTATTGATAGTTGCATGCACGTTAGTTCCGGTGGAGACCCGGTGAGACAAGGTTAAAGGGATGTTGGCTATCGATTGTATTATTAGTAAACTTCCTGCATACGATGTAAAACACCCATAGGATTTCCCGCCAGGCATTGCATAGTTTTGAAAGTTGAATTTCTAAATAATAGAGATTTCATTCCACATAAAATTACACAATGAGAAGGGTGACAGAGGTAAGAAATTGGATAGGTGACAGATTTAATTTTTCCCGAATCGATTGTGATACGATTGTTAGAGTACGAGGAGACTCTTGTGAGAAGAGTGAATTGGTGTTTCGTGATTCATGGTGAATATACAATAAAACATACAGGAGTTTTGAAGCGGTAAGCTCTTCCGGGAAATATCTGTTTTAATAGTTTGATTTTCTTCTTTATTTACGTGTTGTGATTGGTGATCCTTGTTTATTTTTCTGTAATTAATTTTTATAAGGATTCGAGTATCTTTCTTATCATATCGCATGATTGGATTGAATCCATTGACATACATATTTTTATGTTCTACACCTCACCCACTTCTAGTCTCAATCCTTTGGAATTTTCTTGAATTTAACAATTTGATCTTTTCATAAGCGAAATATTTTGTGATTAGGAGACCCTGTCTTGGTGTTGTAGATACCATCTTGATACAATTTTACACAATTTCTGAGAACAGCAAATTTTCCTTGTGGCTCGGCATGTTCCCTCCTGGGTCATCAATCAAAGAGAACCGAACAACTTGGTATGTCACCTCGAACATTGCCGACATGATGATGTTTAGCATGTGTGCCTTGTGCTTGGCTCGACTCTTGACCGATGTGATGAACTTCACCATGTAGCATCCCATTTCAAAGATAACACATTATGTGACCCACAAGAAGAAATTTTGAACCCAATGTCTGTTTGTAGGTTCTTTGGCACTTTCCCTTCGATCTTTGCACTCTCTTCTGTGACATCTTGCTCATCAACTTGCTCAACAATGATGCATCACTGTGCAATTTTACCACTTCTTATTTACACACCCTCTTTTGAAAGGCAACCTATTAGACTCCTGAAAAATATTATCACAACCATTAGTAGCCTTAATGAAATCATAATTTTCATTTACAGTACATCACCTTGAAATGCCTCATTCACAACATCTTGATTCTTGAATAATGTAAAGCAAATTTTTGACTAGAATTCATAATTCTCTTCATTTGTACAACATGCATAAGGACAAAATCATCTTCTTCACATGCCTTTATAAAAATTTATTCAATCCCATTCTTGAACAAGTCATACTTATTCCTCATGGTGATGAAATATTTCTCTCCTATCATAAAGATATGGGCTACCCAAAACAATACTAAGATTTACCAGAATAACATCATGTTCAACTTCATCCAAGAAGTTTATGAGTGATTGGAAATCTAATTATGCACTTCCTCATCACCTACAAGTTTTCATTCTCACATATCCAACCTAAATAATAAGAGTCTTGGATGAGGAATGATTTCGAAATTCAATTTCTTTAATAAGTCTTAAGAGATAATGTTTTCTTTTGAACCACTATCAAATAGGGTGTCAATATTGGTATGCTTTAAAATAAATCTAACATGGAAAAGTTCAATTCTTATTTTATCATCTTAGGTACTAGGACAACTTGAAGAAATAGTACTTTCAATGTATACCTTTCAAACCCATTGTGAGTGATATTTGTTTCATCTAGGAATCACAACCTAAATCATGAGTTGTTATTACGATTGTCTTCTCTTCTCCTTGTTTTTAAGCTTTTTGGGTCTCATCTGCGGATGAAGTTTCCATGATGATATTCATCATGCCCATCTTTGGAACAATGTTTTCATGTGAGTTTTCTTTCTCATCTTGATGGAAGAATTCTTCTTGTTACCTTTAACTTACCCTTTCCTTTCTCTTAAGTTTGAAAGGTATCCTCACTTGTATCCTATCAAATATGTTTCCCTCTTGCCTCTAGATGTGTGGCCTATACATATACTTCATCTAAACATGAGAATAATATGCTCATAGGTAACCATGAAAACCTCAGTTACTTTAGCAAAGTTTCTTGAGATGTCAAATCTACACACAAAATTAGTGCTCTCCTCCTAAACTCTTGAGTATAGCTTTGCACACTTTTTCCTTTACCTTGAATAATTTTCTAGTCCATTATATCCTTTTGCATCTACACTAATGGATAAAGTTGTCTTCTCAAAGGTAGCAACAAAAATCATTCCAAGAGGTTAATACCTTACCATTTTTCTTCATGTACTCTTGAGTTTTGGCTTCCTGAGCAGCACTCCACTTTCCAATCTCAATGAAGCAAAGCTGAATCTACGCTTGTGTCATCTCATCCTTGATCCTTTGTATCTGCAAATACACTTCAAGCTAGCGGCCAATTATCTAATATTTCAGCATCTACCTCTCCATCATACATAGGAAAATCAAACTTAATGTCAAGCTTCAAAACGGAGCTTTACCATGACCTTTTGGAGAATGTGGAGGCGTTTGTGAAGGGCTTGTTGTGGAAGAAGATGATGGTGAAGATGGTGTTGAGGATGGTGGTAAGGAGAATGGTGGTGTGAAATTTGGTTTGTCACTATTCCATTACCTTTTGGAGGCTTGTCTCCATCTCCTTCTCCTCATTTTTTTTAATTGGAGCTCACACTAGCGTCCTTGTGCTTCTCTCCTCATAGAGAAATTTCAAAATTATTGTCATATCAAAGAATGATTTCCTAAAGGATTTTTCATCCTACAATGACATGTTTACATTATCTCCCTCATGTGACATACTTTCTGAAGCTTCAACTTCAATTTGAGGAATAATTTATATTTGGATGTTATGGCAAACTTTATCTGTGTCCTTGACCTAACTTGAGACTAGTAACCACAAGGTTCCTTATCCTCTCTTGAGATTCAAACATAAGCATCAAATACACTTGAAAACAATTAAATCCTCACAACAACAAAAAGGAAAAACAAAGCTATGATACCAAACTTGATTTTGGCATGAGATCTTAATGTAAAAGTGTTTGAGGGTGTATAAATTGAAAGTGTAAAAATTGAGTTTTATAATAGCATGTTAAATCCTTAAACTTCGTAAATCACGAATTTAAACTATGAAAATGTAGAAAATGACAAAAAAATACACCATAAAAATAACCACAGCAGTGATGAAGGGTTCATCCCTCTTGGGCTATGTCTCCTTAGTGCGGCTTCCGGTCGCTTGGCCCTATATCATTATGCTCATAATTTTGATTACATACATTTATAGTGTTAGGATATTCCAACGCATAGGAAATAGTTAAGAATAACTTAGTCTAGTGTAGAACTAGGTAGATTATGTTTCTTTACTATGTACATTTGTAACTTTATAATCCGAGTCATGATTTGTAGTGATACGATGGTTCACTCTCTCATGGTAATGCTGTACTTGATCCATGGCTTAACATTAGATTGGTCCATGATCTTTATTTAAATAGCATGGATGGTCATTTTTCCAATAACCGTTTATGAGAGAAACATATATAACTTTTCTTTTATATCAATAAATTGCCTGAAGTGTCTTGGCTCATGTCATGGATTGTTTCCCTCTTCGAGGGTTTTAACTACGTGATAATACCTGTGTACTGATTTGTGATCTGTTTGTGAGTGGAGACCTTTGGTTTTAGATCTACAGAACTTACCCTGTAAATTCCCACATGGTATCAGAGCTATTTTGAGGGTCGCATCCATTGTTGATCCAAATCTGAAGCCGGTTTGACTGCATCATTGTCGTTTTCTACTATATCTATTTTTATGAACATTTCGAGCCTAGAGAACTGCTTTACGGCATTGTGTGGAGCATACATTACGGTGAGGAATGTCTTTCATTTCAATCAAAAAGGTTTATGGTTGCAGAGATTATCGGTTTAGATCTAGAGGTATAGAAAGTATCTATTTTGCTGTTATGTTCATTAATAGTTTCTTATTTTGGTTCCCTCTTTGTTTATTTCGGTTTTTAGGTTTTATTTATTTTCCGGTTGCTACCATCTTCTACGCATGTGTGATCTTTTCTGCTGTTGTGTGCGATCTCGGCAAGTCGGCTTGAGGAAGAAGGGTTTTTTTTTTGCTATGTATGCTCTTTCCCTGCGTCTTTGTGCGATCTGCGAGAAATCGAAGGTGAAAAAGATTGAGAGTTCTTTAGTAAGGCCTAACTGTAGAAAATCTAACGTTTTTCCATAAGGCTTTTTTTTTTTTTTGAGTCGAGGTTTTTGTGTTTATTGTGCGGGTAAAAACATGCACATCGAAAGAAAACAAACAAAAAAAATCCTTCCTCCTTTGAAACAATTACGAATCCTTTTACTATCACTTTGGGGAGAAGTTAGTTTAAGAGAGAATGAGGTCTTGGGTTCAAGTCTTTCTCAAGCCTTTTGTAAAGTTTTTTTGTTAAGCGGTGGGATATTTTTTTTAATTTTAACTTCATCATCAAATTTCAAACCATTCCCATAACTACTTGGTATCTACAACTCAATTTTTTCAAGGCATAACTTCTTACAATAAAGCCGTTTTTCGAGCCGTTTTTTTAATAAGCCTAATTTTTAGATCGTTCCATTGGAGTAGTTAGTTTAACTTTTTTTTTCAGCTTCAGTTTTAAAAATATGGAAAGTGCATGCCCGAATATTCTTAACAGCACCAATTATTTCCAATGGCTATCACATGGTAAGAATATACTTAAGTAAACGGCTTTATAGAATAGCCAAAGACGAAACTAAACCTTCTAATGATGATAAAGGTAAACTGATAGGAAAATAAACAGATCAAGCACAAGGGTTGATAGGAATGTCCATTTCTCAAGATCTTTGATTTCATATCATGAAATTGTCACCCCTCATGAAGCCTGGAAAAGCTAAATACGCATCAGCAGCATTCAAAATCAAATCGGGCCCACTAGCTTGAAAAATGGTTATTACTTTGGACCCAAATGATTTCTCCTCTATTGAATATTTTTTGTCCAAATTCAAGACCCTTAGACTTCTTTTAGGAGGTTGTAGGTTAAAGAGGAAGATAGTAACCTCATCTATTGCATGCTTGCTAGCTGACCCTACATACTTTGTATTTGTTTCCACCTTCCATTCCACTAGAGAAAACCATCGTTTCTTAGGGAACCACCTACAAGAACCCTCTTTTGATGCCTTTTTGTGATTCTTTTATAAGAGAACAAAAATAATCTTACATCTTGGTCTTATCACTTCTAGAAATGCTTCTAAGAAAGCCTTAGCGGTCTAACAATAATCATATCAAAAGAATCCCAAGAAGCGATATCCTAAAATGTATGGTCTAAAACCAAATAAGGTTCCTAATCAATTTGACCCATAGGCGAAGAAAACTCACCAAAATGATAAGAAAGTAGAAATAAAGGGAAAGACAAATAGACATTGCAAATTTGTAATCGTGATGGCCATATAGAGGTCAAAATGTTTAAGGAGATGGAAGCCTTAGAAGCAGCAATGAAGAAGCACAACATCAATTTGGATCACTCTTCACCTTCATCTTTAGGAATGGCACGCACATACAGTTTTCAAGCATCAAGATTTGGTTATGCATTAGTGTATCTTCTTCTTCTCATTCTCATGAGTGGCTCATTTGATGCAGGCTTCTTACCACATGGCCAAAAATAAATCCATGTTTTCTTTAAATTATTGTAACACAAACATATTTATGTTGGTGATGATAGATCTTAATGCGCCCAGGATATGGAACCATTCATCTAGATAATGAGTCGGTTTAATGATATGCTATGTGTTCCTACCTTACATCATGCGAAACCTTCTCTATGTTTATCAAATATGTACGGAGTGAGAAGAGAAAATAATATAATTCTTACCACATGATGTTGTAATCAAGGACCTCAAATATCCTAGACATATTTTATTACTAAATTCACACAGTGATTCAACAAGGTTTTATAAGTTTGACAACTTTGGGTCATCTTGTCGTCCCTCCGTTTTTGTTCACTCATAATGATGATGTGAGAAAACTTTGGCATGAGCGATTTGTCATGACTATCACTCTCTTCAAACTCTGTGTAGAAAAATATGGTGATGGGTCTTCCTATGGTATCTTTCGAGATGATGTTTTGCTCCATATGTGTGCCAGGAAAACCTCCTTGAGATATTTTTGAAAAATGTGCCTCTTAGCATGCTTGAGCCCCTTTGCGACTTGTGCCACACGATTTATGTGGTCCACTTCCTATTAGCATTTCTTTCTATAAGTTTTGCAAGCACTTCTTAATTTTCATTGATAATTTCCGGACGCACTTGGGTATACTTCTTAAAACTCAAGAGTAGAAGAAGTTTTTAACATGTTCTTAGCCTTTAAGGCCTTTGTTGAGAAACAATCTAGACATCAATTCTTAAGTTAAGATCAGATAATGGAGGATAATATGTTAAAAAAAAATTTTTATCAACTTGCCTTTGACATGGAATTCAATTGCAACATACCATTCCATACTACACAAAAAAATGGTGTAGCCGAAGAAGAATCACACCTTAAAGAAATGGCTAATTGTATGCTTCAATCTAAAGGACTTAGTCTCGATTTTGGGCAGAAGCAATTAACTATGAAAATTACATAGTAAATCGCACTCCTCCCAAGTTTTAAAGAATATAACTCAGGACAAAGCTTGGAGCTCAATAAAACCGGATATAGTCACTTTCATGTTTTTGTAAGTGATGCTTGGGCCCCATATTCAAATGCGAGCAACAAAGCCTTAAGAACCTAAGAGTGAAAAAATGCATTTTTTTCAGGATATTACGAAGATGTGAAATGTTAAAATTCTTCAGCAAAATCCAAAAATATAATCATTAGAAGAGATGTAAAATTTGATGAAAATATATGTCGGCACCTTGAGCCTAGTTTGAGCGGGTGTGCCACCGTTGGCATGTGAGCTTGGTTCGGCATGTGTACCACCCTCTCTTTCTCTCTTCTATTTTTAATAGCATTCCTTCTAGTTCGAATGATGAAAAGCAAGGATGATAATCCTCCTCCACCTATTAGAATTATTCATACACTTCATAGCTTCAAGATACAGGTCCGCTCTACTCGGGATACAGCGAATTTCTCTTACCGGGTGACCATCGATCGATAACGTCGCTGCGTTCTCGATTTGAAAAGAAACCTCTTCCTTATTGGCTCAAGTTCAGAGAAAATCATGATCCGGAAACATTTGGAAAGAATCATCGGTCATCTGAATTGGGATGGGCTTCCATGAATGACGAATCACAGTTCCTTATTCGGAGAATGATACTTGGGATGTTCTTCCTCTTCTGAAAGGAAGAAAACTTTTGTCGGATGCGAATGGAGGTTTACAAAACCAAGTTTGGACTAGATGGAAAAGTGGATAGACATAATCTCTTCTTATTGCTAAAAGGATTTTCTGGGGTGGAGAAGGCATTGAGTATGCTAAAACCTTCTCTGTTGCCAAAATGAATTATATCCACCTTGTTCTTTCCCATAACGCCTCCTTTAAATGGAAGTCCATCGGATGGATGTTAAATCACCTTCTTACATGGAGATTTGCATGAAGAAATCTACACGGAAACTGACCCCTAGTTTTATCAGCTTGAATCCAACCTTGTTTGTCACCTTAAAAGAGTCTATTTATGGTCTCAAACAAGCTCACCACGACTTAATGTGCCAAAATGGATAGATTTCTATTGAATAGTAAGCATAAGGTGTCATTCGACAACAACATCTTTGCCAGAAAGTGGGTAAGTCCTTCACCATCCTTGTTCTTTACGTTGATGATCTTGTATCCTTCTTTAGTACTTGATCCCAACCATATAAACCATGTGAAATATAGCCTAAAAATAAGTTTGAAATGACAGAGACTTAGAAACTTGCATTATTTCCTTGGTCTTCAAGTCTTGCAATCCAAGAAAGGTATTACCCTCTCTGGGTCAAGTATGCCTTTGATCTTCTACCACTTTCACATGGAAGGCCCTTAATGACCCCTTCTCCCTTTTAGTTTGGAGTCAAGATTTCAGTCACTTGTACTACCCTTGAAGAGTTGATGCTGTATACGAGTCAACATGGTAAACTTATGTATCTAACCCATACCCATCACGACCTTTCCTTTCCCATTGGTATTTTTAACCTCCTCTTCCTACTGCTTTGTTTTCCTTGTGGAGTTTATTGTGGCTCTTAGGTTCACCTAGATTTTCTAATTTCCTTATTTTATATTAATTCATATTTGTTGTATTTTTGTAACACTTTAGCTCTTTTTGAATATTACGGATGCTTTGCACTATTTAGTAGCCACTCTCTAGTCCAATTGGCCTATTACTTTATTATTTTTGGACATTAAAGAATTATCTATCTTCTTATCATATACGGAATGCCTTGGAATAGAGGAAATTCCCCCTCAACATAATATGTCAGCTTAGTATATCAATTGTTAGATAAACTATATTTTACAAACTAAACCATTCTATATTAACTAAACCTATCTTAAGTTTTCAATATTTTTCCTCTAATGTATCCCGATTATAAAACCCTTTTGAAAACAAATAATAAAGGTTATGGATTTATTGCTAGACTAAACTCATATAAGATAAAATCCTTCCAACAAATTCCATGTGTACTTGAGTATTAATCTCTATCAACATATTCTCATTATGTGCACGGAAAAAATGTTCTAACTCTTGACTTCCTTGAAACATATAATCATGTACGTCTCTATATGTAAAACTACTACATTAATGAAGGTTTTACCAAGATTGCTAACTATGAAATGAGGTTTATAATGACATAGCATGTTATATGATGACATGCCAATATATTTTAACGCGTCATTATCTCTACTTAGTTATTTTATTAAGGAAATGTAAGTCCTAGGGTATTTTGTTTTGACACCCATTTGCGTGCAATTTTCCTTTTTTCTCATCACTATCAACCTAATAAAAGCAACAATCATATGATTTTGACAAGGTAAAACACTTATGTGTGTCTTATTTTTCATATTTTCTAATATGCCCTATTGTTTTGTTAAATATTCAACTAAAAAATTAACATAATTCTTCGGCTATTTCATGATTCGAGCTACCTCCATGGATATAGATAGGATATGGATATCGTGATTATTTCCAATGTGCCCGGCTCAGCAAGGGGTATATGGGTAGTTAGAGGATGATTCGTACATGGATCTCCTCCTAATTATACGAGCCAATTCATCAAGGAAATCACACCACGGTAACATAGCCAATGGTGGCATTCAACACGTAGTAGCGCTCAAAAAACAAAAGTACGAAAATATTATGACTTTATTAAATTTTCTTTCCTAATAGTAGATCAAAAGGATATCAATAATTGTTTAAGTTTTTAATTTGTATAATAATTCTAAAGAGACTTTGTAGAAAGAGCTCACGTACTATTTAACGCACTCTATAAAACCATGAAAACTCTATGTGATGAGGCATGCCATATTTACATATTTTTCTTACTATTTTGTTTTTAGTTTCTCTTAAATCGACTCCTTTTCATGCACGTTGTCACGTTGTTAGTTTTAAGGAAGCCCTCTCTTGTGTTTGGAGGGCCTGCGTACGGATACGGTCATTTATTTCCGATCTTTAAATTCATTTTAATCGCATTTCCATTTCATAGTTAGAATATAATTAATTCTATGTTTTGTGTTCATTTCCAAGCTCCAATTTTAATAATTCAATAATATGTCTTTACATGTTGTGTAAATTCATTGTTCATATAGATGGATTCGTTTATTTTATTTTTAATTCCGGTTAAAATTGTAGTATATAAATGCTTAGTTCTTCATAGCATTTTGATTAGTCTCAGTTAGTTTCCAAATCTCATGTTTTCATATTAAAAACTAGGACTTGTACAATATTTCATACTTTCATTTGGGTTAGTTCTGTTTTGTTACGGCGAAAAATCTTAAAGAATTTGATTAAAAAAAAAATAAAAATAATCTAACATATATTTGAAAAAGAAGGTTATCTCATGAACCATTTTGACGACTTGGTTCAATTGAAACTAACTATAGGAATAACGTTTAATGTAGATAGATTTCTCTAACGGTAACTTTGCTTCCAAAATCCTTTGATCCATAGAAAATTCTTGTACTTATCCAAAAATTTAAAAATTAACGAAAACCAAAATTCAATCATCACTCTAACAACAAAGACTTCTAGCACATATAGTGCACTTGCATCATCAATTTACTCACTCATTCGATAATATAGGATTCAAATTTAAGAACATTAAATTGACTAAACATTTTTGCGTCATTGCTGAGAGTGTAAATATAATTTTAGAAATAAAAACATGATATGCATAGGGAAATATATTTTAAAGGTAGGTTTATAGGATGAGGAAGAAGTTGCGCCCACATCATCCCCTCACTCACCCGACCTACAGTACTGCACCACCCCTTCAAACTTGAATTCCATATGTGGGAAGCCGAAATAGAATTCCTAAAATCCAACCAAGGATTCACCTACTTCACCTCTTGAAGCTATAATTGAAAATAAATCCTATGCCTAACTACACAAGTAATATTTTTATCTTCACTTGGAGAATAGACCTAGGACAAGAACTAGAAGTTCCCGGTGAAGAGGAAGAAAAATAAGCTCCTTCAAATTCTCCATTGATAGAGGGAACCATAAGAATTATAAAATCCCGTTGTGAACCGGATACTTACATTAGTTACGAGGAATCCATCATGTTGGTTGAAGAGGAGGAAAGAGAAGTACATAATTTCAATGGTAAACAACCTAGGATTGGAGGACATAGAAGAGGAAATAGGAGGTGGAAAGAGAAGGAGGTGGAGGTAGAGGTAGAGGAGATCGAGAACTATTTTGAAAATTCCCTATTCTCGATGAGGATACAACATACCTAATGAAAAATATCTCACCTTATATCCTTTACGATTTTCGTGGAATAAGAGGTGAATATCAAGAAACATTTCTCTTCGAATTTGAAGTATTATGTAGATCATATGATTATCTACATGATGCTCAAAAATTAAAATTGTTCCACTGCTACCTTAAAGGATTCAACATTAAAATGGTATGTAAAGCAAGGAGCAGATTCTATGGGAACACGGGCACAAATGAAAGCATAATTCTTAAGAAATATAAAAGTTACTATATTCCTCATAACATGAAAGATGAAGTTTTAAAATGCTTGTGATAGGAAGATGAAAATGTTGAAGATTTTGTGAGGAAATATTTGTTTATAATATTAAAAACGCAAAAATAAACAATGTTTGGATGAGGAAACTTTAGAAAGCTCTCATATTCAAATCCATTAGAGATAAGTGGATTGATATTCTCAATCTCTTTGGGAAAACGAGATATTTCTCATTTACCATTTGCAAAAATTTGTGAGGTTATGTGTACATATTTCAGGGGTAAATCACAAATCGAGAAAGTCAAGGAGATCCTATCATATCGAGAATAAATAATATGCATACGATAGCTAGTAGGGTGGAATGAGTAATTTTTTTGGATAATTTTAAGATGAATGTTTTAGGGAGTCTTAGTGAGAAAATTCACACCCTTAAAATATAGAACAAAGAAAATGCTTTTGAAGATGATGCTTATCTATCTTATGCCCTAGGTGTAGAAAGAAACATGCTTTTGAGATAATATCCTTTAGACTTAAGAACCATAGAAACACGTGTAATATGTATAGAGAATCATGATACTAAATAATTTCCCTCTATACAGTCCCAGGGGCGTATACGGTGAAGAAGGAACGCTTGAAGTCAAGTATATCCTCTTTGCTCTATTGCCGGAAAACCATGTTAAAATCTCAAAATCTAAATCAAAATTTTGGTCATTAATAATTTTCCACCAGCCTTCATAAAGTAATTGGAATCTACCTATCCCGTGGCAGCCTTGGGCTCTGACAAAACCACGATCTTGGAATCGGTTTCAAAATCCTTATGGAAGTTATGCTCAATATCAACAATATACCCACCCTATCAAAATTTCCCACAATTATTTTCTGAGGCAATCAATTACCTCAGGCACGTTCAAAATGTAAATCACAACTATATTTACCATTCACATAAAAACCAAATCAATTATCTGTTCAAGCACTTTCAAATCCAAATAAATGTTGTTTACAACATGGAAGGAAGAATTGTCAAACTTATATAATAACTCCACTAGATCTAAATAACACTCAATTAAGATCTGGTAGAGTATTAGAAAAAGAAGAAACCAGCTTGCTATTGAGGAAACAAAGATAAATTGTTGAAATAATAATAATAGATTTGAAGAGGAATAAATTTCTCTTCCTCGAGAAGAAAGTGATGAAACATAAAATATTCCTATAATTTTATGATACTCCTATTATAGAACAAACTTGAGTGTCTATTACAAGACAGAATTTTCCTGAAAGGTTGAAAATTGATAAAGAAGTAGAAAAGAAAATCATACTTCTTTGATTATGATATGTTATATGAATTGAAAAATGTTTGTATAAATCCTTTATTGCAAGCCTCAAAGAAATACCATTTTCTAAAACAATTAAGGAATTGAGTACTCAAGGTAGAAGAAAAAGAAAGGACATAAAAGAATCTAATTAGTTGGGAGAATTGAAATCATGATGGGAAGAAACAATTAGGAAATATTTAGACCTACCCATTGTGAAAAGTTACATAAATGGAATTGAAATACCAAAAACACACTCATTGATACGGGATCGGCTAGAAACATAATGAGTAAACAAATTATGGATCAATTGAAACTTCCCTAATCTTGATACACCAACATTGTTACAGGCGAGATGGGTTTGTAATCAAACACAGTGGTGTGTTATTAGATATTTATATATATATATTCTTGGTAATATCCGATTGATTTCATGGTTTTAATACCCAAGAATAATTTGGGACATCCATTAATTTTAGGAAGGAGCCTTGGTTAGCTACAAAAACGATGCTTTCATTGGTTGTAGATCGGTATGTTATCTCGGATGCAAGTTCTACAAAGGAATTTACATTGTGTCTGCAAAAAGCAACAATAGCTATATAAAGTGAAGAATGGACAAATGCGATTATGATATACAACCTATTTTTTACTATTGTGCAAAAAAATGAGGAGAACCAAATTTTAAATTCAATATAAAATAATGAACCCTCTTATATTATCGCGATGTTCAAACATTTCAATAAAAAATTTAATATCAAATATCTATCATATAGACAAATATCTTTATGTTCTATGGAAAAATTTGGAAATTGTTGATAGAAACTTTTCCGGAAAAACATTTAGCCAATAATAAGAATCTAGAATAATTACAAAAAAAATAAACGTTAGATACCTTACGAAAACATATACACAGCATGCATGGGAATATATCGACATAGAAAAGAAATTAATCCTAATAATCTCATGGATCATATCTATGTTGAAGAGAATGCTAGACCGGTTAAACAACCCCAGGGAAGAATGAACCCAAACTTGAAAGAAATTGATAAGGAATAGCTACCATAAACTATTGAATGTAAATTTTATCTGTCAATATCATCACAGTCAATGGGTTTCACCCTAATGATCTTTCTAATAAAAAATGGAAAATGGAGTGTATGGATCGATTACGAGGAATTGAAAAAAAACATTGAAATACCACTTTCCACTTCCTTTCATAGATCAAGTTTTAGACACATTAGGAGGGAAAAAAGTACTTTCATTTCTCGATGGTTTTATTAGGTGTAATCAAATTTAGGTAACACCTGAATATCAGACAAAACCACATATACATGTGTCCATGGGAGCTTATGCTTATGCAAGGGTACCTCTTGCTTTTATTGTGAAATTCTCCAACAACATTCCAAGAAAGTTATCAAAATTTTCTATGATCTTATTCACGGCTATGTGGAAGTGTATGTGGATGATTTCATAGTTTATGGAAATTATTTTGAGGAGGCAATAGAAAATTTATTAAAAAGTTCTAATAAGATGCGAGAGAAGAAAATCTTTCGATAAGTCATGATTTTTTTATGATGTTTAATGAAATTGTTTTAGGTCACCATGTTCGAAAATGGGATAAGGTAGACTCATCTAAAGTAGGGTTGCTGGAAGTATCAATGCAAATTTTCAATGAGATGTTAAGGAGTTTCTTGGTTTTCATGGATATTGTAGAAGATTCATGAAAGCTTCACGAAAATAGCATCACTTTTTCCCAATTAATCACCAAAGTCTGTGAATTTAGTTGGGACTCTATTGTCAAAATACCTTTGAAACTTTGAAAAAGAAGGTCTGCGAAGCACCTATTTTGAAAGGACCTAATTGGAAATTTCCTTTTCACCTATCCATTGACATGAATACAACCTTAGTGGCTATGTTAGGACATAAATATCTTACTCCTTATGCCATTTATTATAACGATGAAAATTTAAATTCGGCGGAGCTAAATTATGTTGTAACTTAAAAAGGATTTTAGTTGTGGAACATGCCATTAGCCAAATTCGAGACATTACATCACTATCTATGAAACTTTCATTTACACGGACCATTCTGTCATGAGATATCTAATGAACAAACCAACCACTAATGACGAGAATAACCGGATAGCTGTCTTTTATTCCAAGTGTTGAACATCACCATTCTGAATCGATCGGGAAAACAAAATACAATTGGTGACTTTTTGTCTAGGATTCAAAATGATAATAATGATATGCACTGTGAGATAAATTTCCGGATGAATATATTTTTTTTAATATCTAGTAAATCACCTTGGTATGGAGATATTAATTATTTCTTTACAAGAACATTACCGTCTCATTTGTTTCCCGGAAGAAAGAGAGAGAATAATCCAAACAAATTAGCTAATCATGGATAAATGAAAATTTTAAAATAGGACTATATCTCATCATCGAAGGTGTACAAGAAGATGAGATACTTGAGATACTTAAAGCTTTCAATGATGAACCATGTGGGGGCCATATCGCTTAAAATAACTACTTATAAAATCCTTCTATTAGGATATTATTGGCCTTCCTTTTTAAGGATGCCAAAGAATATGTTAAGAGATGTGACGAGTTGTCAAAGGATGGGAAACCTATTCTTTCAGAGTGAAATTCCACTACAATCCCAATTACTCATTGAACCTTTTGAGGAAATATGGGCTTGATTTTTAGGTCCAATTAATCCACCTTCCAAAAGAAAAAAAGGGTATATTCTAGTATGTATTGATTATGTACAAAAATTTTTAGAAGCTAAAAATATATTTTCTCTTGAAATGATGTAGTTTTATTTAATTTTAGGATATCTTCACTCATCTTGGTATGCATGAGGAATTATGATTAAAGTTACAATTCATCCCGAGAGCGATGCAAATTGGTGGAAGAATATAAAATCAAGCACCAGAACTCCACTCCACATACCATCCACATGCAAATTGGAGACTGAATATACAAACAAGGTGATTAGAAGCCATTCTCAGCAAGACTCTACATTTACACAAAATGCTGCTAGGTAGAAAGCTTCAGGGAAGCTTTGTAGACCTCTGAACTACATGGAGGAGCACTACGGGGACATACTCCCTACGAATTTTTATGAGAAAGTAAGTCTTATTTCTAATAGAGTTCTAGGATCAGGACTTATAAAATAGCGATCAAGTTGGGACTTGACTTATCGAAGCTTATAAGCAAAGGATGGGACAACTCAACCAGCTTCGGTAGATAAGGCAATATGATATCCGAATAATAGCTTGGCTAAGAAAAAAAGATCTATGACAAATACAACAAGGAAATACGATTTCATCAGAGGAAATTTGGGCACTACTCTTCAACTAAAAATCAATAATCTTCAATGGAAGTTTCAAACTCACTAGTTTGGACCCTGAGATCGAAGAAGTTTTTGAAAATGAAGAAGTTAGAATCAAGACTATTGATGAAGAGAAAATTCCTCTCTATTATTAAATGGACAACGACTCACGATCTATCAAAAGTCAATGAAAAGAGAGAATTTGTCAATATTTTCCAAAACAACTCTAATTTGAATTTGATTGAGAGAATTCTTCTTCTCAACCTTAAAAAAAAATTTCCCTTTCTCTTTAAAAAAAAAATAAAAAAATAATAATAATAATAATAAATTTTGTATAAAAATTAAAACTAAGCTGATTGTTGGCATGTTTTATAGAAATTCAAGGTGAAAACAAAAATTATTTTGGCACCTTAAATTTTCTACTCTTACCCATTTTCTAAAATTTCCATTCTTCTAACATCCCTTTCTTACGAGAATAATTAAGCTATAGAATTGATGATCTTCTACAATTTTGATAGTTGCATCCAATTTGAGCAAGAACATTTGATGATTCAAAAAGAATAATTGATTGACTCCTTATGATGCGAGCACATGAATGATAAAAGTAAAGTTTACCAAAGAAAATAAATCAAAGGTGTGTAATAATTTAATTTAACAATAGGGGTCGACATATCACATGTATTAATTATACATACATAACATTACCAAACAAATAAAAATCATTATTTTGAAGAAGCGATAGTGTCATGACAAATCCCTCATAATTCACCATTTCCTTTTTCGCCATCATATCATGACTAAAGTGCGATTCATTGATTTTATACTTTGAATCATAACTATGAATTCCTAACAGCTAATTCATAAACATACCCTCATTTCATACTAGCCTACTCTCTCATTTTCCATGACCATCTCGGTCTTTCCACTTCAAAGAAAAACCCTACCAAGGCAGTTATTCCATCAAGGAAAACAACTTATGGAGAGCAAAACATCTTCCAACCATGGGTATGATTTTAGACGAACCTACAAGGAATAAATTATTGGAAGGATATCCACAAGCAGTGGAATTATTACGAAATCACGGTGGTGGAATTCATGGAAAATTTTGATGGTTTACACAAAGAGGAAGTCACCAAAACTTTTTGCCAAGGGCTTTTGATGGCATAGAAGAGGAAATAGGAGATATTAAATTTACGGTGGCCAAGAATCTCTAATTGAATAAGCCACCAGTTGCCTCGTATAGGAGATAAATGGTTCAAGAATAGAGAAATTAAAGGAGATTAGTGGAGGTTTTTGAAAACAAAGCATGGATATTGTCTTCAGAAAGGCATCCCCAACTCTACACTAAAAAAGTAAGTGGAGGAATTTTCTCTTAATCATCCAAAAATTTGTTACTTATGAAAGGTCAATTTAGATGTGTGTTTTTCTGTCATATAGGGCTATTGATGAATTTTATTGAAAGAGAAAATGGAATGAACCTTCCATGTTTCTTGTTGAATGATGTGAAAATATGTCATGGAGATATTCAAAGAAAATTAGGTTCATAGAAAACATGCAATGTATCACCATGGGCTAGTTAAAATACTTGTTGAGTTCCATATTCAAGTATAGGGTATACATAGGAAACCTTTCTAGTAAGAAATCATTTGAGGAAAGAAAAAAATGAACAACCAAGTAGTAGCATAATTCGAGAATAAAAGGAAGGTTGAAACATCATTGGAACAAGAACCAAAATAGCAACAAGATTTGTCAGAATATGACATAACAATTGGAATATTTTAAAGAAATAAATGCAAAATGTATTGGAAAAGTAGCAACCAAACGGAGACTTTTCCCAGAAAGAAAAGCCTAAAAATAAAAATACACATCACAAGACTAAGAAGAACTACCAAGCTAAACACAGAAAGGTACCTCAAAGATGTAGAACACATTTATTTGGAGGAAAAGAAAATTGAGTAAACTCTCCAAGAGCATACTTGTCTGCCTACATTTCACCTCCTCGAGTCCGGATAAAGTTTAGGTATTGATCCTATACATAAATAAATTTATGATTACATAGAATCTGTTGGAGAAAAAGAGAAGCAACCAAGGGATCAATTCCAAGTCAAGAAGAAGAAAGGACCAATTTAATTAACCACAGAACCTCCTGGTATAAACATCCACGAAATGAAATCTTCGAACTTGAGACATTAAGAAGGGCATATTAAAGGTTAAAAAATATTTGAACGATCAAAATGAAGTTCAAATTACCAAAATGATAACCTCCTACTACATTTAAGTCTATGGTAAAAAAATGACAAGAAATTAAAGTAAGCGAGTTCCATGAAGAGAAAAATCAATAATGCAGAGTAAAAAATCATTATGAAGAAACCAAGGATGGCAATTGTTGTGGTGGATTATTCGCATGGGTGTATGAAATCGCACAGCTTAAAAGAGTGTGGTCTACTATTTAAACTATTGGTAACGGACAAAAGTGGGGGAGCTCAAAAGCATAACATTTAATGAAAAACAATATGCTAAAGTATGCTCTAGTTAAGCTAAAACTAAAACACAAATATACTACCAAGCTATAAAGAGAGTTAAATGATAATAATGCAAATGATGGATCGATAGCCTCTTCTAACTTATTAAACATTTGAAATGGAGAATAAATTTACCCACTTGCCCGAAAGGGCCCCTAGGCAATGGCTCTAGATACGATGCAATGATGTTCCTTCCAAGATGCACTCGATGCGGTCCTCTCTCTCTTAGCTATAGTGGACTAATATATTTCGGTGGCCAATAATTGAGTCCTCTTTAGCTCTAGCCACAGGTCACACCAGCTAGCTGGTGCTTCTTCCAGGCAACTTTGGCCAGCATAACAATTTTATCACCATTTCTTCATCTCTTAGTGGCTTTATATAGAGTCGAGTTTCAAATCCTCCTTCCCTCCCTTGATGGATAATAACCCAAAGGAGAGGTATGATTCCATTGTGTGCTCTCATAGTGTTTAATGAGAGCCTTTGGTGGGCATCCTTGGTAACTACCTGAGTAAAGCGTAGCTGCTTGGTGTGGTCACGGAAAGAAAATTTTTTGCCATTTCCGGGAATGCACGCTTGTAAGGAAAAAAAGGCACATAAAAGTCACTCTTATAGAAGGATAAAGCACACAATTAAGGCGTTTATGACTAGTTAAAATATGATTTTTTCTCAAAACCTTAGAGATTTTAAATACTTCTTGATTCCATAATGTGTTCACCCATACCTTAAATCATTAGGCTTGAAATTAATTGATGTAAGTCTTCGTATGATTTTACGAATGTTAACGATTGCAACCCACAATATGACGAGTCTAAGAAGAACTATGTAGACGAAATACATTATGTTTTATTTCTGTGTCGTACGCACGAGAGAGAGAGAGAGGCACAGTAATGGTTTTCGAATGGACAACACCTTGCGGCGTTCCAAAGATAACCATGGCCTAAGGGACCCCACTGCCAGCAGGACAAAGTATACAACATATTTACAAAATTTCAATGAGGTGAGCATGTCCCATGCTCGTGATGCTATATTTAGTTAAAGCAAAATTGATAGATACGTGTGCTATCTGTGCCCTCTGCGTGGTAGTGATGTTGGTGCTTGTTGAAGATGGCTATTGATGCCCTCGGGGGCGTTTTTCTTTGAAGATAGGTGAAAAGTGGTATCATAATCTTGGTATGGCGTATCATTGTGCAATATACACATATGTCTTGGTTAAGGACCTTCTAGTGTAAGCATTGTTGTCGAGGAGACGATTGTAGGCACGAGTCTTCGACGGTCCATTCAAGAGTAGAAATGGTTGTAAGGTATGATGCCATCGTGACATGAAAGATTTTTGTTATGAATTTAAGGAGGATCGATGACATCGCGGATAATGATGTCTCCCATGATATGCCAGGGACACTAGTTTACATGGGGAAGGGGTAATCCAAGGTAAACTTCCTTTGGAAAAAAATACAAAATTAGGCAAAAAAAGAAGCCTTAATCGAACCAAGGTTCGTGACCTAAGGAGTCGGGGACCTAGATGTGATGGGTTTAACATAAGCATGTTTGACGGAAATGACGAAAATGGATGATGAGATTAGGTGGAAATTTGCAGGGTTGAAGTATGCTAGCGACTTGGAGGCACTCATAGTTATTTACGAAGGAGAAAATCACACAGATTAGGTAGGAATTCTAGGCGGTGTGGACCAGTTATGAATGTAAGTGATGGTGCGTGCATGGGGGTGAAATACTCCAACCAAAGGGAAAGAGGGACTACGGCCATGTGAGGAAAAGGTGAAATATGAGGGCGAAGTGTTGAAGGGCATTGTTTGTGCTCTTTGTATGCTTACCAAAAAGAATAAAATAATGGGGTTTTGGTTTGTACAAAAACACAAAGATGGGTACCCCCAAAAAAATGAAAAGGGGATCTCTCTATGGGTGTGAGGATGGTGTTTTTTTGGTAGGTGTCCCGTGGTTGTCTCATGTGCGGGGGTTGATGAAGCGAAAATGTCGCGGATGGGATTATGTTGATGGAGGTATAGTAGGCAAATGCGATGTGCGGAGGGTTGGTGGAAGGCCAAATTATGCACTTCTACAACCTAGTCGTACGGGAAGGGGTTTCGAGTTTGAATGGAAAACTTCACCTTATGCACATGATAGATGGATGGGCATGAGGGCTTGGGAGGCCCGTGGTATGGTCATGACGTCACTTGTGTTGTGATATATGGTCTACTTTGGGTGACAAAGCGACGCCATGGAGGGAGGCTCTGTGACCAACATGGACGTTTATCATATGCGGGGTGAGGAGGTGGTGATAAACGCGGTCGGTATGAGACCCTATGGTTTATTTCTAATGGAGAAATGATGTTAGGATATGCAAAGTTTTATGGGACTCTATCATATTTGAGGTAGGATGATGCCTATTCCAGGAACTTTTAGTATACGGTGTTGTGAACAGTTTGCGGGTTCTTCTGCAAAAAAAAAACTTCGTCAAGTAGAAAGCATATTCTTTTGTCAAATATCATTGAAATTCATGAGCTTTAAAAAAGAAGATGAGAGAGGCATACTACAAGCTGTTGAAAAATTATTTTTTTAGGAGTGCGGATAATGGCATCCTCTGTTTGTTATCGATCTTTGATACAATATTTGCTTTTAGTCTAGTGATAACATGTACTCTAGAAGCTCCGATTTTCCATTAGGGTTGTTTCTTGGCTCTATTTTATTTCGGTTGAGGTTGCCCCCGGTGAGATTAGGGAGAACATTGTCGATTCTTTTACCCACATCAGGGATCTCTCCCTTTTGGTTTGTTCCTCAAATTCTTGTTGTGACATTTAGGAAGTTGACATAATTATCCTTGTTGTATGGTTGGTGATGAGCCTAGGAAGGGTTGCACTAGATTGACTGATACGTTGATGTACCATTGGTCCATTTTGTGCGGGGAATAGAGATATCATTCCCTTGTCACTGAATTTATTGCTGTGATACTTTGAGGTTAGTTCATGATAGGTAGGTTGTGATAGGTTATAAGTAGAATTGTATGAGTATCTAAGGGTATTGATTAACTGGCACTAGGTTTCCATGGAGCAAAGACCCAATTGAACCGTCTGAGAATCAACGTGCATGGTGCTATTGCTGCCTAGGCCAGTCTTGGGAAAAATACCGGAAGTGAAATGTGTACGAAGATAAATCCGCACATGGTCACTCTCTGCGCCTATGATCTTGGGTCAAAAGACCTAATCAACTCGTCTACATAATATTCCTACACAGTAACTCCACAGGTGCCATGGCACTAGTACATTTTGGGGGAAATTCACCGACACTTGGTTAAGGCACTTTTGACCAAATGTTGGAAATTTTAAATTTCAATCACATGGCCGTCGCTATGCGGCGTTTGGAGAAAAGTGTCTGTCTGCGACACTTCGACAAAGTGTCTGATTACGAATTTTTGGAGAAAGACCCGCAATTAAACACTGTACACCCCAAAGCGTCACTATTGCGATGAGCGCACTCAAACGTCCTGGTGCGACACAATGTCTAATGTCGCAATTGCGGCGTTGGAGAAGCGGTTAACCATGATAGCGACACTTTGGGGCATAGTCATCGCAATTGCAACGTCTTCCTCCAAATGTGGTAAAAAACTGAAAAATGGTCGACTTACGAACGGTAGCGAGGAGTAGTTCATCGAGGGCACCTTTGCGATTACATAATTTGGAGAGAAAATAGTAATAATATGAGAGGCTCCTTTAATTGCATCTTTGATTTGTGAAAGTATGGATTTTCCGGCCTACAACTCTATGTTGTCAAGAAAGACTCGCAATCCTCTTGGAAACAATGTTTGACCTTGAAGATGCCTAGCAAATAAACGGACATCGGAGTTCACATTGTTGATGAACACATCGTAGTACGGCGAAGAAGGCACCAGGGAGGGTATTCTCGGTGAATGAGGGATTGTGTGTGCATTACGCAAAAGTTGAGAAATATTGAATAAGGCCTATTAAAACCGTGTAACCACGCTCTTGTCTATTAAAGGATGGAAAAATTTTTCTAAAGCTTACTCCCGCACATTGGAAAGTAACAAATGTTGGTTTGTTAAGTGGATGATCGATGGCGTAACTTCATCTCTATGGACAAGGAAAAAGAGAACGAGTTAATTAGCGTTGAAACTTTAAGCGGAACCTCGAAGCGGAGATGAAACGGAACACGTACATAGCGATAAGGTGGTGATAGGAATGAGTTTATGGTTTTCTTGTGAGTCCACTAGTGGTAGGTTGTGTTGAAATAAAAAACACGATACCACAAAGAAAATGCCACGTGTCCCTAAGTGGATTTTCAAAAATATTGAGTTTCATGTTATTTACGAGCATTAATGCTTGGTAAGAAAAAAAACACGAAATTTCTCGGTGATAATCCGATTAACGCTTGAGAACAACGCCATATGGATCGTTGGATCTGCTAAAAATTTAAGAAGGTGCGTTTATATGAACATGGGCAAGCATTCGTTTATGTGTCGTGAAAGTTTTAATTCAAATCGAAAACATAAAAGGTGGTAGGCCTATATCAATACGTTTGCGGAGTTAGCGCCCATATAGAGGCATAATGAGGGCCGAGTAATATTATATAGGGTTCGGGGTTAATCACAATCGGGAAGCTTATGAAGTTGAATGGTATGATTAAATTTCAAGAAATGGTATATGCATTAGGCCAATATATATATATGTGTGTGTGTGTGTGTGTGTGTGTGTGTGTGTGTGTGTGTTTGCATAGTTGAAGGCGAAAGCTTGGTGGACCGTAAGTACAAGGTGAATGCTCGGGTTAAATGATATGTAGATTTACTATATATGTATGGGCTCATAACCATATAGTGAAGGTAAAGCACTCCCGCACAAGCGGTATAACAGGTTGCATAGTTTTATAACCATTTGTGTAAAAGGGAAATGAAATTGACTATGGTTGAGACCATAGGTTAGACGCTGACAAGCTCCCAACTAATACTCAACACTATTTCGATAAAATAAATAAATAGAAATAAATGAAATTAGATAAAATTAAAAATACAAATAAATAAAATTTTTAATTAAAACATAAAAATATGATAAATAAATAAATAGAAATAAAATAAATAAAAGTTAAAATATATAAATTAAATTAAATAAAAAAATAAAAGAAATTAAATTAAATAATATTAAATTAATAATTATTACTTTTATTAAAAATAAAAACCAATATTCCATATCGTCACAAACGCACAAAATATTAAAGCTCCTTCGGTTATTACACATTTTACCCCTCATATAGCCTGAAAATGATTCACATATCCTCCTTGGCGTTCCACTTGCACCCCCGGTGCAATTGTTTGTTTATAAGATTATATGATACATGTGAGATAAAGGTTTATTATTTATCATATATAAATAAATTTTATCAATATTGTACATTTACACTTTTATGAGGGTGATGTTATAAGTAAATTCATAAATATCTCTTTTAATCATCATTTTCATACTTAAGATATGTTTGGAAATGAAATTTCAATAGATTAATTTTCTCCTAACCTATGTATCATCAATATTGTACATTTACATTCTTAATTGTAGGGTGATGTTATGGGTAAATCCAATAATGTCTCCTTTTAATCTTGATTTTACTCATGAATATGTTTGGAAATGAAATTTCAATAGATTAATTTTCTTGCTATTATATGTTTTATGAAGATATGGTTAGGAATTATCTCTTGTTCTTCTTAGAAATAATTATATATAATTTTTTTTTTCTTTTCAAGATAGATAAAAAAATTAGATGAAAGGGTATTAATTCATCAATATGTGTGTGTGTGTGTGTGTTGTGAGAATAATTTCATAGTTCAACTTAATGGTTCATTATATAATCATGTGATCATCACCAATGATATATCTTAAAAGCAAGCGAAAAGCCATGTGTACAAAATAGAGTGTATACTCTAGAAGGTAGTTTCTCATATCACTATATGGGGTGTTGTATGCTACTTCAACAAAATTATAAGATAGCGCAATACACATCATATATGCACCATAACAATTGGTGTAAAAATTAACTCCCACCTTACATCTTTGTACTCGATCCAATTTTTTCTGCTGTCAACTCTTCTAGCTATGAGTTTCCTCCAGAGATCATAATACCCCCAAGGCCTATGCCATGCCTTCTCGCATGCGTACCTTCTTCATAGGTAGTTCTAAACCATACTGTAAGTCCCCACGTTCTATGGTCTAATCCACATCATACCTATCAACATTTAACCGCTCTTTACACACCTAATGTAATGACTAGCCTACTCTCTCATTAATATGTACACAATAATCTGAACGCAAGAATTAAACCCCAAAACCTTGGAAAATACTTTCGTTTTACATATTCGAATTGATATTTGAATGTATCAACTACTAAGCCTCTCGTATTTCAATAGTGATGTTTAATATTAACAAACCTTTTCAATTCGAACTCTAAATCCTTGGTTTCAACCAAACACATGGCCATTCACATAAATATACGGTTCTCCTTATTATAATTTCACCAATTGTCAAAAAGATACGTAAAAAATCTCGACTTTGGTCTATGCGTCAACGGTCATACATAAACCATTCTTGGCTCTGATAATTTACCTCTCAATCCGACGGTCGATGGAACGCTTGGCCTTGGGTTTGGAGGATCAATGGACACAACGAAATCTCGTCGCGTGAACACGCCCAAGAGGTGTCTGCGGTGAGAACGGTTTATAGTGCACGCCAGCACGTGTCTCTGTGAGAGACATATGTCCGTCCCTTTTCACCAATTCTTCTTACCACCTCCAAACTTGTGTGATATTGCCGATTTTCCAAGCAATTGGTTTTCTTTATGCACCAGTCATGATGCCGCCTCTTATCTTCTAGGTTATTAAGGCTTTCTTTTATTGTACTCGCCTCCGCTCCTTTGACTCGCATCTTCCTGTACTAGTTTTTTTTCTTCAATTTAAGGACTCGCACTCATGAGGTTCCTTCACCGCCGGTTCTATGTGCGTGGTAGCAGGTCGGGCCTTGAATCGAGAGAAGCAAGGCACAATTCTCTCTATTGCAACGTGGGAGATCCATAATTTGGTTTTGTGGACCCTCTCTACCATGGAATTTCCCAACGTAGTACATGAGTCTAGAGCCACAACATTGCCATACCACTATCCAATGCCACACCGTCCTTTGTCATGGTGCTTAACACGGTTATCACACAACTTTGTTAAATCGGAAATTCTTACCATGAGAGTTAAACTAATATCCAATGGGTTAGGAAAGGCTAGAACCTCTCGTACGGAGGCTAGTAATTAGGGAAAAGGACTCGGTTCTTTCAACATACGGACTACATTAAACCACAATTGTATAAGTGTGTATTCCAGGACTACTATGGGTTGATTGTCGGGACCACAGGAAACCATTCATGCCATAATTAACTCAACAAATGTGCAATACCATTGAGGAAATAATTCTACATTTATGCGATGAAGTACTTGTAAATTTGGCTCGACCATATCTTCTAATTACTTGGCCCTTCTCCTCTACTCTTGTCTCTACAATAGTCCTCACCATGACCTATGCGGTTCTCTATCTTGGTCTGCCTTATTATTCCTATGAGCTTATTTTGCATACAAACCTTTAATTGACTCAACTCCTCTAATGCTCCAAAACTCTACCTTATCTCTAATTTTGAGACTAACCTACGTGATAGAGACGGACTCCTAAAATTAGCTTAACTTACAGCGAATATCTCTTGGGTGCCCATTAATCATTCGGGAAGTTACATTTTCTTCTCTAATTAACTAAAAAAATAACTCAAATATGGATAAATAAATAGGAAAATAAAACATGAGACCCCCCTTTACATTTTATTTATGGACAAAGGCTGTTTTGAGCCTAATCCCCTACATCAAACAATTGCCATACAACTAATTTGTTTTAGGATACATGTGGCATTCTAGGGGTAAATTCCATATGATGTGTATATCAATCTATTAGGTGTTGGTAAGTTGTGAGTATCTAATAAATGATAAGGAATATCCATACATCATGATCTTGTAATGTGATTATAAGTTGTGTCTATAATTTCCATAAAATGTATAAATGATTTGTTTAAAAAAAATCAACACAATCAACCCTAAACAATGCTCATGATGTGGAATGTCATTGGCGAAACTAAAATGATGGTCACATGTCCCATTTCTATGGTAATGGTGATCATATATATGTTGTAGCGACACTTGATGAGTAATTAAATAAATCTCAGAGTGTGACTCATTGTGCCATATTTTTTTAAAGCATGATTTGTTTTCCTAGTTTTTACTAATTTGTTAACATAATTTATTCATTTGGAAAGCTAATTAATGATGCTTTAAGTAATTAGGACCTAATGAGAGATCATCTTCACATCTTCACTGAAATATATTTGGTAATTGTAGTCACTATATGAACCACACATGCATGCTACTTAAGAAAAAATGAAATATAAACTATAATGCACATCTTATATCTGCCATAACAATTGTCATACAACTTATTTACTTCTAGATACATATGAAATACTTCAGGTAAATGCCATATTATGTGTATACCAATATAGTAGGTGTTGGTAAGTTATGAGGATCTAAGAAATGATAGGGTATCCACACATTAGTGCCCTGGTGAATTTTTTGCATAATTTTCTATTTGTTGTAATTTTGTTGCATGGATTTGTTATAGATTTCAAATAATACAATTATCTACCAATTTTTCTTTATAAAGAATAAGTACAATAAGTAGTCACCTAAAAGTGAGCCATGTGAAAATATTGGTAACATGAGTAACCTGGTAAGCTGTAAATGAAAAGTGAATAACCTCCACTCACCAACAGGTGGCAGGCAGGGTTGGAATTTGGATTTCTCTTTACCCGTCAAACATTTTTTTTTGACGTTTTGGTCATTATTTTTCTAGTCAATAAACGTTACGTTTCAAATTTTGCACTTCATTAATGATGTTCTCGTAATAAATTAACCCTTCACCAATAAAAGTTTGATTAAAAATATTGAACGCTCTTCCATTTTCTTTGGATTTTGGAGTGTGATATTTCTGTGTCATGGACTTTTAATACCTAAAGTTTCAAGAGAAATAACTGATTCTTGTCAAACTAATATTTCCTCAATATATGCTATGATCTACTAAAAATTACTTCAAAAAGAAAGTAACCTTCCAATATAAATAAAAAAACATGAACGAGCTTTCCCTAAATTGCAATAAATGTATGTTTATTATTAATATTGCATAAGTTGTCTTATAAAAATTGCATAATCGGACTAAGAATAGATCCTCAGTGCATTTTTTATTGTTGTTGTGATTAAAATAATGAGCCAAAGAACGCTAAGGCACTCAGAGAAATAAATTTATGTATTATTTCTCACAAAATCATGTTGAGTAGTGGAGACTAAGCGCTAGATTTTTTTTTGACCTCAATCTCTCTATTAATTATGTCTATGTAGTTATAAGAATAAAAAGCTAAAGAAATCTCAGGCTTCCAGAGAAATTAGTCTCTGTGTGCAGAAATTAATGATTACTGTTGACTAAATGTTATACCATTTGAAATTGCTGAGCGAAATTAATCAGGCCATGATGTACCATTTGTCAGTATCTATTTTCTCATGTATGAAAGTTGATGTACCATTGAAAGTTTAATAATTCTATTGAAATTTTAATAACTATAATAACTATATATATATATATATATATATGTATGTATGTATGTATGTATGTATGTATGTATGTATGTATGTATGTGTGTATGTATGTATATATATTTTTTTTTAAATTTAATGATTAATAATAATTAAATTAAAATTCTTAAAAGACAAAATAAAAGCCTAATAATCACGAACTATTATGATAATTTAAAAATATAGAACTCAGGCTGAACATAGTTACAAAGATACCAAGAAAAGAAGAGTGCATGTGCATGATAACCTCTTTCTTGAAAACCTATGAATGACATTCTCAATGAAGACTCAAGACTCAATTGGATTGGATTGTGTATCAAAATAGTAGGAATGAATCAAAGTTCAATGAATGAATAACTTGATCGAGAAAATTTATAGGGAAAGGTAACTTGACTATCAATCTACTAAACCTCACTTCCATGATTAAAAAAACACCCCCACCTTCTCAGTGGTCCCATCATGGTCCACCTATTGAAAAACAACCAACAAATATTATTTTTTAATATATTTTTGCATGGCCATTGGACAATGATTTACTATGGTTTTCCTACTAAATTCCAATGGATTATTATTCAAAAATATTGAGAATTAGTTTAGTCTCAAGGCATAGCCAAGAGTCTTACTGGATAATTATAGATTACCTCTCCATTGGATGATTGTACATTTTTCATGTACTTTTTCACGTGAGTTTCAGTTGATGCTATATCTTTGCCTTCTATTTCTTTAGTGAAGCTAAGAGTTAACTTTGATCTTACATTAATAACTATACTTGCATAAATATCCATGCTTTTATACTTCCCCACTGTGGTCAATGTTGATGTATGGCCTTGGCCCATTGATCTTACAATTAACTCACTATTCATATTCAATTTTCTCTAGTTCAACCCAATAAAATAAGGAAAACAGAAAATGAAGTCTTGATTTGTCTTTCTAGTGCTCCTACATAATACAAATACTCTTAAAACCAATTAATATATAAATTGTCATCATTCATGCTAAAATCAGTTTCAATTTTTTTAATGAGTCTACTTACAATTAATAGATTACATTGCTCACAGAATAAGAGATAATTTAGAACTATGATTTCACAATAATAAATTACCCTAGCAGTTCAAACTTCGAACATACCTTATGAAATTAAAATATGGCAAGTTAATGAGCTAATCTAGTTTCCTCGGAGCCAATCTTGAGCTCGGCCTAAGTCTGAATGCCTTGAGAGTGCGAGTGTAAGGAACTAGACGCCTAAAGCTTTTATTTTGTGCTTGTGTAATTCACTGTTTGACCATCAAGCCAAGCCACCAACTATATTAACACTACTTCATGTTGGGGAAGATTGGCATTCTAATTTTTTAGTGCTATAGCCGTACTTTTTTCACTGCTTCACTAATCACAACCTTGGAAGTTTGCAGGGCAATGGGCTTTATTCTTTCTTTGGTGTTTTATGTAAAAGAAAGGATTTGTGAACTTTTTGTAATAGGAAGGGGAAAACTAAATTGATTCTAATTTTAAAATATCAATAATGATAAGTGGTAATTCCTTTATTAAATTTTTAATTTTGAGTGAGCCAAAAAAGTAACTTTCCTTACTTTTTGAGTACATCCTTGCAATTGCGAAGAGGACTAGTGTTGCAAAATTATTGGTAAGTGGAAATTAAAGGGCGTAAGAACGGTTTTGAAAAAATTTCAAACGTCAAAATCAAGTCTTATATCCTTCCTAGCACGCCACGGAAAACGGAAATCCACAAATTCTAGTCGTCAAATACGTGCAAAATACGTCAAAATTAAGTCTTCTATCCTTCCTAGCACCTCATGCAAAACAGGAATCTGCAAATTCTAGTCGTCAAATATGTGCAAAATGCCTTATGACGGGCAAAATGGAGGACTGGTCCTATGCTGCTACATGAGTTAGGGTTTCATGTGGCAACAGGGAACCTTGTATAGTTTTTCAAGGATAGGAAAGGAGAATATTGTCAGTTAATCATCACATGAAACTTCATCACCATTTCAAAATTGTGTCCTAATTTGAAACAATAAGACTACCCAACTATTTCATTATTTAATTTAGATTGTGTAATACAAAAAAATATCCTAGATAACTTAAATAATGTAAACACCTTTGCAAAAATTTAGTGGGGAGAACCTTCAATTAAGTTTATTTTGAAGATCCACTTGCATTTTAAGCCATTTTAATTAGTCTTTCATGGCTATTCTAGTAAAAATTTCAACCTCTTGTAGAAATTTGTTTGTCACTTGTATTAGAAATGCAAAAATCAAATGCATGCTACATAAAAATGATTTTATTAAAAACTACATTAACGTCTGATATCATGCGCGCATCCGCCCTCAGCTCTTGCAGAACAGCATTGGCCCTCAGCATTCGCCCTCAGCATTCACCCTCAGCTCTTGCAGAACAGCATTCCCCCTCAGCATTCGCCTTCAGCTCTTGCAGAACAGCATTTGCCCTCAGCATTCACCCTCAGCTCTTGCAGAACAGCATTCGCCCTCAACTCTTGCAGAACAGCATTTTCCCTCAGCATTCGCCCTCAGCTCTTGCAGAACAGCATTCGCCCTCATCATTCGCCCTCAGCTCTTGCAGAACAGCATTCGCCCTCAGCTCTTGCAAAATGATAAGTTCTTACTGCAGGCCCTTCCTCCTATAGTAGGGTTGACTCTATTTGGGTTTTTTTGGTCAATTCCATTGGATTGTGTTAGGCTATAGGGTTCTCTCTATATGTCTTCCAATGTTCTTTCGGATGAGCTTCAAAGAGGATGTGTAAGATGTGTTTGTGCTTTCATGAATTTGACTCCACCAGTTTCATGAAGTTTAAGCTATGGATTTTAGTTCGACAAACTCATCCATCTCAACACCCAATAACGAATTTCCCTTGGTCTGATCTATATTGAAGGTGATGTGAAAAGTGGTAGAGAATGGGAGATCGAAATTCATCAACTTTATCACAAGGGTAGTACTCTAGATTGAAAGTGATGAGCTTTAGTTCTCCATATTTGGGGATTTTATGATATTTGGGGATTTTCTGATGACATACCAAAGGTCACATTCATACAACCATATCAAGGTCAATGTTGATATCATTCTCATATAGATATAGGTCACTGATATATAGGGTTAATATCATCATCACTATCCATGGAAACCGAATGGTTACAAAATCTGTGATTGTGGTTGGCTCATTTATAATTATTACCCATTTACAGTAGAGCACAGAAACACTAAATATGGCCCGAGAAGAGCCTTTACAACAGGCAATGGAATTGCAGTTGCTTCATCAATAACCAATAGCTCCACTTGAGAAAAAAATTCATAATCTTGGGGCTGGATATACTGCAGAGCAAACAATTGTAGTTATCATTCGTGCTCCAATATATTAATATAATTTTTACATTGAACTGAAGAAAGGGAAACAAGCAAATGCTAACCATCATACAATGCTTTGACATAAGAATTTTGAGTGACATCCTTGAAAAAAAGAACTCATCCACTGATATTTATAATCATTTGAGTTATTCAATTTAAACACAATGTCAAGAATCAAGATTCAATACCCTCTATTATCTTCATCACCCAATACAAGATTTAAATTTTTCCCAAAGAAACGCTTATTAAATTGGAAGCCATTATTTCTCCCTGCTTTAAAAACCCTACATTTAAATGAAAACAAGTATTGCATTTCAACTACAAAAATATATTAGTGTTCAAATGTACATGTGTTCATCACTTGTGTAGGGTATTCCTTTTCCACTTTCACATTATCCAAGAATGTGTCCAGTATAGTTCATATTTTTTGTGATTTAGATTATCTTGAAAAAGGAAAGGTAAATTATTTCCCATGGAAAAAGAAGGTTTTCCCTTTTTACTACTAGAAATGGTACAACAAAGTTCCATTTCTACCAGAAACTCCTATGAAACAGGAACCAAATAAAGGCCATGTCCTCAATGGACATCATTTGGCTTTGAAAATGGCCATTGCACCGTGTTGTTTCTTATATTACATCACGATAGTTTCTTAGGTCATTTCTTGTTTCTTGAGACGAAAAACAACCAAAGAAATTGTGAAGATCCTTTCAAGAAATAAATGACCATTTCTCAATCATATCTCAACTATTTTTTATTTTATTCAGTGGTTGCTTACTTTGAGATAAATTTGACACTTTAATAAGGAATATAACATAAAAACACAAAATGGGAAGGAATTGATGAGGTAGATGACCTTTAGTTGTTGTCAATTAAGAATTGATAATACACGATGCATGTTCTGTACTACAAACTAGATTCCTTCCTGGAGTTAGGACACTGAGTATTGAATCAAAGTTGTAGTTTCTAACTTCTTGTATTGGTTCATCAATCTTGAAATTCAGACATTGCATGTCTTCATTGCTTCATGTTTGAATAATTTTCATTATATCTTACAATAGGAAATTAGGAATTATGATTATTATTACTTTATGGATATGTTAATTTACTTTTAGTTTTGCATGGTTTATTGTGAAATTATTCTTGGTGAAGGAATGCCAAGGACTAAGAACCCTAGTTTTTAAATGGTATTGTATCTTATACCCAAAAACCCCTCAACATTACTTCTTATTAGTTCTTAACAATAGTGTTGTAAACAATTTGAGAATTGATATAGCAAAATCTCGCACTTCTCAAGATAAAGTCCTAAAGCTAAAGTGTGATACCATGTGTAATTCAATAGCCCCATTGTCACCTCACCAGCCTCTTTTCACTTCGGGCTAGCTCTCCTCCAACTCAAGGGGGGTTCTCCCTAGTAGATGTTAGGGATCTAATGGCCCAACCAAACCAAGTCAAGAGCCCCCTAACTCTCTATGTTTACTACTATCAATCAAAATATTGAACAATAGGGTGAGACATGCATCCTGAAGATAAAATTGCCAGGGTATTTTTGGGTAATTTCAAAGGGAAAGTTGCCAAACACATATAATCAAGGAATTATAACGTGATTTCAAACATTAAATATCAACAAAATCGTTTAAAGGATATTGAAAGGAAAAAGGTGATGGAAGATAGAAAGTGCCTTACTTAAATGCTCTAAGGATTTTTCAATAGTTGCTCCAAAGCTTCACTTCAAGGCCCTTCAAGATCGTCTCCAACAATGCTATACCATCAGCTTCAACAATGTTGCTCCAAAAATGTCCTCAAGGTCTTCACAACAAGTTTACTAGAAGTTGCTCCAACAATGTATTCAATAAGGTCTTCATTGTCAACTTGTCTCTTGTTTGGGTGCCTTAATGTGCAATGACATGTTTCCAGGACTAAATTCAATGCAAGGCATATTTGAAACTCTAACTCTGTCTTCCGGTGTCTTATTAGAAATTATTTCAGTTTTCATTTTGTGTTTTCAAGTTTTTACATTTATAATTTTATTGCAATGTGGCAGACTGATCAGGGCAGTACAGGAACAACCCCGAGACAGGATGATCGCGGAAAGAGGCCAACGGAAGAACATGTAAAGTGCCAGCATTGCTCTATCTTCGGGTATTTTAGTTATTTACATAATTGAAATAATATTAATTTTGTTCAAATATGCAGACACCTAGCCATGGTACGCCTGATGATTCCCTCTATGAGGAAGAGCTTTCTTCATCCCTATCTCTAGCGCTCTTGTTGCGAAAAAAGGCATGAGATGCAAGGTCGGAATTTAATACTTTGATAGACGCGCCTCAAACACCTGAAACAGAAGAGAGGATAAAACAACTTATGACTCATCTATAAACATATCAGGTCATAATAAAAAGTCAAAAGGATAATTTTTTTGTTCTACATGAGATGAATTGTGATAGTTTGATTTTTAATTTTTACATTGACTAAACTAACAAAAAGTTCTTTTGTATGTAGCGTTTTCTAGCACTTGCTGAACCCGGTGTTGGTGGTAGTGTGACAAAAGGGCAAGATATTGCCCAGCAACCCTCTCATACACCTTCTACTCCTTTAGGTGCCAGCCAAGAAGCACACCCTGCCCAACCAGACACCCAGCCAACCGTTGAATGTGTTGGCAGTGATGAGGCTAATATGGCCAACTACATTATCGCGTTTCCTGGAGCTACACGTGTCAGCTCCTTAGGGACCATTAATGGCACGTTGTTGGTGAACGATGAAGGTGTCCCTATAAAGCACGTACAACTCCCAGGTAAATTTTAATATTTTAACTATTTCATGTACTCTATCTAAAACATATTTATCATGATTTTTATTTTTAAATTAATGATAATATCTTTTTTTTCTGTGTAGGAGAAAATGAGTTCTACAGGTTTTTGGAGAGCCATGCATTGGTAATTTTTGGCCCAACCATAGGCACAAGGTGGAATTCCCAGAATTCCAACCTGAAAAAAGAACTTCTAGATTATCTAGAAGCCCTTTTTGGGGTCGGCACATTTGAATATTTTTTTTTATGATCATGAAAGTAAAAAAATGAAATATAGATTGGGTATTGGGGAATTGAGAGTGATGTGAGGGGGGGGGAGGAGCCATAAGAGCTTCCACCTTCACGTGGTTGGCCCTGTTTAGTAGAGAATAATTTATTGGAGCGATTTAATCTTGGAGCAAACCTCCCTCGATCCAGCGTAGCAACAAAAAATTCATTGTTGACTTAGTTGCTACTCTTTCAGATCGTGGGAGGCTTGTTCCAAGTTCATGCGACTCCAATAAATTGTTCTTGAAACGAAGAGGAGCTTCTTCAGGTATGTTTTGACATTTTCAACATATGTTCTAACATTATCATAAGAATGCATCTTATAGTAAAAAATACTACATCAATTACTTGTATTTATTGTATAGATAATGATGGATTTTGATTGACTTGGCAGTGCAGGTACAAATCCTCTTGCATCCTGAGCAATACAACTTGTCAACCAGGGTCATGTCCAGGATATTTTTTCTTGTGCGCTTGACCAGGTTCGTAATGTCACATTTTGTAAGTTCCTTTACAGTTCATAATTCAATATTAATCTTGTTCATGATTATTATCTAGGTTTTTTGTATGTGTTTTTTTATCTATTTGATTGTAAGCAACTCTGCATGTTTCCTGTTGTTCACTATGATTTCTCCCATTACCACTCCCAGGATGAATCTGACTTTATTGTTACATAGGTTACTTTATTGTTACTATGTTTTCTCCATTTACGATTTCATAGGTTACATCATGTAAAGTTGTCAATCTCAGGTTGGTGATGAGCTTTAGTTCTCCAGATTTGGGGCTTTTCTGATATTTTCTCCCTCATGTCATTCCTGCATCACCTCGTTGTTTGAGCATGCCAATCATTTACCACTTGTACCAATTGTCACATGTCAATCTCTGAGTGGTGCCACATTTCACCTATTTTCGGCCCACTTGACCACCTGAAAAACTCAAATCCACACACCATATGTCTTTATCATGGATTTCCACATGTCCTAGATATTTAAGCCGGTAGGCATTTTGTTATGAAAGAGATCAATTTTTTTTCATCAACACTTCTTATCTAGGCACGACACATGTTACTTGTTTAATCTGACGGTCACAGTCTCTCGGGTTACCTTCTAGGTTTGACATACCACTAGTTTCTGGTATATTTCCATGGAATCGGTCTAAAAATACCAGCAACAATCCACACACCTGCAACCGTCGACAGACCTGCTATTTTAGTAGCTGTATTTCCGCAACTGCCAATACACATGCCGTTTTAGTTGTTTCATTTCAGCAACTGCCAATACACCTACCGTTTCATTCTCCTGGACTCTGTGTATGCATATTTTTCATATAATTGTATCACGAAATTGGTTGTAGTGCTTTGACATGCCTTTGAATATTTTTGCAGGTTAGAAGACATTTCAGGCCAGAGCTATTGAATAGACTTGATGAGATAGTTGTATTTGATCCTCTTTCTCGCGATGAGCTCAGAAAAATTACTAGACTACATATGAAAGATGTAGCGATTCGTCTTGCAGAGAGAGGTGTTGCTTTAGGGGTTACAGATGCTGCTCTGGATCTTGTTCTTCAAGAAGCCTATGATCCTGTAAGTAATCACTTTGTTTTGATTTCTTTCTTATTCAGAGTCTATCTTGCCAGGGGATGTGCCCATTATGGTTTGTTATGAGACCGATGTCAATTTCATCACCATCCCTCATAATATGTTTGATTGTGTTTATAAATAATAAACAATTATTACACCAAACAATAAACAATTAACTGTACTATGAGTAATATGATATCTTGAAATAATTATCATTATAATTTCATAACCTCTGCTCTCACTTGGTGGTGTCTATATCACTAAGTGTGTCTTCTTTAAAATTATAGTTACAACAGATAATGAACAATCAACTGCACTGTGAGTGATATCTTGTAATAATTATTATTATAATTTCCTAACCTCTACTCTCACTAGGTGTCTATATCACTAGGTGTATCTATTTTAAAATTATAGTTTCAATGGTAGATAAATTTTTATCTTAAAATTATAGCTTTGATGGTGATACCTTGTGATTGATAATGCAGTTTGAAGCAGCTTTTGATTTGACTAATATAGTCTTAGGAACCTCTAAGAATACAAAGGTTGTGATTGATTAGGGGGAACTGTCTATATTTGTGGAACTTCTTACCTCTGGGAATGATAATGTTCGATAACAGGTAGCACGTTTATTTTAGAGGCATAAAATTATTCTTCCCAACTATATTTATATTTCTGTAATTTTGGAATTTGATTTAAAAAACTAGTACCCAACTTTGAGTTCAACTGGTGTTCGTGTAAGGCTGTTTGGGCTTTGGGAAATATTGCTGGAGACTCTGCAACATTTAGGGATCTTGCCCTCAGTCATGGAGCTCTGAGGTAGGTGATTTCCTAGTTGAATGATACTGCTAGAATTTCAATGATAAGAAATTCTACATGGGCTCTATCAAATTTTTGTCGTGGTAAACCCCAACCACTATTCGAACAGGTAAGAAGAATACATTTTCTGCCTCTTCTTCTTAGTTTGTAGATACTGTGGATTTTTTTTATAGATCTTGGTGCTTGGTAGATTTGGACGTAATATGGACCTAGGCGCTTTTTCATTACAATGACTCTGTCATCAGGTTTTAGAAAATGCTCAGAAATTTGGGTTTCACAAGGGGATTACCCTTGCTTGCAATTATCGATTATCAATCACATTCAGAAAAAGTCTTTCGTAGCATTGTTGATCTCTTTGTAGGTGAATTTTCGAGGCAATTTCACAATATCTGAACTAAATTTGTCTGTCCTTTTCAATACTCTGCGCTTGTAACAAAACCAAACAAACAATCTAGTGGCCAATGCAACAACAAAAACACCTCCTGTTGCAATGCCTGCAATTCACCCTCTCTACACGCATGAATGACTATGGCACCCTCTTTTGTGAACAGGTACTGGAGCTGAAGGTATTGGTTTCCATTAGGATCATGGAATTCAACATCCAAAATAGTATCAAATTCCACTGCAATAGTATTCCCTGGCGAGGGCAACAGTTCATTGAGACCTATTGGACTCATCACCCCCAAATAGCCTCCAGGGCTACCCAGAGTGTGATCATCTAGAGCAATAAAAAAATGCTGATCCATCCCCAATTGAAACAAGAACAGGACCCACATTGGTTATAGAAAACGAGAAACACATTTTGAAAGAAGAAGAAACTTTTGTATTAGGGTCCAGAAATCTAACTGGTCTATTGTACAATGCCCTACCTGCACTTCAAATTGGTACTCCAAACTCCATGCTAAGGCTCACTGTGCCATTCTTCAAATGAGCATCTTAACCTGAAGTTTGATACCAAAAAACCCAAGTCCCCTATCCTATGCCCAAGACCTCTGTTACAATGAGTAGAGTTATGAGAAAAATACTTCACAATAGGTAGCAAAAGAAACATCGCAAAATTTCTCTCTTTAGACTGATAATTTTATGTGCGAAAATTCAACTGCGAACAGTAAAAACATAATGTCAAACACAACCAATCCACAATGGAATTTGAACATGAGGATTTATAACCGGAGAAAACCCTCTCCAGGTTAAAATAATTCCATAATGGCTTTAAGATTCTATTAATGAGTGCTTACAACACCATAGCAATTACTGTCACAATGAAATCTGCTGGAAGCAAAGCCCTTGTATAGTTTCTACATTTCCACAGTGGAAGCAAGAATCTTGCTATCTCTCATGATCTGGTTTTGTGGTCATATCCTTTGCTATGGTTGTCTTGTTCTGCTAAATGTGAATCTGTCTTAGCTTTGGCTCTGGTTCTCATTTAGGATCGTGGCTATCTGATCTTTGCTGTGGCTTTGACTATACAAACTTGTTCAATAGGAAAATGCTGACTCTGCTATATATAGGAGCTTCAATGGGTGCTCTCAAACTTCTCTACTACAGTAGTTGCACTCTCAATGGACTTCTACAGCAATTAGCACCATCAATCTTCTTTGTTACAATGATGGCTCACGTCAACAAACTGTGCTACAACCATTGGCACCATGAATTTTCTCTCTGCTTTGTCAAATGGTTGGCACCATCAACTGACTTTGCGCTCCTCGGGGTGATGACAGTGGCAAACACTTTTTTGGACAGCTTTGTTTTGTCTCTGATTCAAGGCAGAACTATGTTGGCCTTGTTTTTTTAGTCATTGGAACTTAGTTCTCTCATATTTTCCATCCTATCCCCAGTTTTTTACCGAGAAATACATAACTTCACGATATCAAAATTGACTATTTTTGGCCATTTATCTTTAGTAATGGTACAACTTTAATTTGGTGCATTTGTACAGTATCTGAAGAGCACTCTCAAGCTGTTATTCAATATTTTAGCATAACTACTACATTTAACTTCCATGCTCTAATATTTATATCAACCATAAGCATTCTTAAGGTAGTTCCACGTTTGTGAAGCAGAAGGAATGCTTCTGACAGCTTCTTATCATAGTGGTACAATTTTGTTCGCAGTTTATCTTTTATAAACCTCCAATTTTCCAAACGTAGAAGAGACTACAGTTTGCATCTCAAATTTTTGACAAATCTGTTTAGTATTCTACAGAAAATGCATTAAGAATACAGTGTTTTGTCTACTAAGCACAAATAATTGTTGTACTGAGTCATCTAAACATCTTGACATCCTCGTTTTATATTCCTTTTTTGTTTTCGCAAAGTTTCCTCTACTATGGAAAATGTAATTATATTAATTTTTTTCCATCAATATACGGATTGGATCTAATTAGATGTAAGCCCTTGCTACAGTGGTTATTCGAATGGGTTAGAATGTGCATTTTTATTTGTTTCTTTTGAAATACATGCATTACCACTACGCGAGATCTTTGCATTAATTTTGAAATGTTGAGATCTTTGCATTGATGTTGCCTCTGCTTGGTGGTGTCTCTGAGATTGAGCTGATCCAAAGGCAATGGATGTGCATCAGCGGTCAATTTCTCTTTGCTAGTACTATAATCCAAATCTGCTAGCATGCAAACAGGTGCCGCAGCAATTATATCTAGGATTGATCGTTTTTTTCTCACCTTCACTTTAGGCTTGGAAAAATTTGTTCCAAATTTTTTAGCATTTGACTCACCTAATAGACAATGATCTATGTGGGAATTTAAGGCTATATTGGATGTAGATGAGAAAGATCTACAAACAGGACAAACCTTTGGTATCATGGCCTCTGGAAGAGATCCCGGATTCCCAAATTCTTCGTTCTTCCCGGGATCTGCCTTGCTCTTCTCCAAAGTTTGGATCTGCCTTGTAGGCTCCTGCCTCTTCTACACTGCTTGAATTGGAGCACCTCCATTACGATATCAAATCATTTGCTACTATGAAATGACACAGGTCACAGATGCTTTGATAGACTTGCCTTTTGGGCACTTCACCACGAACCAAGTTTTAAAATGTCACAACCCACTTGATATTTATCCCTAGAAAAAGTGTCACATGTGAAGATCAGGCTTTTGATGAAGCGAATAACTTGGTAAAGAGAATTTTTGATTACTTATGTATTCGGCCCAACAATATAGATTTTGATGCACTATCATTTTTAACCATGTGCTAAAAAACATACAAAAAACTATGTTTTTAGTGAAATTTGAGTTCACAAGAATCGATTCCAGTCAAAATCTAGACCTTGCTCCTAGCTTACTGGTAAAAGGTGGTACTCATATTTCATGCAAGTAATGGAATGCCTTTTTGGTTGTTTTATCTCGTCTTATTCGAACTTCCAAGTCTACCATCAATGATTGTCTTATGCTTCAGAAAAACGGTATTATGCTTTATAGAAGTGTATCTACTTCTTATTATACTTCTTAACTTCCAAGTCTAGCGTCAATGATTATTTTATGCTTCACACATAATCTAGTTTTCATTATACTCCTTGAAACATTTTTTATTATTTGAATGAGACAAACTTAAAAGGAGTAAGCTAATCTATTAGAAAAATTATTTCTGTCACAAATCTAAGATTCTTATAGGAATTCAATGGAAATTTCAGGCATCACCTGAGAATCTTCAGTGTCTGCAAATTTGACATCCAGAGAGAATTTTGTTACAAAATTAGGCAGCTCCTACTTGAAAACATGTTGATGTTGATGCGTAGCAATCTCCTTCATTTATAGCCATGTGTTGGAATATTTGAAAATTCCAAAATAACAATGGAGAGAGTAATACTCTACTCTTCTAACACAGATAAAATATTGAAATTTCTTCACTGGAAACAGAGTTCAACACTTTGAAAAAATTCTATTCCTTCAAAAAAAAACTACAACAAATTCTTCCTCATTGAGAGGGATTACAAAATGTGACTGCTGCAAAACACAGTGCACTCTAAAATCTTCTCTATCTCTAAAACTACGCACTGTTGTGCTCTTCAAAACACTTACACTGATATTGTGTGTAATAATAAACTTTACAACTACATTCTGAAACACGCTCATAGTCCTTTTCTTTTATATGCAACGCATATATTAAAAACATAACAAAACTATGCAAATAACAAATCTATTAAAATGCTCCTGGGGTCCACAATTTATAAATGTTTTAATATATATATGAAATATATATATATATAACATATATACGTCACATTTAAAACAAGATATTACCAAAACCAATGTGGGACCTTCTGCCGCGCGTTATATAAAACATATAACAAAACCTTTGTCAAAACATCAAACGAACCCTCTAGCCGTGGAGCCCGCCGAACTTCAAATGGCGATAAACCATAATTCAAACCAAATTCGTGTTCCAAAATAGCCTGCTGACGTCAGCCAATTTTGTGACGCGAAAACCAAATGAATTCCGCCCTAATCTTTTTCGGGTCCGAATTTGGGCTGGCTTACAGAGAGAGAGTTGTGACGCGAATTTCTTATCAAATTCGCCCTAATATTTTTCGGGTCCGGATTTCCACTGCGCGAGCGGCCCAAACAAAGATCCACTCCGATCAATTTCTGCCACGTGTCCTCAATCAAAAGTTGCCTTGTTCTCGGATGCGGGTGCATTCGATGGCGTTTAAGGCGATGGGACATGGATGTGGCGATTTCATATCAATCGCATTAAGTTTTAACGTTGTTCAATCAACCGATATTTAAGTTCCAAGGTTTTCACATCAATCGTATTAAGTTTTAACGTTGTTCAAGATCAGACCTCCACTCCTGTTAGCGATTCCGCATGCTCCAATATGCTTCGGCCTTCGGCTCTCATCAATGAGAGATTTATGACTGGCGTTCTTCAATGCCATTGCAGTCGGGTCGATAAAATGGCGTTTTGCTATGGTTTTTCAAACGAGCCGCAACCTTTGAATTTCAGATGCTCTCCGGTTGTTGGGTTACACTGCCTGCTCACTGTGACGAGAAGGAGAAGCCAACTGAACTGCTGCTTAGACCTTGGTGCAAATATGCATTTCTCTCGGTCTGGTCTGTGTCTGTCTTCCTCGGTTTCTTGGAATCCTGCTTCTCTCTCTCCTCTTGTGCACACTGCTGATACTACACCCATGCCTCGCCTGCATCAAAGGATGCGTTGCCGCAGGGGTAGCACCAGAGGTCAACCCCTGCGCGCTCCCTCCAACACCTCAACTGGGTCGTCTTCCCAATCCAGTGATTATTACATAGGTCGCTATCCAAACACTAGAATTGGGCGGGGTCAGGTTTTAGGATCTGGCCACCGTATGGGCTCCCCTGCTCCTCATTTCCCCACCGCTTCACCTTCTCCCACGATGCGCACTATGCTTTGTTCCTTTAATTTCTCTCTGAACCACCCACGAATCACAGCTTCAATCACCGTGGTTTTCTGTGAAGAGACCCAAGTGGAGGAACAATGCACCCGTCCGGCGGGTCTAAGCTCATAAAAAGCCCAGCTTTCGGGCCTTCAGGAGGGGAGCGGTGGCATGAATGTGGAGATAGCACCTGGAGATCCTGGACCTTCCGAAGGATGGTGCTGAATTGTCGAAGAACCACCGGATGAGTAGCTACTTCTCTTTGGTTTGGTTTTCTTGCTTCACGGCCCACTTAATTGGGCATGTTTTTGCTTATATTACTATGTTGGACCTCTGTTTTATTTTTTAATTTTGTAAACATTGTAATCGTCAAAGATATCGAACAATGGTTCCCCTGCGTGGGCAATGCAATGACCTGAAAAACGTTCAAGACTGGTTTCCCCGTATGAGGGCAGTCTTCTTTTTTGATTTTTTGATGACCAATTTGCCATAAGTCTGGGCAATGTTTTTGACTTCGGTCATGCTGTAATTTTATTCCCACTGTTAATAGATTAACTTTACTTAGAAAAAAAAAATGTTGCCCTGTTTCTATTTTAAACCTGTTTTTTGAAATACAGAGCCATGTTTATATGATTGTTTATAGTCGAAGCGCTGCGGGGTGGTTTATTATATTAATATTTCACAGTCGAATTATGTTCATAACAATTGGAAAAAAAAAATGTTGCCCCATTTCTATTTTAAACCTGTTTTTTGAAAATACAGTGCCATGTTTATATGATTGTTTATAATCAAAGCGATGCGGGGTGGTTTATTATATTAATATTTCACGGTCGAATTATGTTCATAACAATTGGAACGCCCACAATTCATAACAAATATTGGAGATTTATTGTCCTGTTTTAAAGTTTCATTTTTATGTTTGCCGAAGGATGGTGCCGAATTGTCGAAGAACCACTGGATGAGTAGTTGTTTCTCTTTAGTTTGGTTTTCTTGCTTCGCGGCCCACTTAATTGGGCATGTTTTTGCTTATATTATTTTGTTGGACCTCTATTTTATTTTTGAATTCTGTAAACACTGTAATCGTCAAAGATATCAAACGATGGTTCCCCTACGTGGGAAATGCAACGACCTGAAAAACATTCAAGACAGGTTTCCCCGTATGAGGGCAGTCTTCTTTTTTGATATTTTGATGACAAATTTGCCATAAGTCTGGGCAATGTTTTTGACTTCGGTCATGTTGTAATTTTATTCCCACTGTTAATAAATTAAATTTACTTAGAAAAAAAAATGTTGCCCTGTTTCTATTTTAAACCTATTTTTTGAAATACAGAGCCATGTTTATATGATTGTTTATAGTCGAAGCACTGCGGGGCGGTTTATTATATTAATATTTCACGATCGAATTATGTTCATAACAATTGGAAAAAAAAAATATTGCCCTGTTGCTATTTTAAACCTGTTTTTTGAAATACAAAGCTATGTTTATAGGATTGTTTATAGTCGAAGCGCTGCGGGGTGGTTTATTATATTAATATTTCACGGTCGAATTATGTTCATAACAATTGGAATGCCCACAATTCATAACAAATATTGGAGATTTACTGTCCTGTATTAAAGTTTCATTTTTTTTTTTTTTAAATTGAACCCGCCGTCAGTATACCGACGCTTTGTAAGCGTCGGTCTTCCGACGTCTTCAACGATTTCCATTTTCTTCAGTCTTGCGACGTCCATCGATATTGTGACAGTTCTTCCTGGGGTCGGTATTGTGACGCTTTTGGAATGCGTCGGTATTGCAATTCTTCTAGAAAGCGTCGGTTTTGCGACACTTTTTCAATGTGTCAGTCTTGCAACACTTTTGTACGGCATCGGAATTGCGACAGCTTAAAAACGTCGGAAGAGCGACAGTATAAAAAAGTTGGAAGAGCGACGTTCAAAACGTCGGACCACATTTCGTTGAAATTGCGACAGTTTACAAACGTCGGAAGAGAGACGGTATAAAAACGTCAGAAGAGCGACGTTCAAAACATCGAACCACATTTCGTCGGAATTGCGACAGTTTACAAACGTCGGAAGAGCGACGGTTTGGGAAACATTGGAAGAGCGACGCTTGTTTGGAAGTGACAGAAAAAGTGTCGGTAGTACGACACTTTGTCAAGGCGTCGAAATTGCGACGTAATAGAAAACCATCTTTTTGCCTATCCTCGAACTGTCGCTCTTGCGACAACTATGTGTCAGAATAGCGACGAAGTGGCCATCAGAAATTGGGCCAAATTTTCTAGTGTATCTAGGAAGGTCTTCTCCACGTAACATGGCCAAGCGCACCACACCGCCATCTGTGGTCTCCTTTATGATATATGGCCCCAAGAAATTCTTTTTGAACTTCCCTGGGTGGCACAAAAACTGAACTTCATAGAGTAACACCAGATCGTCCTCCTTGAACACCTTCTGCTTGATGTGCCTGTCATGTCAGGATTTTTCGTGTGCCTTTTGCACTTGCTGGTGGAAGTTAGCAATGAATCGATCTTCTTCTAAGGAAATGAGTTGTGCCAACCATTCCTCCATAATGTCTGGATCCACCATATTATTGAAGGCCGCAATGCACAGATTAGGGACAATATATTCCATTGGCATGATGGCTTCCTACCCATAGACCATCCTGAATGGTGTCTTTCGTGTCAACTTTTTTCATGTTGTCCTGTAAGCCCATAACAGAAGGGATGTGCACATCCCAATATTCCCAATAAGCATTGTAGATATTTGTGAGTGTGTGCTCCAAAATTTTGTTGAATGCTTCCACTGCACCATTTGATTGTGGGTGATAAGGGGTACTCTTCTTGTGATGGATCTAGAACTCCTATGTCAAAGCTTCAATTGTTTCGTTGAAAAAATGCGTACCTCTATCACTCATCAAAATCTTCGGGCACCCAAACCTGGTCAAAATGTGCTCAAAGATGAAGTGCGTAGTATTATCCAGAGTACAATCCTTAACCACCTTCGCCTCTGCCCACCTGGTCACATAATCAGTTGCAGTAATGATATACCATGATCCAGTCTTATTTCCAGGAGGGTTGATTGGTCCCACAAAATCTATAGCCCATTTGTCAAACACCTACAAGGCCATCTTTGGTTACAGGGTAATTTCATCTCTGCGCGAAGGCTTCCCAGTCTGCCGACATGGATCATAGGCCCGATATTATGCATGTGCATCACTATGCAGCGTGGACCACCATAACCCAACATGCAACACCTTATGCACAGTGGCTTTCCCAATGTAGTGTTCACCTCCCACTCCTCCATGAGCTTCAGCCAATATAGCTTATCTTTCATGTTCCAGCATGTATCTCCTTAATACTTCATCTGCTCCTAATTTATACAACTGACCTGTAGTCAAGGTGAAGTCAGTTGTGCGTGTAACCAAATACTTCTTTTGCGGGATTGAATATTCCAGAGGTGTTGTTCTGGTAGTCAGAAAATGAATAATGTCATCAAAGTTCTCATCAACCACCTTGAAAGAAAATAGTTGTGCATCCATAACCCTTCCTCCAGACTGGTTGGTTCTTCCCCATTCTCAATGCGTGACAGATGATCAGGCCCAGCATTCAGTTTTCTTGGCTTCACAATGATCTCAAAATCATATTCCTAGAAAAACAACAACCATCAACAGATATCCCCCCCCCAACACAGGTTTATTGACCATGTATTTCAAATTAGAATGGTCAGTGAAAATTTTGAAGTGCCCCCCCAACAAGTAGTGTCTATATTTTTTCACTGCATATACCATGGCAAATCCTTCCCTTTCTGTAGTTGAGTAGTTGCGCTCAGCGCCTGAAAGCTTCCGACTAGCAAAATTTGTTGGGTGATCAATGTCCCCTTCTCTTGGCCACACTAAAAAAGCTCCAAGTGTTATACCATATGCATCCACATCCACATGGAAAACCTTAGACTAGTCTGGGAATATCAAAATGGCTGCAGTGACCATTTTCTCCTTTAGCAGGTCAAAGCTCTTCTCACATTCATCATCTCAAAAAAATGCTACATCCTTCTTTAGCAACTTCTCCATCGGCACAGTGATCAGAGCATACCCCTTGATAAACTTCCTGTAATAACCGGTATGTCCTAGGATGGAGCGCAACTGTTTCTTAGTGGTAGGAGCTGTCCAGTCATCAAAGTATACTTACAAGAATTTATGCATGAATTCCTTGAATACAACTATTACCACACGCAAGAAGATTTTAGGTGCATTTTTCAACCCGAATGGCATGATAGTATATTGGAAAGAAACCCATTCAGTGGAAAAGGTGGTCTTTCTGTGGTCTTCTAGCACAATGCGGATATGATGATAACCTGAGAATCCATCTGTGAACGAATAATCTTCCTGCCCTCCCACATTATCTAGGATTTCATCAGATAGAGTAGGGAAGGGGTCATGCACACAGGCATCATTCAACTTGCATAGATTGACACAAATCCTTATTTCTCCCTTTGTCTTTTTCTCTTGAACCACCATTGGGCTTACCCAATCTAACTGCTCAATCGGTTCAATAATACCCGCAACCACCATATTTTCTAAATCCTCCTTTATCTTATGCTTATATTTGGGGTTCAAATGATAAGGGTGATTCTTGACAAAGCACGCATCAGTTTTTAATGTGATCTTCATGACACCCAGGTCTCCAACAATTCCCTTCAGCTCAGGAAACTTTGTAGGAAACAAACCTTGATACTCTGCCAGCAGTTAAACAATATTTACTACTGTATCATCATCCAGTAATCCCCAATCTTGGCCAACTTGAGCTGCTCTTCCGTCCAAATGTTGACTTCCTTCAATTTCAGAGGTTTAGTCACATCCATCATCCTTAATGTTGGTCTTGCAACTGCGTGATCTCCTTCTCACTAAGGGATATTAATGTTCCTTGGGTCATCTTCATTATCCTCAATCGACAGATTTTTGCAGTTGACTATGTCTTGCATCTGCACATCCCAGGCTAGCGCACCGCACTCCCTATGGGGCTGGGATTCATCAAACAACGGATCATCTATGTCCTACAGAGCCTCATCCAATTTTTTCGAGCTGCCCACAGAGCCAAAGGTTTCCAGGAAATATTCAGTCATTGTATACAAGTCTTGAGTGCCTCGGTGTATCTCAACTTCTAGATACCAAGTAGTAGGGATTGGTCCCAATGAGTGGACAAATGCATGAACCCATTCATTTCATGTCTTTTCATCCCACACCGCCATCCACATGGTTAGGTTATTGTGCGGATCTCCCTAACCATAGAATAATTCAATTGGCAGAGTGGCTGGGGTTTCAAGCACAACATCATCATTTTTCTACATTCCTCCCAGTCCTGAAAATTTCCCTTATGTGTTTCCCACCACTGCGCTGGAGTGGTGTGCATAGCCAAATTAAGCACCTAGATCCTTCGTTCCTATAGGAAAAAATTTTCCAATGCTTCCAAAAATTATTTGACACTACCAGAACCATCCAAGTAAGGTAGTTATCTTACCTCAGAGTAGATGCACCGGAAGTTCTTTGTAATCTTGAGGCAATGCAGTGCAAAGACATCATGAAACTGGTTCTGCCAATTCTCCATTTCACCATCAGAATAAAAAAAACAAGAATTATCCTTCTCCCAGTTCAGCATGCCATCAGTTGTAGGGTTGATCCAATCTTTGTCCTGTGTAGTCAGTTTATAGATATGGTCAACCTTATCCCCTTCACGCACTGGCTCTGTGTATCGTTCTCCTTCTGACGGGTCTAGTGGGACTATCACCTGTGTACCATTACTCTCAAAAATCATACTTCTGCGCTTTAGATTGATGATGCCTCCTATATAATCAATGGCCCTATCTAATCCTAACAACGTAGGGTAGGGGTCTGCATCATCCGCAATTTGTATAACCTCAAAGTTAGCACACACCTTTACTTCAATGATGTCTACCTCAACTTGTGGAAGCCTACCAAGTGGGATGATATTTTCCTGATTAGCCATGCACAGTTGAATGGTGGACCATTCAAACTTTGACTCTCACATCTTCTGCCAGGTTTTTTTAGGTAAGACATTTGCATCACACCCCAGATCCAAGATAACCCGGTCCATCTCATAGTCTCCAATCTACACAGTCATGCACATCTCTCTACCAATTATTTTCTTTTGTTTGTAAACCTTTTTTTACAGCCTTGGTTTCCGTCCGTGACACCTCTTTTTCTTCACAGTTGTCTATCAGGGCCTGAAGATTATCTACTGCCTTCTGATTGCGCAGTATGTTAATGCAGGCTTGTAATAATGGCTTAACTTCATCATCATCTTTCAATTCCATGAGAGTCCTTGAGGTGGATGCTTCTACAGCAGGAAAATCCTTTCTGGCTTCGATGAAATTCTCTTTTTCTTTCTGTAGGTTGAGGCTTTCCATTTTGTCAAATGCCTTTTTGATTAGTGGTTCTTTCACGACCTTCTCCTCTTTTCCTCCAGTAGCAATACCACTGTGTGTAATTACATTTACACTTGGACCATCATCGTGTGGTTCAACCTTAACTCGTTGTATGTTTTGCATTGGCGTATGCTGGTTTTCCTGCATATTAGCTATTAACATAGGAAAATCTTCAATTACATGGTCAAATTTCCTACAATACCTGTAGTATTGTATGGGGTTCGGTCAGTTTCGTGAATAATTTCCAACGTTTCCATAGTTATAGAAAATTAGCTGCCCTCTCCCTCGACCTGTGCCTACACCTCTCCCCCCTCCCTGTCCTCTTGCTGGGGATCCTCCTTGTCTGGAGGGAGATGCTGGTAACGAAGGGTCAGCCTACACTTTGTAAATTTTTCCACTGTCGATCATCAAATCGTACATTCGGTAGTTGTGCTCGTCATGTCCTACCGAAAAGCAAAATATGTAGCATCGTTGCTTCAGTTCTGGGACATAGGCACCTAACCATGGGCAGTGGTATGTATCATGTCGCCCAACCACCCAAAAATCGGCGCACCATAGTGTGGGGGTACAAGGACCAACAACGTCACTCGGGAACAATGGACTCGGTCCCCTAGATTTCATATAATCTGACAGTAGAGGGCACTGACCTTTGGTGTCGCCAGATACGCTGCAGCATATGCACGAGACATCTACTCTAGCTTCTTTACCCAGGTCTCTTCGTAAATTATGAATTTCTAAGTGCATCACCTCTAATTATATCTGAATCTATAGTGCTATGAATTAGGCATCATCCCTTGGCACAACTTCTAACTTCATAGCAATTTCCAGGGCTTCGTCCTGCGAGTCAATCTTCTACTGACCCATGAGCCCACACAAATGTGACAACAACATGGCAATGAACCATTCCTTTTGCTACTTGTCATCGTAAGCAAATCCTCTGTCGTTGATGACTTTCTTTAGTCGTTGGTCAGCTTCCCAAACTAATTCCATAAGCCCTTTCTTAATATCTTTTAGTTCTACTATGCATTGAGAATAAGATTTAGACTTTCGGAACTACTTCTTCAGGGCATCCTTGATCTCTTGCATTGCGAGATTTGCATGTTGAGTAATGTATCCCATGAACCAATATAAAGCCCAACCTTCAAAGGCCATCTCTAGATGTGCTCTTTTAACATCATTGGTAGTGATATTTTGCGCATTTCACACCGCATTTTCCACAAACCAAAATCGGTCCATATCCTCATCCCGCACACCCTTAAAGGTGGGTAACTTCATCTGTGCAGCCATATCATCCGCAAGTGGGGGTGGCAGTGGGGTAGGAGGATTCTTACCCTTGCACGAGTTTGATGGCAGCGTAGTATGATGGATAGTCTCCGCATGCATATCCCCACTTTCGTTTAGGTTAGTGGAATTTCTCAGGGGACTGTACACATATCTATCCCCTCTTCGATTGGCCCGAAAGTATTTGATGTTGTGCATCATGCTTTCGATCTGATTAGGGGTCATTCACTCAGTGTGGCTGCACAAAATACCCTTTTCAAACAATAGAATTTTAATTATCAGAGGCAAAGTTTGTAAGAACTTACCCCTCAATCCTTTGAAAAACCTCCTTTAAACTTCATAATAGGACACAAACTGATCGGCTGCAAATTCTGTTACAAACCCACCCAAAACGTATTCAACCTAGTGTTTTCCAAGTAAATCCCCTCTGTAGACAGAGGTGATCCCTCTAGCCCTAGGGTGGGTCTAGCAGCAAGGGAACGTGCTAATCCTTTGGATTCCTAGTTTATGAATGAAACTGAGTCAGGATAGATGACCTACCTTTGTTCCAACGCAATTGTCATAGTTGTGGCAGAAGTCTCCTGATCTTCGTCTTTACACGTCACGGTCCTTCATCGGTGATACTCGAGTGCCTACACAAGGATCAGAGAATGATAACAGCATATGAAAACATACTTTCATTTATAACTATTTTATTGGTCGAGAACTAAATGCATTGCATAGAATTAAACATATCAAATTCAAAACGGGAACCAAAATATCAGTCCTATATGAATAAGTAGAGAGAAGAAGTTTACAACCAAAAGAGCCTTGATGTTGCAGCCTCCTTCGACGGGTCCAGTCAAATGCGTCTCAAGCATTCGTCGGGGAATTGGACTTGGCGAGGCAATACACCTAGACTCTCCCTTGACAATGGATTCCTCTCTTCTCTATCTCACACAAGCTATAGTAAGAATTTTTCAGCTAGTTGTAACTATGTGAGAAGGATGTATTTATAGGAGAGGAGGACCTGGTTTGTGATCCCTCATAAGGTGGAAGGGAGACCTTATCCTTTGGGGAGTTGCTCAAATGTAGGAAACAAGAAGCCAAAGGAAGGTCTTTGATGTTATTCAGTCGAACAAACCATGCTGACTCCGCTCACGAAGTGGTTGGGAATGGAAAATTCACTTATAATTTTAAAAAAATTCCAAAACAGCTCGGCGTAGGCAGTCCACTGATACAGGGTACCAATGGGTGAGAGGCCCAGTGCTAATTTTTGTATGGGCGTGAGGCCATAACTACCTACCAGCGCCAACCCAAAATCCTATGTTTTTGAGACCCTACTCCAGGAATAGTCAATAGAGGAAATGTTCTTCTCATGCCAAGGGATGCAATGACACTTTTTGCAAGGTATGAAAATACACAGAAGTCATTGAAACAGTCCTCCAATGTGCAGGATAGGGATTGTAGGGATGGTGACAAAATACTGTGTAACAGATGCCCCCTAAAGTATGAGGTCCGAGAGAGAGGGAGGAGTGAAATGCTTTACGAGAACGTGTTCAAACCAAACACCGCCATCGAAATCCTTGCAAATAAAAGTACAAATAATATGTCTGATACATGAACATGTAGCATGGGCGCAGCCATCCATAATAGAGTACATATAAAAACACGATCTGAGGTATGGACGTAGCCATCCAACAAGAAGGATCAATAAATAGACTTAGGTATGGTCACCTCCATCACATCAAAAAGAGTCATGCATATAGTCATGATAAATCAAAATGATTTCGCAGCCTAGATTTTATCATACAAAACCCATGGATTTTATCAGTACAAATTCAAGCATGCGAATGAGTGAGTTGAAGTCAAACATGCAAGAAAGTCACCTGATTACCAGCCAATGATGAAAGTTGTTAACAGGTGCGAGAGAAACCACAAATAATGACAATGGCTCTTAAGGTACAACCAGTACAATCCACGAAATGTGAACAGTGAGCTGGCATCGAACACCCGCAGAATCACTCGATCGAAGGCCAATGATATGAACCTGTTGTCGGATGCGAAGAACTTTCCATTGAGGCATGCAAGCTCCAAGGTACCGAAAGGGAGTCTCTAGATCAACTTCCTGGATAATGAGATGAAGTCGACAGGAAGTGACCTAGTTAAAGGAGGGCCATAATGTTTCCCACATCATCGACACAAGATAGAGGAATAAGATGATAGTGAATCAGGACCAAACAGAGGATCAGAGCTTGAAAACTGTAGAAGGGAACTTCTCTTGAACATATCGGCGACATGACTCCAGAATTTGGTAGTATTTGACATCAGGTGGTCTGATTTCATGATGACGTGGAAAATAGCAGATGAGAGTTCAAAATAGATTACCTAAACCCATGTAGGCAAAAAATGACGAAATGGGATGTCCCCAACCCAACACGAATGCGGATGAGTGTAATGTTCAAGAGCAACATGCTACCGACAAGACTGAGAACTGGTTCCATTTTCCCCCACCATTGCTGGAGAGTACCCCAATTATTTTTGGAAACAAGCTTGAAGGGGATAGCATGTGCTCATCATATAATTTTTTCCTTCGGACAAATCCATCCTAGTACTTTTTACGAGCCCTGGGAAGGAGGAACTCGGTTACGTCATGGTGACAGTTTCCGATGTCATTTAGATTTTAACAAGTCTGACAAAGGAAGAACTCAGTGTCTTTTCATGTTTAGAGAGTTTGAAAACAAGAGGAAAATAAAACTCCAGCAATCCCTTTTCATGGTAGTCTCACAGATCCGAAAAGGTAGAAAACTATGTCTGAGAGAACCTCTTAGTCACAATAAGCTAAGGTATTCCTTTTTCGTAAATAATCTATCCCAACCCGAAAAAGGGGTAAATGTATACTGGGTAGATATCATTTCACAACCTTTTAATGAGTTCAAAATGACAAGAGTCTCAACAATCTTTTCAATTTTCGAGAGTCAGAAAAGAGTTGAAAGATGAATCCAGGGGTGATTTTTACGTGTTTTTACCGAGTCCGAAAAAGTATAAAGTACAACTCATTACTTTATTGGTGTCACATTGAAGACTTGTTGCTGCACAAGAAATGCATGTTAAACCCATTTTTCGAGATAAAATAGAAAAATGATCGAAAAATATGCTCAAAAACCTAATTAGGGTTCTGAAAAGTTTATAAAATGCCAAAAATATAAAAAATAAATTACTTTTCACTTTTACCTCTTGTGAGCACTTTTTACCCTTTTTTCACTGTGATTTTGCAGAGCTGACAACGGAAAATCCATAAGGCCAATCGTGAATCTTTCTTTTCTAGGTAAGAGCTCATATCCTTGCCTGCATTTTGATGTAAATTTCATTGCTTGCAACCCAATTTTTAGATCTGTGGGGGGATTTTTGTTCAAATTAGGGTACGGCGATCGGCGTGGGTATCGGGCACAGACTCGCGCCAACCTGCCTTGAATCCAAATGGGGGTTAGCCAACCGCGGCCACGATTTTTAGCTTAGAATTCAACAAGTTAGCCCATTTTAAACACTTCAATACAAAATAATTTGACTAATGACAACCACATGGATGTTTTTTTCAGGTGTGAAAGAGAAAATGGTGATCAAATGGAAGGAAAGAGAATATAATGAAGAAGATGAGCAAGCCTTGGGCAATGTAATATGCATGGATATTCTTAGGGACTGCGGGCTTAATAAATTCTTCATGGCACCATGTCTCCAAGCTCAACCAGAGTTATTATAGTACTTGATCAGTGTCTAGGAAATTCATCGGGAAAGAATTATAATTCATGATCAGGAGCTAGAGATTGAGGTCTCAGATGTTTACTTCATAACTGGATTGTCACGGAGGGGGGCAGTACCAATCCTGATAGGTACCTGGCCCATGATGGAAAACATGAGCATGGTCATCGATAGGGTGTGCCGAGGGGCAAGGAAAGGATCCAAAAGTGAGAAGGGGGGTATCCAAACTATTCTTGATTTGGCACTAAAAGTAGTGATGCACACCATCACACGAGCTTCTAGATCTCAGGTTCAGTGTGAGGCCACAAAAACACAGTTACTTCTTGCAGTAGATTTTATGGCACCAACTCTCTACAACTGGGTAGAGGCAGTAACAATCAACATGAAATGCTAACTGACGAAATGCAAGAATGGTAAGTTGAATTGGTTCGGCTATGGGTCCATCCTAGTACCATTCATCTTGTAATGACTACCAATTTTCCAACATCAGGAAGTGATAGTTCCTACACCACCAGCCCAAGAGCCATGAATGGTCCGTTGGGCGGCTCTAATGCCAAGATCAGGAGGCGGTCAACATATGTCCTGGAGACTGGAGTTCTTCGAGTGGCTCTACCGATAGCTGATTGTCGTGGAGGACTGGCCCTATTCTCGCATGAAATTTACCGGTGATGCGGATCTCCCACTCCCAGTAGGAGAGGATTGGGATGAAGCATTGGGTAAGACTCATTTTTTATTTTGATGAGTATTATGATTTTTTTGACTATATATGTTTTGATGTTAATCCATGTATTTACAGATGTCGGCCCAGAAAGACCTGCAGGAATGTCTCCAATAACATGGCGACTTCCTCGTGATTTTGATGTGGCCCCTCATGGTAAGGGAAGCGAGGAGGAGGAAATCGTACGCAACCTGGAGGGACTCACTAGTAGGATCCCAAACTATGCGAGATTCGATGATGTACCTCACGTGTACTAGAGACACACTGTGGGGGTGTCAAACCGTGTTCACCACTTATTGAGTCGGATTGTGCAGGCAGTGACATGCTACCATGAGCATAATGCCGACTAGACACCTAGGATTTTATTTTTGCATATTTTTTGAGAGACATGATCTCTCAGGATGTAACCAAAACATACATATTTTTTGAAATTATGATGCACGTGGACACAAACACTCGATATATATATATATATGAATCTTATCATGTGATGATGATGTTTTACAAATTACGCAAATTTCTATCTAATACAATATGAGCAACTGTATCAGTTAACGCGTTCATTCGTCTAGAAATATATTGATATGTGATGTAATCAAAATTTCTTTCTAGTAAACAAACATGCAAGTAAAACCTTAAGATTCGAGGATCTCTAACAGAGTAATGCCCATTAAGCTGAAGAACAACAAGTTGAGAATCTAGGTTAACAATCAATGCACGAATTTCAAGAGAAATGACCTCAGTTAAGAGTTCAATGACAGCACTATATTCATCGACATTGTTTGTAGTTCATCCTAGACAAATACCTTGAAGGTATATCAACTCACCATTAGGATTATAAACCACCCAGGCTACAAAAGACAGGTTTCGGGTACTACGGGAGGCACATTCCTCGAAAACGACATAAGGAGCAACAAAAATCTGCACAATAAGAAATTTCCCAATAAGCAAGAAAACGCTCACAAAGCACACCAAGCCAAAAATGTAAAAAAATGAGAAAACACCTATGTACAAAACATGCATGAGAAACTCATGCATAATATTTTTTAAGATACAACCCATTTCTGGGCTGATATAGAGGATAACCTTCATAATCAATAAGCTCATAAGCCATATTCTGCAAAACGTGCTTAACAATATAGGTCCCATGCCACATGGGTTGGAATTTTCTTGCCCCAGCTTATCGTGAGCTTGGTCGTACAGGAGGACGAGGTCTCCTTCTATAAAGGAACGAGGGGAAACTGAATGGTCAAAATGAACTTTGACCCGCTTTTTCTATGCTTCTATGACAAGAGCAGCAAATCAACGAGTTTCATCAACCTCTCTAAATATAGAAGGTGCTCTTTTTCCAGCTAAGTATTAGGTAGTAATTCAAAAAATATCTTGAGAGAAAGGATTTCACATTAAATCATAAGAGTAGCTTCTAGACCATAGACAAGCTGGAATGGAGTGAATCCGGTCGCATCCTTCACTGAGGTTCTGTAAACCCAGAGATCTGAAAACAACATGAGATGCAAATTTGACTTGTGCATCCCAATCATACATTGAAGCATAGTGGCAAGAAATTTGTTCACAACTTCAACCTGGCCATTGGTTTGAGGGTAGTACGGCATTAAGTTGTCGTGACGCTAACCCAACTTAGAAGTCAAATTATCCATCATGTAATGAAGAAAATGAGAACCATGATCGGTAACAATGGCTTGAGGGACACCAAACCTGGTAATGACATGATTGAATAGAAATTATGCGGCTGTATTACCATCAGCTGTAAGTGTAGGCATTGCTTCGGCCCATTTTGTGAAGTGGTCCACGACTACGATAATATAAGCATGCCCCCTAGCCGAGTGAGGGTTACACGTCATAAAATTTATGCCCCAATTTGCAAAGGGACCAATGGTAATGATAGGATTAAGATGTATGGGTGGCACATGCATATTGTGCTGATAAATCTTGCAATCATGACACTTATGGACATCAACAATACAGTCGTTAAAGATGGTGGGCCAGAAATCACTAGAACGAAGAATATTCTATGTAGTATCATATCCATACATGTGACCACCACAGGCAACACTTTGGTAATCATTAAGGACCTTTTCATCCTCCTCGATATTCAAACACCGAAGGAGAACATAATCAACTCCGATTTGGTAGAGAGTATCTCCGACTATGCGATAAGGTTGTGAATGATGGCGGATGCATCGACGAGCATCCTTCGTCAATGCAGATCAGAAGGTGGAAGTATGATATATGATGATATCATCGTACCAAGGATCAACGGTGCTAATAAGAAAAAGTGTGTCGTCCAGAATTCGTTCCTCGGAACCAGATGGAGCAGAATAAAAAGGGAGAGAGAAAATAAAATCAGCGAAAACCAATGACTTATTCAATTTGGCAGTAGTGAAATCCAAATCATACTTTTGGAGGATAAAAATCCACTTCGAGTACTTTACCCCCAAAAATTGACGAGTCAATATGTAAGTCATGGGGTTGCAATAAAAAATCACGGTTACTGTGTGCAACAGAATATAGTGACAAAAACGTTGGACAGCTTGAATAGTAGCCAACGCCAACTTCTCGACATGTGTGTAGCATGTTTTAGTATCAAGAAGATTACGAGACAAATAGTAAATGACGTGCTCGTCACCAGCATCGTCATATTGCACCAAAACCATGGAAATAGTGCTAAACATGGTAGCCAAATAGAGGGAGTAATCGTGATGATAATTGGGAGGACACAACAAAGGTGCATTGACCAACAATGTCTTCAGTGCATCGAAAGATTTTTGGTCGATCTCATACCCGAAGAAAGGGATGCCTTGGTTAAGTAATCATGTAAATCCTTTTCCCACTTCAACATAGTTCGGTATAAAACGGTGCAGGAAGTTAGCTTTCCCTTGCAGAATCTATAACTGATGTAAGGAGGAAGGAGAGGGGAGATTAACAATAGCTTCAAATTTGAGGGGATCGAGACAAATTTGATAAACCCTAAGAGCCTACCGGAGTCAACGCAGAAGTTGCACTTATGTGGATTGAGTCGGATGTTATAACGTCGACAACGAAGAAATATTTGACGAAGATGATCAGGGTGGTATTTACGCTTAGCCGAATGAGACGGAAGGTCATCCAGGTAAGGTTGAAAATGCACTTGATATCATGGAAATAATATGACATTACTTTTTTAAATGTAGCCCCAGCATTTTTAAGACCAAAAGGGAGCTTCTTATAGGTGAAAGTACCCCAAGGACAGATAAAGGCGGTCTTGTGTTGATCAGCCGGAAAAATATTAATCTAGTTATATCCAGAAAACCCATCCATAGGGGAAAAGATCTCACTCCCAGCACATTCATCAATGATCTGGTCATTAAAATGAGTGGGATAATTATCCTTAGGGAAAGCACGGTTGATATCACGGTAATCTACACAGACCCGAATAATACTCTATTTCTTATCTACAGGAGCAATATTGGAAACCCATTCTATCAAGGGAATTAGATAGATAAAACGAGCTTGAAGAAGTTTTTCAACTTCACCTTTAATAGCGGTTGCCTTTCTAGGGTGCACAGGACGAAGGCACTGGCGAACAGGGTTCGCACCAGGATAAGTAGGAATTTCATGCACCACTATACTCGGATAGATGCGGGGAATTTCTTCATAAGACTGAGCGAAAACGTTGCGAAAATCGCAGAGGAGACTAGTATAGACCTCAATTTCATCGAGAGAACAAGTCACCCCAATATGGATGTTCTCGACAACCCTAGTTTGACGGAGATGTCAATAGGCATCATTTGTGTAATGTTTCCCAAGTTACCTTCTTCAAAGATTTCATGTGTTAGGATGGGCATCTGAAGCGGAGGAAAGGAACTTGAGAAGCGAACTTCTCGAGACAAGTAGACATGGCCCCAAGTCCAGGCATGAAATAGGAACAATGATGACTATCCTCCCAAGGAGGATCCTCAAGAGACATGGTTTCCACAATGGCCTCATCGGAGGGAAATATCTCGTTTAAGGGATCGGGCGAATCCGAATTGCCGAGCCAAGGGGATTGAGAAAAAGTGTCAAGAGACATACTCAAAGGAGCATGATGAGAGGGAGGAGGAGCCGAAGCCGAAATAATTTCACAATAATCAATCTCTATTGGGATTAATGACATCGAATCACCAAATGAATCGATCTACTCAGGTGAAGGGATGATCCATGGATCAGAAGACCTAGAGATCATGTTAATCTGAGCAATCTTAGGTGGAGGAAGAGGAAAAAGACCCATTAGGGTAGGATCTTTGAAGAGACAAGTCCCTATACTCTCATAAGGTGTAGTAATATGATCTAGATATGGGACGTTGCTCTCAGAAGATGAAGAAGTAAAAATGGTCAACTTATCAATAGTGATGATCTTTCATTCGTGGGGAAATCAAAGAACATGAAACAGAGTGGACGGAATGCAAACCATAGTGTGATTCCAACTACAACCGAGGAGAATATTGTAATTGAGCTTGGCGTCAACGACTTCAACCTCAACGTTAATTTTCTTTCCTTCTAACATAATGGGTAAACTAGCGAGAACACCAAGAGGGAGAGATACCCTTCCATCAAAAGCTTCTAAAGCATTTGGAGATGAATTAAGGGTTGGAGAACCAATGGCTTTCCAGTAGGCAGATTACATGACGCACATAGATGCACCCCCTTCCATGACTGCTCGATGGATATTCTTTCCATTAATCCCAACTTGGATGATCAGCTTAAGCTGGTGAGTGAGACATAGGACAAAATTTTCCAAATCGAAAGTGATAAGGCTCGAATCATCGGGATCAACCCCACCGATGGCAGATAACAAAGCCTTCCATTGAGACGGACAACTCTGCTGAAGTAATTCCAATGCAGACATAGCAGATGGCGCCTGAGCCAAATCCTCAACAATACTGTAATGTTGTGCAGCACAGCCATTAGGATTGTAGGAAGACTTACGGAGTACACCTCTAGAAGGTGGTCGTACAACGGGCTTAGTACTGGGCCTTTCAATATGAAGAGGGATAGAAGTAGGCGAGGGAGGAGGACCATCAACGACTTCCTTCCCTGCTGCCTGATGTGGTTCAGTATATTATTTCGATTACGTAGAAATAGAAACGGATGCAGGACCATTCATCATGAAAACCTGAGAGAAAAAAGGGGCATAGGACTAAGGTTTCTCTACCGAGTCTGTTGTGATGGAAACGGTTCTTTGAGAACAGCCGGAGTGCCTTAGGTGCCTTTGAGCAATTGACTCACATCAGCCCGTTGGGGATAGTCCTTGGTGTAATTATTTTCGTCACAAATCAAACAAGGGTACTTCGGTTTACGTTGTGAACCATCATCAGCACGATATTTCTAAGAATCCTGTCTCGGGGTATCAGCTTTGGCTTTACCTTTACCCTTCTTTTTACCCTTGGAAGTTTTACCCGTCGGATTGGACTGGATGACACTCACTTCCGCAGTTTTACCAGAATTTGGGGGTGGCTAAGAAGCAGTATCATTGGAAGGAGTGGATTTTTGCTTCGTAGGATTTGAAGAAGACTTCCGAGAAGTTTGAGACATGGAACCAATGATACTGTCGACGGATGGCATCATTGGTGCTTTGGAAGTTCCAGGTCGAGGGGCATCAAGCAAGAGTTCGTACAACGTGCCAAAATGAGAGTACATGAGATCAAGGTACTAGGCACGAGCGATGGCTTGTTCCTCAATAATTCATGCCCCCATAGCAAATTCATTAGCCATCGGAGCAATGAAGGAGGTAGTAAACTAGTCAATTAGAAGCTGATCAAGAATCTCAAACTTTCTCAAACGACGACGACGTCTCCATTCATGAATATGATCAGAGATATGGGTAGCTTGATATTGCTTCAAGGATGGGAGGATATGCGTACCAGTTTCAGACTAAACTGGTAACTAAAAGTGCATGAGAAATGCCATGGCTAAAAAGTTGAAATATTGGAAGATGTTGCGGGATAATTCGATGTACCACTTCGAAGTGACACCAGTTAGAGTCTGTTGGAAAAGACGGAGTTGAATGGAATCATCAACCCAAGAGTTAGAGGAACACCAAATATGGTATGTCATAACATGAGCTTGGGGGTCTTCTCCGGACTTGCCCTCAAATTTGGGACAATCACAAGGAATTTTGGTCGGAACTGGAGGCCAATATGGATTATGAAGGATAGGATCGTTCGTCAACTTCGACACATCGGGCAGTTCCAACATGGCAAGGAAAGGTAATTGAGGATTGAAAGGAATTTCAAGTCATTGATAAAGACCGGTATTAGGATTCCACCCGAGTTGAGAGAAATTCTGCCCCATATGTTTTGTCCCAAAGGATTATGTCCATAGGGGTTATAAGCCTGATATTTCTATCCATACATGGGTTGAGGACCAGGATATTGATTCCGAGCATACCATTGAGGTCCTATCTAAGAAACATATTGATTCTGTTGTGGAATGAAAGCAATGTCTTGAGGTGCATTATACAACACTTGAGTCTGACCTTGAGGAAGATACGCAGGGCCTTGAGGCGAACTGTATACCATCTGGGATTGACCTTGAGGAACATAATTAACACCTTGGGGCACACTATATAAGACCTGAGATTGACCTTGAGGAAGATAAGTGGTATCTTGAGGCTGAACGGGCTACACTTCGGGTGCAGGTTGACTCGGATACTGAGGTTGGACAGGTTGTCCCTGAGGAGCAGGTTGGCCTAGATGCTAAGAGCCACAGGGTTTCCCTTGTGGAAAAGGTTGGCCTGATGGTTGGGATGGGCTAGGTTACCCTTGAAGATAAGGTTGACCTGATGCAGGACCATAGGGTTTTCCTTGTTGCACAAAATTTTTTCCTTGCGGAACATAAGACTAGTGATGTTGCACGTGGTGGATAGATTTTCCCCTCAGGAACATAAGATGTTCCTTGTTGAATGTGAGGTTAACTAGCAGGACCGTAGGGTTGTCCTTGTTGGACCGAAGGTTTTCCCTGTAAGGGTTGTCCTTGCAAACCATAAGGTTGTCCCTATGGAGCAGAGGTTTGTCCCTGTTGGACCGAAGGTTTTCCCTGTAAGGGTTGTCCTTGTGGACCATAGGGTTGTCCCGGTTGGTATATGACCTGATTGGGATCAATTGGAGGCAAATAGACGGGATTACCATACACGTCATAATGATGCAGAGGATTACTAAAAGTTTGTAGCTGTTGAGAACCCTGAGGAGTGGAATTATGCTATTGAATGGCCAACAGATACTCATCGAATGCCAAACCTCCAGGAATGGAAGTAGAAACCATAGGCGCACTACTAGCAGGTTGAGTTTCTGAAACGTGAGGCTGTGATCCACTCACGGTGGGCCAAAAAGGTACCATAGGATCGACAAAAATTGACCTTCAAACAGCAGAAGACCTTGTGGATGACTAAGTCATATGGACAGCCGACGCGGATGAAGCCACACAGATAGTGGGTCGAACTCAACCAGAGGTTAAAATCGTTAATGTCATGGGATTCGAGGGTGATTCCCTCGATACCGAGACCACCAAGCTCCTAGAGGGAGTCGATGTATCGGACCATATCGTGTTCTAATACACTGATGCAACGCCAAAATAAACTTACCCAAAGTACAGTAACCACACTGGAGAGATATCGGTTGTGAAGAAGTTTGACTTGGGACGTAAGGAAAATTCTCTAAAGGGAGCTGATGATCTCCTGTAGAAACATAAAGCTCTTCACTACTGACAGGACTCGAAGAATCCATGTCAGATGAAACCACTTGTTCGTCGAAAAGGTGACAAGCAGTGGAAAGTAAAGCTATGGCTAATAAACATGGTTTCGAAGTAAGAGGAGGAAACTCTTCCTCGTTACTAAAACCAAACCAAGTGTCCTGAGGTTTCCAATTGATATCAAATGGCTCTTTAAGAAGATCGGGTAGTGAGAGGTAAGATACTCGGAAGGATAGACTGCCAAAAATCAACTGACCTAGTGGGTTGAGATGCTTCCGAAGAAACTTTAGGAGAAGGATCACCACTAGGAGGTAATGAAAAGGATGACAAAACTGATGGTTCCGCCACCATGGCTATGTCTCAAAACAGAAGAGAACCGAGATAACCAATTCGAGGCTTCAAGTTCGAACACTAAGGAATTACTTAAGAACTAGCCAAGAAAATATCTTTAACGGTCATGTGCTCGTAGGCAATTAATTTTATGGCATTGAAACAAAACTTTGTTGTTTCATGTTTTAAGAGTCAAGAAATAGGAAAAAGGTGACTCTTGTCACTCTCAGGTTGAAACGAGCATGAAAGGACAAGTGCTCGAGGATATTTTCAACTTTAGATAGTCACAAAAAGACCAATATGACTACTCGGGGAATCTAAGCAAGAGGGTGTACCAAGTTTCCGTGAACTGCAATATACACCTTGGTGAAGAAATGAAAGAGAAATAACCAAGGAATTGACGTACGTGCAGACAGTCTCACCGAATGTTGTGTTCGGCATATCACGATTATACGGCGGCAGAGTAATCTTCCTATGGATAAAGGATTCGAACCTATGAGGGTCTCCCTTTATATTCTCAATGGTACGGGGAGCACAAGTCCATGCTAGTGTTGGCTAAAGCTAGATGGTAAATGACAGCTACTAGGTTTAATGACACCGAAACATGTCAATAGCCTAGACCTCTAAAATATGTGTGTTAGGTTTCAATGTTTACTTAGGTTGATTAAATTAATTTTAAAGTTGATCTTGAATTAATGTTGCGATTTCAAGGCTTTACCGAATGTGATCTTGAATCCTTAATGCATAACTGCATGCAAATGAAAATCATTCCCATTCAATGAAAGCTAGCTAAGAGAGGGATAGTAATTCATAACAGAGCAGCAATAAATTAAACACAAGATAATTTCACTAATGCATCTAAGACAACTGAAGCAGAAAACGAAAAGCTCTTTCCTTGTTCACAAAAAGCTACTAATGCAAAATAATAATTTCCATTTTCAAATGAAGAGAAGGAATGCAAATTTTGTCTTTTTAGATGTATGATAAGCACAATGCACTGTTACACTAAAAAAAAAAATGAACACTAGTTTTGAGAAATTTGAATGTAATGATCTAAAGTAAAGAGATCAATCCAATACAAACATGAAACACACTCAAAACAGAGATGCACTCCTTTGAGAAAAAGGGCTTTCAAGACGGTTCAGCAAGCAATGTAATCTATGCTCAAGGTGACAAATGGAGAGCCAAGCGACAACAAAAAGTGATCATTCAACAATCCAATGACACGACGAACCGAAAGAAAAGCTAAAGTAATCAGTCAATGAACTGAAATAAAAAACACCAATGTGACTCAAACTCAACTCAGATGGCACAGTGAGGAGAGGGACGAACAAGCGGCACAAGACACCTAGAAACCCTATGGCGACAAACTCCACTAATAAGATGAGGGACAAATAGCCGAGAACTAGAACGAGGAAACAGGGTCAAAACAATCCCAGTGGACCAATCGAAAGATAAAAATCCAACCCAGAAGCAGGAGAAACTGACAAAAATCAGGAAAAAGGGCTAAATTTAATCCTACAGGATTCAGCGCATCTGTTTAGCTGTAATCCGCGCTAAACAGGGGTTGGCGCACCTGTGACAAAAGAAACATGCACCAATTGGCGCGACTGTTCAAGGAAAAGCAACAGTGAGCTAGAAAACCATGGGAAAAAATAAAAACCACTAAGCAGAGGTCAGACTTGACACTCTGGGACTAAACAGGATGCTTGGAAACAGTCAGACAGGCAAAACAAAGCAGAAAAACTATGAAATGACCAAAGTCAACTCGACAAGAAAAAAACTAGATGAACAATGAGAGACGACAAACATCCTCCTCCCCAGTGGAGTCTCCAACTTGTTGTGCAGGTAAATCCCCTCTGCCGACAGAGGCGATCCCTCTTGCCCTAGGGTAGGTCTAGAAGCAAGGGAACATGCTAATCTTTCGAATTCCTAGTTTATGAATGAAACTGAGTCGGGATAGATGACCTACCTTTGTTCCAACAAAGTTTTCATAGTTGTGGCAGCAGTCTCCTGATCTTCGTCTTTACACATCACGGTCCTTCAGCGGTGATACTCGGGTGCCTACACAAGGATCAGAGAACGATAACATCATACAAAAACATACTTCCATTCATAACTATTTAATTGCTCAAGGAGAATTAAACGAATTGCATAGAATTAAACTTATCAAACGCAAAATAGGAACCAAAACATTAGTCATGTATTAATAAGTAGAGAGAAGAAGTTTACAACCAAAATAGTCTTGACATTTCAGCCTCCTTCAACATGTCCAGTCAAACGTGTCTCAAGCATTCGTCGGGGAACTGTACTTGGCAAGGAAATAGGCCTAGACTCTCTCTTGACAATGGATTCCTCTCTGCTCTATCTCACACCAACTATAGTAAGGACTGTTCATGTAGCTACAACTATGTGAGAAGGATGTGTTTATAGGAGAGGAGGAGGTGGTTTGGGATCCCTCATAAGGTGGAAGGGAGACCTTGTCCTTTGGGGAGTTGCTCAAATGTAGGAAACAAGAATCCAAAGGAAGGTCTTCGACGTTATTCAGTCGAACAAACCATGTTGACTCCACTCACAAAGTTTTTGGGAATGGAAACTTCGCTTCTATTTTTTTTTAAATTCCAAAAATAGCTCGGTGCGGGCAGTCCACTAAGACAAAGCCCCAATGGGCACGAGGCCATAACTTCCTACCAGCGCTGGCCCAAAATCATATATTTTTGAGAGCCTGCTCCAAGGAATAGTCAACAGAGGAAATGTTCTTCTCATGCCAAGGGATGCAATGACACTTTTTGTAAGGCATGACAATACATAGAAGTCACTGAAATGGTCCTCCAATGTGCGGGATGGGGATTGTAGGGACGGTGACAAAATATTGTGTAACACCTAGTGATCTACAGTCCGGGTAATAGAATTATCTGTCTTTCCAATTGTTGGATTAATTCAAGGGTCCACTGCGTGACCTGATCGTCCTTCCAATAGGTTTGGAATTATGCTAATCTCGCCAACCACTCCTATAGTTCATGTGCAAAAGTTACGAATAAGATCTCGTGCACATCTGTAAAAATATACTTATTATTCCACTCTTCAGTAGATAGCTTCTTACTCTTTTTTTTTTCTTTTAGGGAAAATTCCTGAATCTATTTTTCAAACCAGTCTTCAATTTCAGGCTTTAATGGCTGCCAATGACCTCACGACATCACCCAACCTCTCTAAAAATTCTCCTGGTCCTGGAAACGGAACCATTTTTTGGCTTGAGGGGTCCTGAGCCAGGTTCGGAATTGAAGTTAACCAACAAAAACCTCTTACTACTGGCCCTTTCGGCAGTGACCTGCTTGCGCAAGTCAAAGTATCACCTGAAGTAGATTGGGGGTTTCTTGAACCAGGTTTCCGCACCCTGAGAGATATTTGGAATGATGTGGGTGCCTTACAATCCAAGCAACCATAAACAGACTTTCGCACCATAAGTAGACCTTTGCAGCGACATCCCTAACTAGTAAACCCCTTTCAGACAGATTTAGATCTAATATGCATAAATTCTCGCGCAATTTAACACAATAATCATAAATAAAATAATAAACTTTAACACATCATATCAGAGCTTTCTACCATCAGATATATCCAATAAACAGTTATGCAATATATCTAATCGCAGACAACACATAAATTGGAAACCAGATGCAAAACATTGATAACATAAGAAATAGATGCATATAGAACTCAAATATCTGCAACAATACTTCTTTATTATTTGATTAGTTCAGATACTTCATACAAACACTCCAACAGCCTGTGCACACATCTAGTGGGGTTCGCACACAGCCAACATGAGCCTTCTACCCAAACAAATCCACACAGACTATCACCAAATATCCAACACTATTATCCACATTCAGACTTATTCAAAAACTGACTTCTTAGACTCGATCTATTCTTTTATTTATACTATTTAGCCTATGCTACTCTATGGTCTGCAAACCATGGTTTGTGGCCCCCTTGATCTACCCTTTGGCCCATTACAATTCATTAGGGCTTTTGACCGACCCCAAAACCCCTGCGCAAGACTAAAGTATTATAAAATTGTCGGACTTGGGGGACCCCGCTCCAGCAGAGATTGTTTAAACCTAGAATTTTCTCCTTTTGAAAGGTATGGAGGGTTCATTCTATGAATAATTTCCTCTTTCTTCACTTCAATAATTAGTTCTTGATTACCTTCATGTTTAACAAATATTGAAAGAAGTTAGCCAGTCTGATGAGTATTGTTATGGTTGTTTTGGATTCTTTTTTGAAAATAGTGAAAATAATTAACTCCTTTTGTGTCCATTTTATAGAAGTTAGTGGCCATGGATGCATCTTTTCTCTAAATTTTCTAGACCAAATTAACGTTTTTCTTGTTATTTTCATACTTGCAGAAAAAAAATAATACTAAAATGTATGTTGGACTCATATTCCTCAATGGAAAGTGCCTTAAATCAAGTTAAACTCATATTCCTAATTAATGGGTGCCTTGAACGAAGCAGAGGAAGATGTAAATGCTCTCTAAATTGATTGTTTCTCATGTGCTCATCTCCATCTCATCATCACATGTTTTAGAATCATACACTTTATGGTCAATTGCTTCAGATGATTTTCCCAGCTTCACTTGGCATCTGTGAGTTTTTTTCAGACCTCGGGAGGGGTTTTCCCTTCAAGTAGTCCCTTACATTCTTATCCTCCAACAACTCATGATCGAGCCTCAAATGTCATTCCTTTAATTAAAGTAGATTGATTCCACCATTCTTAGAGTCCTTAGCATGATACTCCCTTCAACTATCTCATTGAGATATTCCTTCTATTAAATAAGGCTTCTTAAGGTGTTTCCATCCCCTTCCATTAGTGAGGAGGCATTTGGTCCTATGTATCCAAATCAACATATTTCATTATTTTAGTATTGAGCTCTTATTCAAAGCCTATGTACATATAACTGTATATCTCATTAGATTATATTTCCCCCCTTGATGCTAGCCACTTGATGTATATATTCATTTTCTCAACCCCACTCTATTGGGTGCACCATTGTATGGTTTGTACTGATTTATATCCACAAAATGGGTATGCCTTCCCCATATCATTGATATCATGTACACTCACTCTAAGACTCTTGTTTGACATGTCGTAACCTACAAAAACAATCCCCCATGTATGGACTTGATATTTTTTGTCTCTCTCTCCATTGAGTACATTTACACTCACTCTAAGAATATTGGTTGACATGGTCTCTCTCTCTCTCTCTCTCTCTCATTTGAACCCTTCACAAATCCATTATTTATTAATTATTTTCATTAAATTAATTTGAGGAATTCTCTCTCTCTCTCTCTCTCTCTCTCATTTGACCCCTTCACAAATCCATTATTTATGAATTATTTTCATTAAATTAATTTGAGTAATTATTTCTCTCTCTCTCTCTCTCTCTCTCTCTCTCTCTCTCTCTCTCTCTCATTTGACCCCTTCAAAAATCCATTATTTATGAATTATTTTCATTAAATTAATTTTAGGAATTATTTTTCTCTCTCTCTCATTTGAACCCTTCACAAATCCATTATTTATGAATTGTTTTCATTGAATTAATTTGAGGAATTATCTCTCTCTCTCTCTCATTTGACCCCTTCACAAATCCATTACTTATGAATTATTTTCATTAAATTAATTTGATGAATTATTTCTCTCTCTCTCTCTCTCTCTCTCTCTCTCTCTCTCTCTCTCTCTCATTCATTTGACCCCTTCACAAATCCATTATTTATGAATTATTTTCATTAAATTAATTTGAGGAATTATTTCTCTCTCTCTCTCTCTCTCTCTCTCTCTCTCTCTCTCATATTTGACCCCTTCACAAATCCATTATTTATGAATTATTTTCATTAAATTTATTTGACGAATTATCTCTCTCTCTCTCTCTCTCTCTCACACACACACATTTGAACCCTTCACAAATCCATTATTTATGAATTATTTTCATTAAATTAATCATAGGAATTATTTTTCTTAATTCATTTACCGCTAATAAAGGTCTTAAACCAACCCCATGCCATTCAAATCATTTGTCTTGAGCCCTTACCAAATTTTGTATATTTACCCATACAATAGAGAGAACCACTTATCTATAGGTGTAAGATGAGGTCGAAGGAAAACCAATTCCTTTGAAGATCTTCCCACATGTGCTATATAAAGAATTTTCTTGGGTAATGGAAGTTTGGTTATCCTTTTTACGTTTTTTTTTCTATTTATATTTGGTTGATACTTTTTAATTATTTTAATAACATTATAATTTGAAGATTCCATTTATTCAAGTCTTCTAATCCACTTTGGTTTGTGCTCTAGTTGCAACCACTATAATTGTGTTGTTTTTGCTAACCACTATTGTAGAAAAACACCAATGCAAAGTTCCTAACATATAGAGGAGAAGGTTAAACATGAAATATTATAACCCTAAAAATCACAATAGTTCAAATTAGGGTGGTTTTACCATTTCATTATATCACAATTTTCTCAATACTTCATAAATGATATCATCTTGTGTCATCAACCATCTCAACATTGAGAGTTAAAAATCTTGAAAAGGCATTAGAAGCCACACCAAAGACATAACTTTTTTTCAAAAATTCTTTGAGGAAAATACATCTTTGAAGGGAGAGGTATGTAATGAATATATTATATATAAATTGTTATCATCATTATCACCATCACTATTGATCAATGCATGTAACTATATTATCACAATGCTCATTGTAGCGATCAATCTATTATTTACTCATTTATAAAATTTTATCCTATATGAATTTTAGATATTTATCCTACTTATTTTGTATATTTTGTAAATTATTTATTGTTTATTATAAATTTTGGATCATTGGATGCAATGGTATGGTGAATGAACTAACTACTAGTTGCAATGGGGCTCTAATAAATATGAAAGTATTCAATTAAAATTCAAACTCCAATACTGAGAAGGAAACCATTGTAAGTCCTTGGTAGTTTTAGATTCTTCTATTCAGTACTACATAGTGGATGTATCATATTTTTTTGTTTATATTTGAATTGCTAATGGACACGAGGAAAAATTCATAAATGTCCAATCCTCTCCCTAGTTCCAGTTCAAGTGCACAAAAATTTAGCTAACATTGAAGATGTCAAGAAAATTTTCAAACATCATTGAAATGGAAAGAGGATTAAATAACAAAAAGTCAATCACCCAACCCATCTATTCAAAGATGTGATTTTAAGCTCACAAGATGAATTCAACTTTTAGGTTTGTTATTTTGTTTGGCAAACTAGAAAACATGAAAAAGTTCAATGCCTCAATTTAATATGTCATTTGTGTCGAGACCTTAACATGTTTAGGGATTTTAAAATCATTGATGAATATTCTCAAATTCCTCTGATGGATCCTATTGGTGTTGAACTCTTAGTTAAACTGAGGGGGGGGGGGGGGTGAATCAGTTTAACACATTCATGGTTTTTTTTTAACTTTTCATTAAAACTTACTTACACCTTCATTTCATGTCCAACTTAATATGTGAGTAATCTTAGAATGTGAGCAGCAAGTATTAATGTAATATAACAGTAGACTTAATATGAGAGCAGCAGGTATTAGGCAGAAGATATAAATCAGATCAACACATAAACATCATGCACAGAGACACCAGATATAAGTGGAAACCCATAAAGGGAGAAAACCACATCTTATTATTGTTGTGATGCAAAGGCAAGCTCCAACTCCCTCTCACCACTGTTTTTCTACAGGCACCAACCTACAGGAGGCTCTAATCCTTAATTCTGCAAGCTACAACTTGCAAGGAAGCACCAACTCCCTTCAATTTTCTACAGGCACCAACCTACAGGAGGCTCCGACCTCAGTCAGCTACAACTGACAACTATCAAGCTGCAACTTGATAGGGAAGCTCCAACTTCCTCAATTTTTCAAACTGAATGTTTGTTGATTTACCTCAGATATCAACTCTATTTTGTAGCATTTCTTTCTGCTCTCATTTTCTTAATCTTCTCTGCCTCACTCTTCTATACTCTGCATTCTCAATATTTTCTCTTTTTCTTACCTTTTTATGCATATCAAGATGATATTACTTATAGAGAATTTCTGATGACTGTTTGTATTCCTCTAGGAATTCGAAATGGATAGTCATACCTCTTGGTCTTCAGCCTTCTCATTTCTTTTCAGCTCACTCAGAGAAATTTAACTGTAGGTGCTTATTTTAATATTGCAGTGGTATATTTTCTCTCTTCCGGAGACTTTCCAATGCATCACAAAAATATAAATTAATTAAAAACATATACATTCAATTACAATGAAAATTCCAGCTCAACTCATTCAGCCTTTTGGATTTTTGCGCACTTGTCTTTTCTTTGACTGTGTCTTTGTCCCTTTCGGCTCTGTTTGTTTCCTTATTAAATGTCACAGAGTAACGGCTATCTGTCATATATATGTAACTGCTGACTTTAAACCTGGGAAAATTCCAACCCTTTACACACAACAAGTGTCTTGTTGATGTGGTGAGTTCCGCAAGCGGAACATACATACACCACGACCTTTGTTTTATGGCCCGATGCGATTGTGCACATTGCAATCGTTTTATTTAACAATCGCCCTCCACCTTAAGTCGAGGCCCGTGGGTCCACAGACCACGCGGCACATTTCAATACAACCTGCCTTTTTAATATGACTTCAATCAACTCTCAGTGTAATAATAAAAACTGTTTAAACATATAAAAACCCCTTTCGAGCCCACCTGCCACAATTTCCGATGCGATATACTACGCCTCCAGTGATTTTCGATTGCGATTGATCGCAATCGCAAACTTCATTAACTTTCTCCACTGTGCTGCCTTCCTCCAATGTGATTGCTTTGATGCGATGCGATTACTCCGATTGCGATCAATCGCAATCGCAACTTTTAGTTGCAAGTCCCGCTGCCCTACTTTCACTCCGATGTGATTGACCACTGTTAAGTGCATTTTTCTGATGCGATTGGAACTGGAACTCAAACACATATTAAACATGATTTATAGACCCATCGGGTCCGGAACTAAATTGCAATCACAATCCTTTATTGTCATGCTCCGATGCCCTGCTCCTTCTCCGATGCGATTGGGAAGGGTCCCACCTTATGGTACTTTGGTTCTGATAATAAAGCGCTCCATATAGTTTAATATATATGCTTTGGACCCTTGTGCATAAGGCGCAGTATATGTAATGCGCTGCATATATACTTATGTAATGCGCTGCATATATACTCCAGCGTGGGTAACGATTCCCGGAATTGTGTTTATGTATCCTCCAGCTGGGGTAGCGAATCTCGGAATTAAAAATGGCTCTACCTCTGCTTATGATAACGGCTCTGCCTCTGCCTCTTCCTCTGATAATGGCTCTGCCTCTGCCTCTGCCTCTGCCTTAGCTGCTTCTGCTGCTTGACCTCTGCCTCTGCCTTCGCTGTACATATTACCTGATGTTGTTCTTTGCCTATCTTTGCATCTACTGCCTTCTTTTCCATCAATGACAATATTTCCAACAATTGGAACATTCAAAAAAAGACAGGACTCGCCCTTAAGGCTATACATTAACATATTTCCGAATATTAGGCTTCAAATAGATATGAACCTAAATTTATTGATTATTGGATTCAAATACATTTTTAACTTGGGAGAAACATTATATGGAATAGTTAGAGTGTCAACGAAAACCATAAAGTGAGACTCTTGAATTTTATTGTAATACTTTAGCACTTGAAAATAGAAATTTGGGTGGTTAATTTACTTGAAAATTTGTCTGATCACAGTGTCCCCAAATTAATGAAGTAAAATTCATGAAGAATTAAGATATTTTGACATAGAAACTCTCCTCAAAATCCTAGTATTTAAATAAGGTGAGGTATTTAATGGTAGATAAACTTCCTAGTGAATGCAAAGTTGAGATCTAAAAGAAACTCAGATATATATATATATATTACTCAATAATTTTTTTATTAAACTACAAAAGTCACAAATTCATCAAAATGTGTCAGTAATGTTGGCAATATGAAGGATAATATTATGAAGAAGATTGATTTCACAAGGATGATTAAGGTAACATGATGTTATGTGTAAGGTTGATCCAATTAATGTTGATTAATGTGCATTAAAAGTCTGATGTGTAAGGATGATCCTTTTTCAAGACATTACAATGAAGTTTGATCCTTGTTCAAGACATTACAATGAAGGTTGATCTTTGTTAAATACATTATAAATGGTGTGTGAGGTTGGTCAAAATAAATTTGATCCAATTATACAATGCATATTTCAAGAAAAATGGATATGGTATTGTTTTTTTTATAAAAAAATTAAATATATCAGCACATGAGAGCTTGATAAAAAAGTCTATAGAACTTGATATTTTCATTGAATAATATATGTTAAGTTTAAAGTTGCAAGACGACAATAATATGTGTTGAATTTACATTTATAAGCCATGTAGTGCAATCATTGTTGTTGTCTTATATTATTTTATCTCTTTTTAATATTACAAATTTTATCTGTCTTGAACTGAGTTTCACATTTGGAAACAAAGAGGAATATTGTGAACAACCCTAGAACATCGAGTGATAAATATTCAAATCAAATTCTTGTGTGGAATGAAAACATTTAGAAAGCTTATTTAATAAAAGGTGACTTTTTTAATGAGAAAAGTTAATGAATTTATTTATGAGAGAAAAAGAGAGCTCATAAGTAAGCTTGGAAAGAAGCAAAGATGAAAAGGAAGAAAAGCATATTAGAATAGCGAAAGAGTAGCAAAGAAGAGAAGCAACATAATAAAGGACAAAATTTGAGTTTAGAGTAAAGAAAAATGACTAGGTAACTAATAACATTCATTTAAAAGTTAAGTAGGGTATTTTAGTCTCCTTTTAGGCGGTTTCCTGAAAAAGAATGGGTTGGAGCCTATAAGTGGAAGTAGGAGCTTGCAAGCAGTATCTTGCAGAATAAATTGAGTTATCATCCTTCTATAGGTTGGATTCGATAGAAAATCTTATGTAACAAGGGATTAGGAGCTTGCCTTCACATCACTTCACCCAAAATTTGTGGTTTTTCCTTTTATGGGTTTCCATTTATATCTGGTGTCTTCATGTGTTTCATGTTGAATGTCTCAGTTTTTTGAATGATTTTAAATTTACTATTATATGTTGAATGCAAATATCTTAGTAATTTCTAAGTATTCATCAATTGGTACCAAAGAAACTTCTTTCTATATCAACCTTATATCTAGAAGGAAAGATCCAGTGCATAAAAATGGCTAGCCCAGAAGGATGTTCAACAAATAAAGAAACTGTGTTCAATGGAATAAACTATACCTTCTATAAATAATAATGATGGCATATCTAATGTCTCTTCTTACAGATGTCTCGGTTGTAGTGGAGAATAGTTATGAGGAGCCACTAGTAATAGGTAATAAAGATGATAAGCTTGAATTTACATTTAATGCAAAATCCTTGAATTACATTTTTAGTGGACTAACTACATCTGAATTTATTAAAGTAATGCATTGTAACACTTCCAAAGACATGTGGCACAAACTGAAAAATATTCATGAAGGTGATAGTAAAGTAAAATTGGCTAAGCTACAAGTTTATAGAATGCAATTTGAATCTTTAATCATGAATGAAAATGAAGATGTGCCTAATTTTTTTCTTAGAGTAGATGAAATTGCTAATGTAATGAAGGGATTAGGTGAAAAAGTCAAGGATTCTACAGTATTTCAAAAAGTCTTGAGATATCTACCTGTTAAATTTAATCCCAATGTATCAGCAATAGAAGATATTTTTAATGTTGAAGAACTAAAAATGGACTCGTTACTTGGCTCCCTTACAACATATGAAATGAGGATTACTAAAGGAAACTCAACAACTTGAGATGCAACATTTGAGGAAGACAAGTGTATAGGAAATTAGGAATATTGTTCATGCTCATATTCTGGTGAAGAAGAAGTGAAATTTGTCAGAATATTGAAGAAAGGTATAGGTAAGTACATAGGAAAACTTTCATTTAAATTTTTTAATTGTGGAATAATAGCTCTTTATGCCTCTAAATACCCATATAAGAAGGAAGAGAATAAATTTAAAGGGAAAGGAAAAAACAAGTTTAATAAAATGCAAAAAAAGAAAAGGTTTAAAAATAAGAGCTTCTATGCACAAGAAGAGAGTAGTGCATCTGAAGGATCTATTGAATCCTCTTGTGAAAATGAGGTTAATGAATTTATATTGATGGCCCTAGAAACTCAGGCGGAAGGACATACTGAATGTGTAGAAGATGAATAAGGTGAGGTAGACCTTGAGGAGGAGATGATTAGTTCCCTTGAGGAAATTGATAGACTCAAGTATAATAATAATAAATAGAAAGAAATTTTGTTAAAATATGTAAAAGAAGAGTCTAATTTAGAGGAGCTTATCCAGTTAATAGTTGAACTAGAAGAGGCTAAGAATGTGGAGGAAACTTTGCTACTAAAATTAAAGGAGAAAGGAAAAGAGTGTGAACAGATCAAATAAGAATTCGTCATCCTCAGAAAGAATTTAGAGAAATCATAGGTTGAATTGAATATGAATATTAAACATATAAAGCTGGGATCAAAATAGTTGGAGGTAATATTAAATGCTCAGAGGTCTCCACTTGTCAAAACTGGTTTGGGATATGTCGGACAAACTAGTGAAAGGAAGAAAAAAGACAAAAGGACCATCAGATTTGTTAAAGTTTTCATAGGAGACAAATTCAACCAATAACATCCTAATGTTTTCAGCATCTCATCACAAAAACAACAACCAAATAGGATGAGTCTTGGTTGTGGAGCATGAGACTAGGGCATCTAAATTTTGATCATGTCATCAAAATTAAGAAAAAGAGAGAAATAATATATTTTCTTAAGATAACGAAACCTCAAATTCCTATCTACAAATATTGTTAAATTGGAAAACAAACTCAAATTCCATTTAATACCAAAGATCAACTATGGATTTGTGTGGTCCTTCCAGAATAGAAGCGCCTGGAGGAGAGTGATAATTTACGTTGGTAATTGATGATTATTCTAGATTGACATGGGTAGCATTCTTAAGAAACAAGTCAGGAGCATTTGAGAAATTTAAAGTCTTGAAGCCATTGGTAGACAAACAAACAAGGTGCAAGATAAAGTGTATAAGATCATATAGAGGAGGTGAATTTACATCTGATGAATTTGAAAACTTTTCTGATGAACTTGGGATAAAAATAAATTACACCATTGTAAACACTCCTTAGAAGAATGGATTATATGAAAGACAATAATTTTGCACAACAAATTTCTAGAGCAATGATGCAAGAAAGGAAAATTTCTCAGACTTATTGGGAAGAATATGTTCATACAATAGTTCACATTCTAAATAAGGCACATCTTAGACCCAATTGTGATAAGACACCATATGAATTGTGGCATGGTAATCAATCATCTATCAAACATATCAAAGTGTTCGGCACTAAGTGCTATATCAAAAACAATGATGCACAGTTGGGAAAGTCGGATGCTCGATCAGCTGAATAAATCTTTTTGGGATATTCAATAAAAATTAAATGATAAAGGTGCTACAATAAATGGATACATAATATTTTTTATTATATAGACGTAAAAGTTGATGAATATCTACTATAAATAATAAGAAAAAAGTTTGTATCAATCCTTCGTATTAGCATGCCAATGAGAAGAAGGAGAACATTATGAAGATTTAGAAGAGACAAAGACTAATTCAAAATATCCCCTAAGGCATGTACAAAATAACCACCCTGATAGTAAAATTATGGTGATAAAAGTGCAAGAGTTCAAATGAGGAGGAAACTTGTTCAGACAACAAATCAGCCCCAAATTTCCATGTTTTCAAAGTTTGAAATAAGGAATTTTTTTGAATCAAGCAAAGGAAAACATTGGATATGTGCTATGAATGAGGATCTAGATCATATTGAGAAGAATAAGACTTGGGAACTGACGCCAAGACCAGTAGGTAAAAATATCATAGGTAAAAAATGAGTATTCAAAAATAAGTTGAATTAACAAGGACAGAATGTTAGAAATAAATCAAGACTCGTTTGTAAGGGTTATTCATAGGTAGAAGGACCGAAATATGAAGAAAAAAATTCTCCAATGGAAAGGTTAGAGGTAATCAAAAATTATCTTGCTTTTGCATGTTATGAAGATTTCAAAGTATAACATATGGGTGTGAAGTCTGCCTTTTTAAATGGAGAACTTGAGGAGGAAGCCTATATAGAACAACTTGAGTGTTTTTTATTGTCAGATAATCATAATTATGTATGCAGGTCAAAGAATCCATCGTATGGACTAAAACAAGAACCACATGCATGGTACTCTAGATTAGAAAAGTACCTCCAAAAGAAGGGTTTCAAGAGAGGTGCAGATGACAATAATTTGTACATTAAGTCAAATGAAGATGAATTTATGATTATGGTTGTTTATGTAGATGATATAATGTTTGGAAGCAACAAAAAATTTCTGGTACAATGGTTTTCTCGTGAAATGAAATCAGAATTCGAACTGTAAATGATTGGTGAGCTTTATTTTTACCTATATTTTCAAATCCTACAAAAATTAGAAGACATATTCATCTCTAAAGAGAAATATCTAAAGGATATGTTTAAAAGTTAAAAGTGGAGGATTGTGAACCTATCACAACTCCCATGAAAGTTGGATGCCATCGATCTAAAGATGAAGAGTCACCTGAAGTTGATTAGAAATTACACAAATATATGATAGGAAGCATGTTATATCTAACTGAATTTAGACCAGACATAATGTTAGTTGTGGTACTTGTAACAATATATCAGTCTGAACCAAAGCAAATCCATATTTTAACAGCAAAAAGAATATTTAGATATTTAAAAGGCACAACAAATTATGGACTATGGTACCCAAAAGGAAAATTCTTTACTCGAACAACCTACATATATGAATACTAGGCCAACTGTATATACGACATAAAAATTATGAGTGGTGGGGAATTTTATTTAGGAGAATTACTAGTTTCCTAGCTAAGCAAGAGGAAAACCTCAGTGTCCCTATCTACTGCAAAATCTGAATACATGGCAGTTGTAGCTTGTTGCATATAAGTACTCTAGATGAAGCTGACTCGATAGGACAAGACAATAATATACACTAAACCTATTTATATTAAGTGTGTTAATGAAAAGGAAATAAGCATCTGAAAGAATCCAGTGCTACATTCATAGACTAAAAATATCCCTATAAAGTATCATTTCCTTAGAGATCAGGTGGCTGAGAAAACGGTGAAATTGGAGTTCATCTCTACTAAAGAAAAAATAGAAAATATCTTCACTAAGCCCTTAGCAAGAGAACCATTTGAATATATAAGGATCAAATTAGGGATAGTCCCTACTCCCTCTTCTCATTAGTTTGACTTCAAATATGTGCTTTAAAGGACTGTAGAGAATATGAAAAGGATGGACTGTCTAAGGAGAAGTCTCTAGAACCATATGAGAAGCAACAAAACAATAATGACAAATAATAAATATCATAGCACAATAATATATATATATATATATATATATATATATATATATATATATATATATATATATATAGGTCGGATCAACCTTCTTCATGTAGAAAACCATCAAGTTAGTTCAACATTTAGAAATTCAATAGTTGACCATATATCATTGGTATCAAAATCTATGAAATAAATGTGTACCTGATATATCATCATCAAAAGGGTAAATACTTGGACATACATAGTCAAAAAAAAATTTAATATGAATCTAGTTAATTATATGTATATTCTTGCATCATTAGGATTTCCTCAAAATCCATCAACTCTATCATTACAATCACAAGGAATTTGAATCATATATATGCTTAGTATTGATGCCAAATTTTTTATCTTATCTACTCATGTATGCAAGTGATGGATGCCTAAAATTTTGAAGTTCCTCTACAATTAAATGAAAAAGGGATAATGAGTTCAAAGATATAAGACCAAGCACACAAATTGTGACTTCCTCAACAATATTTTAAATTGTAAATCATGGAAAAAAATTGCATATTTGAAGACAAAGAGATCAAATTTATCAAAGAAGTTTTATTCAAATGGAGAGTCACAACCTCATAAAATGACAATGTAACCTCGTAAATTGACCTTGTTTCTATTTTAAAATAACTAAAGGGCCACTGGAACTATGAAAAGATGTCAATAAGAAGACTCAAGTATGCATTAATAAAACTATTTAAATTAAGTGCAGATGGAGATAAAGACTATATTAAAAAATTCAAGGACAATATTTGATAAAAAAAGAAAAATAAATATTTTTCAAGTGCTTCAACATAAATATTTTTGTAGTGTTTCAACATAATAGTTAGGTTTCTGATAATGGATTTTGGGTTCTAAGAATTGGTTTTCTGACAGCGTTGAAATAGAGGGTGCATCGCTACTTCAGCATGACAGTGAGGTAGCATGGAGACATGTTCAGGGGGGGTGAGATTCCCTCCTACCGAAATGTAACAACAAGAGATTATAGTGGTAAGCAAACATGGATGCAGGGGGGGCTGGCCCTAATATAGGCCTTGTGTTGGGGGCCCAATGGCAAGAAAAAACCAGAGGCCAATGCCTTCCAGAAGCCACAAAGAAGCCTCACTTTTTCATTCCGCCCAATAAATTAGACCAATACCGAGGTTATATGAACGATCATGCCCTAATATGCAAATTTATAGGTATTTGGCCAACTAAGAAAGATTTAATAAAATGGATTCAACTAAAATAGAAACTGAAAGGACACATTGATATCAAGTTTGGGGCTAGGGGGTTCTGTATAGTGATATTTACAAATATTCTGGATAAGAAAGGATTTTTGAAGGCGGACTGTACTTTTACTATAATGCAGGTTTGTTCCTTCAGCAATGGGAGGAATGCTACAACCTTTGTCAAGAGAAATTTCTGTTAGCACCAGTTTTGGTTAGGCTTTTCGCTCTACCTTTTGATTTCTGGTATCCAGAGATACTTGATCTGAAAATTGGTTGGATAACTTCTTATTCTTTTCAATAACCTCCCACTCAATTAAACAAATAAAATATCTAGCTTATACTTGACTAGTGCAGAAATAGTTACTTGAAACGGGTGTATGTTTTTTTTACTATTTAAGTGCTTTAAGTCCATTTGTTTTTGCTGATATTAAACATGCAACAACCATATAATGCAGCAAATAAAAATCAACACATAAAAACAAATGTAATATAGGAGTTCACCCGAATATCGTGGGCTACGTCTCCTTGAGCTCTTGTCAAATTGACTTGGCTCTTTGGGATTATGATGAATAAATTATTTTACAATTAAATAATTAACTCCAATGTTAATTTATGTTGTACCATTGGGTTTATAATACCATCATACCCCTGATCATGGATGTCATCACTCTGAAAAGAGAACTAGGTTCCCTTAGACTTGACTCTTTTTGTCGGTGCCCTTAAGCTTCCCTGAGCTTTAAAGTGGAACTAACTCCCTCATAATTCCTTTTTTGTCCCTGAAACCTCACCTAATGTCTCCATCACATATCATACCTCTAAAAGTGACTGATCATTTTCTCAAAATGAGCATTGGCTTCCCAAACTAGGCCTCCATCCACTAGTGGACCTAGGCTACCCAAAACTTCCTTGTGGCTCTTTGACCTTCAAAAGTCTTCAAATTAATCTGAAAAATCCCTTCAATGGATTTATAATGTCAAAAATAGTCATAATATACTATTCATTTGCATAAATTGGCCTCTGGTTGCTCCATTTTTCGCCTCCAACACCTGGTGGCGCCCCTTGGCTCTAGGGTCACTGAAAACTTCCCTGAAGCATCTCGAATTTTAGAAGTCCTCAAAATATTTTTCAAACCCCATCAATGGATTCAGAATTATCAAAATATTCATAAATGACTACTGGTTTGTTGAGAATGGATATTGGCTGATCTGTATAGACCTCATTCTCCTGCTGGCACTTGCTGGCCCTGGTGGCCCCTGGAACTTCTCTGAAGCATATCAGCCTTCAAAAGTTCTCTATAGGCTCTGAAAACCACACCATTAGTTTCATAATGTCTGAAACATCCAAAATTTACTATTAGATTTCTGAATAAGGCCTGTAGCTCAACTGGCTAGGCCTCAAACTACTAGTGGCCCCTAGAACTTCTATGAAGCAAAAACCTACTCAAAATTCCTATGATGGCTCTAAAACCCTCACCAATGAGTTTTGAATGTCTGAGATAGTCAAAATTGACTATTCACCCCCTCATAATGGTTGAATCTAGCTCAAGATAGAGCCTAAACAGATTTTTCCCAGTGTCACCTAAAAACACTTCACTAAAAATGGCGAAACTATAGTTAACCCCACTAAGTTTGGCCAAATCCAGAAAATTTTGGGTGCGCCAAAAGTTCTACCAATTTAGCTGCTAGCACTAAATGCAGACGGTTTGCATGTGAACAACCTTTCGGCGATGGTTGCGGATGGCAGTTAGGGGATGGTTAACGTAACTGAAGGCGGTAACGACGCGGAGTAACATCTGGCATGTGACTGCAATGGAAAATGCGGAGACGAAGGAATGTATTAACCTTTTGATTTAGCCCTTAGCCCAATGGGAGTGGTCTTATGGGTTAGGGGCTGGCCCCTCCACTCCCCCAAATACATAACCAACAAACTTTAAATAAAAGCGGCAGACCATGTATGTTAAGAACTACATGCAGCCCAAGTGGTAAGGCGTGGGTGCTCTATACGTGAGGTCGTACGATCGACTCCTTTGGCCCTCCACAAAATTATTTATGAACCCTCTTGGGCCAAGTGGCAGCCCTCGGGCCTACCACATGGCAACTCCTGATTGGATCAAAAATCCAGGTACAATCCAATATCCAATTAAATGGTGCCACTTTTCTGCATACAATTGGTCCAAGAGGAATATTATAGGGAATATTCCAAGAATATTCCCAAGAATATTCTGTTTTTTTTAATATTCAAAATACAGTCAAACTTGGTCAAAGGCCAAAAATTACAGTTTACTAGACTTTTCAAATCATGATAACTTCTTCATACTGTGTCAGTTTTTTGAACCGTTCACAGCACCAAAATTAGGAAGACGAGATCTATCTGGTCGCTCAGGTTCAGCACACTTCTAAACATTTTGAAATTTGAGCTATCACTTAGGTCCTTGATCCAAATCTGATCACACCTCCCCATTGAGAATCTTTTGGAGCCCAAAATACTAATTACCTAATCTATTCAATAGATGAGAGTAAAACACCCTCTCTTTTCAACCTCCATACACTTTTCCTTGCTCATCTTAGTGCCTTTGAACCACAAGTTGAAGGTAGTCAACACTTCCATTCTTGAATTATATTGTCCTCCTGTTAAGAATTGTCTTCCTTGAACTCACTCAGAAATTTCTGGTGAGAAATTTATAGAAGGTAGCTAAACATCGTGTCCTTGATAATCGATCCAAGGTGGCTCAAACAAACATAATTTTCCAACAAAAATACATGCATACATGACTGAAATTTGCATATGTACAAATGAGTGAATGTCTTGCTGAGTTAAGAAGTCAAACCACTTCTTACCAAGCCACTTCCATAGAGATTTTTGCTTTTGAAAATCTTCTTCATGTGAAACATTTGTTCTCACATCAATGATGGAATCTTTGGTTCTGATTTCCCATCTTTCTATCCTCTTGCCTCATGTGCTTGGGATGATTAGTTGGATGGAATGTCCAACATTGGGAAACAACATGTCCCTTTCTCAGGCAATGTGTGCAAGTCTTTTGCACCTTCTTTGCAAGTTGCCTTTGCTTCATCTGTTTCATGTCTGCCTTCATCCTCTTCCAGCATTTTGAAACATCATGGTTACACATACCACAAAATGCACAGCAACTCTTTCTTCCTTTCACGCATGTAGATTTTTCATGCTTATCAAAAACATAATCAGCTTGACTATGGGAAGAATTATACCTCAAATGCTTCTTTGCATTTCCATCCTTTTTACCTTCATGAGGAGATGAACTAGTAGAGGTTCCATCTTTTCTCTGAAGACTAACATCAGCGTTCATGTCTTGATATTTGTCTGACCTTTCATGCTCGCCATAAGCTACATGTCTACACACATCTTGTTGCAACATAGGCTTCAAACAATGGAAATCAACTTGAAAACAAACTTGACATGTTTTTGGTTAATAAATTGTAACAAAAGTTCTTCTTGAAGTTGTCTCACATGCCTTCATGGCTTTGGATTTTTCACCATTAGATTGAACATAACCAAGACCAAATTTCATAGGTCTTTCCTCAACCAAAATAGGATCAATCATGCCTTGTGCATGTTTTCCTAAACCCTTGCCTTCATAGACCATTTTTAACATTAACTTGGACCCTATACCTCTAGTTTGTTTTTCAAATGAACCAACACATCTATCTGAAGAGGAAATTGAAGACAAATTAGAGTGATTTACCTCTTCTTCACGCATGTTCTTGGTTAAGGCCTCTTGGGCATGATGGAGCTACATCTCCATCTCATGCATTATTTGAAGAATTCCTTCTTTCTCTTCCTTCATAGCAACCAATTGTTCATGAAGTCTAGTGCTTTCTCTTCTATCTTCATACAAAATTTGCACCATGTCATTCAGGATGTAGAAGTATCGTTGTATGTCTTCATTGAAGAATCTTGTGAAGGACGAGGATTTTGAAACCTCACTTGAATAATTTGTCATATTTAAGTAAATGAACTAAATAACTTCAACAAAAATTCAAAAAAATTTCAAAGACAATTGACAAATCTTTTGAACAAAATGGTTGTAGAGTCAAGCTTCTCTTCAAGCATCCTTTTGCAAACAAACCCTTTTGTGCTTCAAGGGTTTCCTTGCGGTCCTTTGGGTAAGGAAGATGCCTTCAGCCCTTCTTCATTCTTGTCCTCTTCTAGACTTATCTAAAAATATCTTTCCCTTCTCCTCTAGCAAACTCAAACTTGTAAGCAACAATCAATTTGCAAACAGTCAAATCCTTTGCACTGTTTAAACACCTTTCAAGTCAAAAAAGCAAGCTAGTGCTCTGTCAAGCAAGAAACTAATGCTCTAATACCAACCTGATCTAAAAATGGGTTGGATAACTTGTTATTTTTTTCAAGAACCTCCCACTCAATTAAACAAATAAAATATCTAGCTTATAATTGACTTCTACGGAAATAATGACTTGAAACATGTGTATGTTTTTTTTATTGTTTAAGTGCTTTAAGTCCATTTTTTTTTCTGATATTAAACATATGAAACAGCCATATAATGCAGCAAATAAACATCAACACATAACAACAAATTTAATATAGGAGTTCACCTGACTATCGTGGGTTGTGTCTCCTTGAGCTCTTGTCAAAATGACTTGGCGCTTTGGGATTATGATGAATAAATTATTTTACAAGTAAATACTTAACTCCAATGGTTATTTATTTTGTACCATTGGGTTTATAATACCATCATACCCCTGATCATGGTTGTCATCACTCTAAATACAGAACTAGTTTCCCTTAGACTTGACTCTTTCTATCGTTGCCCTTAAGCTTCCCTGAGCTTCGAAGTGGCACTAACTTCCTCAGAATTATTTTTCTGTCCCTAAAACCTCACCTATTGTCTCCATCACATATCAGACCTCCAAAAGTGACTGATCATTTTCTCAAAATGAGCATTGGCTTCCCAAACTAGGCCTCCATCCACTAATGGCCTTGGGCTGCCCAAAACTTCCCTGTGGCTCTTAGACCTTAAGAAGTCTTAAAATGACTCTGAAAATCCCTTAAATGGATTTATAATGTCAAAAATAGTCAGAATAGACTATTCATTTTCATAAATTGGCCTCCGACTACTCCGATTTTCGCCTCCAACACCTAGTGGCACCCCCTGGCTCTAGGGTCACTGAAAACTTCCCTGAAGCATCTCAACTTTCAAAAGTCCTCCAAAATCTTATGCAAAATAAATCAATGGTTTCATAAGTATTAAAACAATCAGAAATGACTATTTTTTTACTGAAAATAGATATTGGTTGCTCTATATAGGCCTCATTCTCATGTTGGCACTCGCTGGCCCTAGTGGCCTCTAGAACTTATCTGAAGAATATAGGCCTTCAAAATTCCTCCACGTGCTCTAAAAACCACACCATTAGTTCCAGAATGTCTGAAACATCCAAAATTTACTATTGGATTTCTGAATAAGGCCTCTAGCTGCACTGGCTAGGCCTCAAACTACTGCTGGCCCATGGTGGCCCTAGTGGCCCCTAGAACTTCTCCGAAGAAAAAACCTGCTCAAAAGTCCTCTGATGGATTTTCAGCCCTCACCAATGAGTCTAGAATGTCTGAGATAGTTTAAATTAACTATTCACCCCCTCAGAATGGTCGAATCTAGCTCAAGATAGAGCCTAAACTGATTTTGCCCAGTGTTACCTAAAAACACTCCACTAAAAATGGTGAAAGTGCAGTTAACCTCACTAAGTTTGGCCAAATCCCGAAAATTTTGGGGTGTGCCAAAATTTCTGCTATTTTAGCCGCTAGCACTAAATGTGGATGGTTTGCATGTGAACAACCTTTCGGCGACGTTTGTGGATGGCGGTTAGGGGATGGTTAACGTAATAGAAGGAAATAATGAGTAATAATTGACATGTGACTACAATGGCAACTGCGGAGACAGAGTAATGTATTAACCATTTTTTTTAGCCCTTATCCCAATGGGCATGGTCTTATGGGGGAGGGGTTGGCCCCTCCACTCCCCCAAATACATAACCAACAAACTTTAAATAAAAGTGGTAGACCATATATGTTAAGAACTACATGCAGCCCGAGTGGTAAGGCATGGGCGCTCTATACATGAGGTTGCGTAATCGACTCCTTTAGCCCTCCACAAAATTTTATATGAACCCTCCTGGGCCACATGGCGGCCTTCGGGCCTAGCACGTGGCGTCTCCTGATTGGATCAAAAATTTAGGTACAACCCAATATCCAATTAAACGGTGACACTTGTCCGCAATACAATTGGTCCAAGAGGAATATTTTGGGGAATATTCCCTGGACTATTCTCTTATTTTTTAATATTCAAAATCCAGTCAAACTTGGTCAAAGGCCAAAAATTGCAGTTTACTCGACTTTTCAAATCGTGATAACTTCTTCATACGATGTCGGTTTTTTGAACCGTTCGTGGCATCAGAATCAGGAAGAAGAGATCTATCTAGTTGCTTTGGTTCTGATCTAAAAATGGGTTGGATAAATTATTATGATTTTCAAGAACCTCTCACTCAATTAAACAAATAAAAGATCTAGCGTATACTTGACTTTTGCGGAATTTTATACTTGAAACAAGTGTTATTTTTTTAACTGTTTAAGTGGTTTACATCCATTTGTTTTTGCTGATATTAAACATGTGCAAAAAATATATAATGTAGTAAATAAACATCAACACATAACAAAAAAATTAATATAGGAATTCACCCGAATATCGTGGGCTACTTCTCCTTGAGCTCTTGTCAACATGACTTGGCTCTTTGGGATTGTGATGAAAAGATTATTTTACAAGTAAATAATTAACTCCAATGGTTATTTTGGCTATACCATTGGGTTTAGAATACCATCATACCCCTGTCATGGTTGTCATCACTCTGAAAACAGAACTAGGTTCCCTTAGACTTGACTCCCTCAGTCGGTGCCCTTAAGCTTCCCTAAGCTTTGAAGTGGCACTAACTCCCTCAGAATTATTTTTTTGTCCCTGAAACCTCACCTACTATCTCCAGCACATATCAAACCTCCAAAATGGACTAATCATTTGCTCAAAATGAGCACTGGCTCCCCAATCTAGGCCTCCATCCACTGTTGGCCCTAGGCTACCCGAAACTTCCCTGTGGATTATCGAGCTCTAGAAGTCTCAAAATAACTCTTAAAATCCCTTCAATGGATTCATAATGTAAAAAATAGTTAGAATAGACTATTCACTTACTGAAATTGGCCTATGGCTGCTCCGGTTATGCCTCCAACACCTAGTGGCACCCCTTGGCTCTAGCTTCACTGAAAACTTCTCTGAAGCATCTCGACTTTCAGAAGTCCTCAAAAGCTTCTTCAAACTCCATCAACATATTCATAAGTATCAAAGCAGTCATAAATGGCTATTGGTTTGCTGATAATGGATACTCATTGCTCTAGATAGGCCTCATTCTCCTACTGGCACTCGATGGCCCTAGTGGCCCCTGGAACTTCTCTAAAGCATATTAGCCTTCAAAAGACCTCTACAGGCTCTGAAAACCACAACATTATTTCCACAATATTTGAAACATCCAAAATTGACTATTGGATTACTGAATAAGGCCTCTAGCTCCCCTGGCTAGGCCTCGAACTGCTATTGGCCCCTAGAACTTCTCTGAAGAAAAATCCTACTCAAAAGTCCTATGATGACTCTGCAACCCTCACCAATGAGTCTGGAATGTCTAATATATTTTAAATTGAATATTTTCTCTCTTAGAATGGATGAATCTAGCTCAAGATAGAGCCTAAACTAATTTTTCCCAGTGTCACCTAAAAACACTCCACTAAAAATGGGCCCACTGCAGTTAACTGAAGCTAAACTGGCTCCTTCCACCAATTTGGGTGTGTTTGCCACAATTACTGCCAGTCTGACAATTACATTAAAATTGATTGTTTTGGGTGGCCACATGGACCCCAAACCCTACGGTCACGTAACCTCACATTCAATTTTGGAGTGGAATCCGGAGTGGAGGGCGGAGTTCCGCTAACTGTCGGCAATTACCCGTAACACTGCATGTGATCAAACTCCAAAAAAATTTGGCGGATATGTTGTTAGCACCAGGTGGTTAGGGCTTAAGCCTTTGGAATTGGGGCGAAGGTCCTATGGGGGAGGGGCTAGCCCCTCCAGACCCCCAAACGCGGACCTAACCAACGTTATATACAAACCAAGTTCTTATATTGTTAAGAACTGTTGTGTGACCGAATGGTAAGACTCGGACCTGTTATGCAGGAGGTCACTAGATCGATCCGGCGAAGTCCAAAAAAAATTTTCCATTGTTCATGGGCGATGTGGCGGCCACCAAGCCTGCCACATAACAGACTGTGATTAGCCGAATTCCAACCCATGCAATAAAATTGCGACACATGTCACAAAATGACTGGTCCAGTAGGAATATTCTAGGGAATATTCCAAGAATATTCCCTGGATTTTTTTTTTAATTTCCCAAAATCTAGTCAAACTTGGTCAAAAGCTAGAAATTGCAGTTTACTGCACTTTTGAAATCGTTATAACTTCTTCATACAGTGTCGGTTTTTCGAATTGTTCATGGCTCCAGAATCAGGAAGATGATAACTATCTAGTCGCTCAGGTTTGGCACACTTCTGAACAATTTTAATTTTGAGCTATCACTTAGGTCCATGATCCAAATCTGATCACACCTCCCCGTTGGGAATCTTTTGGACCCCAAAATATTGATTGTTTGATTTGTTCAGTAGATGAGGGTACAGCACCCTCACTTTTTAGCCTCCATACACTTTTCCTTGCATGGCTTAGTGCCTTTGTACCACAATTCAAAGGTAGTCAACACTTCCCTTCCTGAATGCTCTTGTCCTCTTGTCAAGAATTGTCTTCCTTGAACTCACTCAGAAATTTCTAGCAAGAAATTTATAGAAGGTAGTTGAACATTATGTCCTATATCATCGATCCAAGGTGCTCAAACAAACATAATTTTCCTACATAAATTTATACATAACTGAAATTTTCATACGTACAAATGAGTGTATGTCTTACTAAGTTAAGAAGTCAAACCACTTCTTACCAGGCCACCTCCACGGTGACTTTTTCTGCTGAAAATCTTCTTCATGTGAAACATATGTTCTCACATCAATGATGGAATCTTTGGTTCCAATTTCGCCAATCTTTCTATCCTCTTGCTTCATGTGCTTGGGATGTTTAGTTGGATGCAATGTCCAACATTGGGCAAAAAAATGTCCCTTTCTCTGGAAATGTGTGAAAATATTTTGCACCTTGTGAACAAGTTGCCTTCGCTTCAAATGTTTCATGTATGCCTTCATCCTCTTCCAACATTTTTAAACATCATGGTTACACATACCACAATAGGAACAACAACGCTTTCTTCCCATAGTCAAGTTGATTATGTTTCTGATAAGCATGGAAAATCTGCATGCGTGAATGGAAGAATCAGATTTGGATCAATACTAGAAGGTATTGGCAATTCTCTCGGCATGTTTGTGAAGATAGTTGAAACAACACGTTGGGGTAGGTATGCTTCTTTTTCTCGCATTTGCATTTATATGAATATCTCGGGGCCTCTTCCAGAATCTATAGAACTAGAATATGAAGGAGAAGTATGTCAACAGCTTATTGATTATGAACATATCCCTTTTATATGTAGAAGTTGCCATGAATATGGCCACTTATTCAAAACATGCCCCCTTAATAACCCAGATCAACTAGAAGGAAAGAAACTAGAGGGAGGAGGAAGACCCACGGAGAAGTACGATGGTTTAAGACGGTTACAAGTAAAATATGGAACAACAAATTGCATGAAAACCAACAAAAAAATTCATCAAAGCATAAAAACAATCAAAACAGATTCGAAATCTTACAAGAAATAGGAGACACTCTTAGAGAAGTTGAACAGTCACCGAAGGAAGGACCTAGAAATGAAAGTCAAAAATATTCGAAGGCTAAACGAAAAGCCCCCATAGAGCTGAGTGACAAAGAGGAACAAATTCAGATTCTAGATCAAGAGGATATGGAAGTATACATAAATAAAGATGAGTTAAGTACAGAAGAAATGGTTTTGAAAAAATTGTTGCAAGAATCGTGAAATCTAGATGATATATTTATCTTTGATGATCAAAAGACTCTATATAAAGAAACCTTCGAACAATACTTAACTTCCTAAGAATGAAGACAAGATGAAATGGCGAAAACGCCCTGTACTCTAAAAGGAAATAGTCAGGAAATTAGTGTCCAACCCAAAGTAGGAAAAAATAAAGGCAAAAATACTTTACAAGAATCTATCCAGACGGTTGGGGAAATGTTAGTTAACTTGAGCAGGGTAATACCGCTTTCAATGGTATTCCAACAACTTTCAAAAGTTCCCCAATGATATTTATCTCCTAGAATGTTAGGGGCTTTAACTGTAAATGAAAGTAGCGATATCTGCAGGAAAGATTGAAGACAAAGAGACCGCAACTAGTACTTCTTCAGGAAACTAAAGTCTCAAGGAAAAGACTAGAGGAAATTCTAAAATTTTTGAATTATAGATATGAAGTAATGGCCATAGACTCGCGAGGAAGTGCAAGCAGTATACCAATCCTTTGGAACCCAGCAAAGATTATGCTGGAAGGGTGGATTGGTCTACCGCGTATCATAACAGGACGCTTTACATAAATCGAGATGAAAGATTGGATCTTAGTTTCCTCTGTGTATGGTTTGCACATGCCAGGAGAGAAGTTAGCATTCATGGCTAGTATAAAAACGTTCAAAATTTTCCATAATGAGAAAAATTGGCTGTTGGGAGGGGATTTCAACATGATCACGCGAATAGAAGACAAAAAAGGAGGAATCTTAAGAAATGAGACTGAGATGGAGTTATTTAGAGACATGATAATGGACCTGTGATTAGTGGATATACCTATTGTCCATGGTAAATTCACTTGGAACAACAGGCGAGGAGGGACACATCAAGTAGCGTATCGCTTGGACAGATTTCTAATATCACAAGATCTCATCAGTACGGATATCTTTTATCCTTTATTCTCCCATGTATGGGATATGACTACTGGCCAATATGCCTGGAGGTGGACATGAAACAGAGGAATAAGAAGAGGCCTTTTAGATTTGAAGTGTTTTGGTTAAGATATCTTACTTTCATTAACAAAGTCAAGAGCTGGTGGGAAGAAAATCGAGTTAAAGGGAGGAATTGGATGCATACCTTTCAACTTCAACTCAAATACATCAAGAAGAAAATAAAGAAATCGAACAAAACTAAATTTGGGAATATAGATCAGGACAAGGAAAAGTTACAGGGACATATGAAACAAATACAACAACAAATGATTCTCTAAGGGAAATCAGAGGCCCTGGGAGGAAGGTATCATCATTAGCAAATTAGAAGAACGTCGTAAATAGGAAGAAATTTGTGGAAACAAAAATCTAGAATTTAATGGTTAAGAGAAGGGGGCAGGAATTCTAGATTCTTTCATAAAGAAATGATCCAAAGGCGACAACACAATTGAATATTCTCTCTTAAAGACCCTGTAGGAAATAGACTCATCCAACATCAGTACATGGAGGATCTGCTAGTGAATCACTTTAGTGATATCCTAATGGAACCAGATCAAAAAAGAATGGAATAAATAGCAAGAATAAAGCAGTATATACCTCATGTAGTAAACAGAGATGAGAACTTGGCATTACTTAGGGAAATCACTCTAGAGAAAGTGGAGGAATTCGTTAAGGGCTTAGCTAAAAATAAGGCATTGGGAGCAGATGGTTTTACAACTGAATTCTTGCAAGCTACATGGCCCTTTATTGGTAAACCTGGTTGAGGAGTTGCGAAGAACAAAACAGGTATATCCTACTCTGAACTCCACTTTATTGCTTTGATTCCGAAACATGAGCATTCCAATGTTCCTTCAGGTTTCAGACCTATCGCCCTCTGTAATGTAATATATAAAATTATGTCTACTATCATGGTGAATCGTCTTAAGCCTATTCTCCTTGATCTTATTTCTCCTGAACAGATTGGATTTGTAAAAGGCAGAAAAATCCTGGACGGTATTGTCACAGCCCAAGAAACCATCCACTCCCTTCGCACACTTAAATCCAAAGGTATGTTGATAAAACTTGACCTCGCCAAAGCCTATGACCATCTTAGCTAGACCTACCTACAAAATATCCTTCAAGATTGTGGCTTTGATCAGAGATGGGTTCAATGGATCCTATCCTTTATCTCCACCCCTAATTTCTCTATCCTGGTGAATAGTTCTCCTTCCAACCCTTTGAATTCCTCCCGGGGGCTGAGACAGGGAGATACTTTATCTCTATTTCTATTTATCATTGTTGCAGAAGGTCTAGGAAGATATATCAAAAACAAGGTTGTCAACGGATCTTTCAAGGGATTGAAACTATGGGGGGTAGGCATTACTCTATATAACCAGCAGTTCATGGACGATATTAATATTTTATGTCAAGCAACCATTAAAGAGTCAAAATTCATATTATCCATTCTTAAGGATTTTATGGCAGCGTCTGAAACCCTTATCCCTCCCCATGAAGTATTTGGGGATGCCTCTTTCCCTTAACTCCATCTGTGTGTCCCGGTGGAAGAACCTCATTAATCATATCCAAAATCGTCTCCAAAATTGATCCGTTCAAGCTCTCAATGCTCCTAGTCACGTGGTTCTTGTAAAATCCGTCCTCCAATCAATCCCCATTTATCAATTATCTGGAATGGTTGCTCCTAAGTCTAGCTGCATTGAGATGACTAACATATTTAAAAAATTCCTATGGCAAGGATCCCAACAAAACCACAAATGGGCTCTTCTATCCTGGGATAATCTAAATATAACTAAAAGGGAGGGAGGACTAGGTCTTCGGGATCCCTACATTCTTAATTAGGTAATGGGAGCAAAGTTGTGGTGGAGATGGTTACAGGGGAGTAGAGATCTTTGGAAAACAATATGGGATCGTAAATATGACATGTCGCTTAATGTTGTAGATAAGTTGTAGGTATAGAAGTTACCTAAAGGATCTGTGATATGGAACTTAGCTTCTTCCAATGGGAACCTCATCAAAGATCACAATTTTTGGGAGATCAAGGGAGGAAATACAACCCAGTTTTGGGAGGACTCTTGGCAGCAGAGAGAAAAAATATTCAGTGGGCTTGACCTAGTGGAGATTTTCCTATTTACAAATCAAGTGAATACCAAATTGGTAGATCACTACTGGGAGGAACAAATTGATCAGTATTGGAGGAAGCGGAAGCATAAGCATCATTGGCAACATGTTCCGAATACACAATAGTGGGGAAACCTAGAGAAAGAACTTCAATCCAAGAAATTAACTATACTTAATGGGAATGACATCATACGATGGGGATACAAAACTAAAGGCATGTTCACAATTCAAGAAGCCTACAACATTAAAGCTAATAATGTGCAACCTCTTGATGGTAGACTATGGCAGAGAGTCTAGTCTAATAAACATTGGCCCAAAATCGAATACTTCTTATGGATTATTGGTCATGGTAGAAAACTTACCTGGGATCAATTACAGAGACAAGGGATGCTGGGACCCTCGGTTTTTTTAATTTGTGGAGAAAACATTGAAACCCTGGAACACCTCCTGAACAGTTGCCCTGTTGCTCACCTTATGTGGAAGAATGTATTCATATTGTTCCAGCAAACCAAAAGCATCTATTGGTTTCCTTCTTTGGGAAATTTGGAAGGGAAGAAATAGGAGAACGTTCAGAGACGAGAAACTGGAAAATATTGAAATATGGAAAACCATTGTACAAAATATAAGAGAGAGTTTCCTAGTAGAAAAATGGGTTGTGGAGGATTGGACGATATAGGGACAGGAGGCACGAATCCTAGCTCGGTTAAACCTTAAACCAAAAATGTTGGCCCCGGCCTCATGGAAAATCAAGTTGATGGCTTACCAGGTAAGGGATAAGTATAGTCCGCCACAACAAGGCTTCCTTAAATTGAATTATGATGGGGCCTCGAAAGGCAACCCAGGTTAAGCAGGGGCACGGGGAATTTTTCGGGATTGTCAGGGCCAAGTTGTAAGAACTTAGGCTATGGATTTGGGTTATGTCAGTAACAACGAGGATGAACTGAATGTGGTTAAGAAGGGACTCATAATTTCAATCAAGGAACAATAACATCGACTTGTGGTGGAAGGAGACTCGACCATGGTTACAGGTATACTCCAGAAGTTGCAGAGAGGAGCACACTAGGAACATATCAGTAATAGTTGGCAAACAGACAAACTTATCCAAGAGATCAAGGAAATTATGTTGAGAATAATCTACATAATTCTGTCTCACGTCAGGCAATTGGGCAATGAGGCAGCATATCTACTTGCAAACTGGGGTTGCAATAACCAAGGTAGGATCTCGGATAACTTATGAGAGAAAACTCTATAGGAGACAAGTCTCGCAAATCTGTAGGAGATAGTAGAATGGGATAACAATGAAAACCACAACCCCCAATTCGGGTGCCATGTGGCAAGGAGTGGGGAGAGACGTGGTGTTTGTATGCAACTGCCAAATCCATAGCGAATATGATGTGCACTGACAGTGGTGGGCGGCTCCATCCACAGAGATTAATGACCGCATTTAAGAATTATTCCAAACAGCCAGGAACATCACAAGGCTTATCAGAAGGCTCTAGGGGAAAGTGTTGGCATGGGAGGTGGAGGTTTCATAATAACATTCCTTCTGCCGACTTGTGGAGTAAGACTGTCGGTTGAGTGCAGAGCATCAGGAGACAGTTAGGCGATCAGTGGCGAGCTTTGTCAAATTCATCGTGTTGTCTACGAGGGTATGTATTGAATTTTCCTCTTACCTATGTGATGAAGACTATATCTGGTCCTTCATCCATGTTTACCAAGGCTGTCAATGAGGTTATTATGGATTTGTCTACTTTGGTTCTAGTTAATTTGTATTACTCGTCCCCTCTGCAATTTGCGGTCTGTGTTGTCCCTCGGGTTAACCTAGTTCTTAGAGATTTTTATGTCTCCTCCTCTCTGCATTTTTATTGTGGGGTTTCGGTGGGTACTTTGGCCAATCAACTTCCTAAGGAGGTAGTATTGCAATGCCACCACCCTCATAACTTGGAAGCCTCTGTTATCACTGCTTGTTCATATTTTTCTGACTGTCATCTTTATGTTTCCCTTGCATGGTTGTATTTCATTGATTTATGTCTGTTTGTAGCCCCCGCCTTTTATATCGAAGAAATTGCATGGGGTGGTAATGGACTTGCATGTCCTTCTTCACCCATGATCTGCTTTTTCCCGACTTTCTCTAGCATCCTTCTTACTTCTTCCCTCTGCATGGCAATGTAGCTATTGATACTCAAATTTCATATAATCACCTTTGTATTAATCTTTATGGCAGTCGATATCTTTGGGAAATTGACCATATGGCTTATATTGATATCTCTGTGGGTGGTGGTTTGATAATGTATGGCTGCAATGGTTTGGGTAGAAGGGATGTCAGTGCTCATACTAAAACCATTGGTCATGTTTTCAGAATTTTTCAAAGTTTATTTTTCGGGCTAGTAGAGGCTACTTTCTGTTCTTTCATCTGGGTTTGTCAGGATATTGCTTTTTTTCATGAAGTTGTTGTACAGAGAATGAGGGGCGTCTTCTATGTAGTTGGGGTTAGTCATGGGGTTATGTTTCATTTGCTCTATAATTTTATGTTTTCGGTTAGTAATTGGAAGGGTTGGAATACCAATAAATGGAAGGATGAGTCCTGTCTGGATGTTATGGGGCTGCCAAACGCGCAAGCTACTATTTCTCCTGGTAGGGTTTTTAGGAATCTACTGTCTCCCAGACACGACCATATTATTCTTATTAGTCCTTGTAACTTTCATATTACTATAATGTGTACTATTGTAGGTCTTCCTAGCGATTCTCACCTGCACATATATTTGTTGGAAGACCGGGTTCTAAAGAAAATGGTTAAAGTTAAGTTTGCCAAGAAGGATGGAAAATCCAAGGGGAAATCCAAAGCCGGAATAGCCAGACGAGGACGGAAGTCTGGCAAAGAGATAATGGAGAACCTATTTCAATCTTACTCTAATGGCACTCCCAACCATGTCATATCCTTGATCTCTGGGTGGGAGCAAGATGTAAGGGAGAAAGAGGAAGAATAACTGGTCGAGGAAGATATGGACCCGATCTTAACTGATCATGGTAATTCCCGCAACAGACTCTCTCTATTTCAACATTCGATTCGTATCTACTGGACCCTGAAATGTCTATTAGTGAAGGTGATTGTCACAATCCAAGAGATTGGGGGAGACCCGCAGGAAGCCTCAATTCTGGCATAAATTCGCAAAGATATCTAAGAGATCAATTTACAACAGCACCACTAGGACGTCAGTCTCAGACGTATCGATAAACAACTGCAAAGTATGCATCAACTTCATATGCTAGGATCGACTGTCAAAGACCCGACACCGATTGAGTCTTCTGAGGACTGCATTCTTTGAATTTCTATTTTTTGCAATGAATACGGATAACTTTTACTTTTTCTATATGTTTATGTATTTTACGATAGATAATAGACCCTTAAAGATAGTAAGAGATTGATTTAAGCTTTTTAAGTTTTGGATGGCCTATAACTCTTTAAGACGGCCAACATACCTGGTTTCCTACGGGCAGGTTGAGGTGAGAAGTTATATATTTTGGTGTAACCTGCATTTTGGTTTTATGGAATGAATAGAGAATAGAGAGACACTACTAAGTTATACCCCAAAAAAAACATAATCATTACTACTTTGGTGGCTTTGGACACCACTTTCATTTACTCAATCAGAATATTGGATCTGAGTGAAGATATCTCTGAATTTCTAAATTTTATTGTTAACAAATAAATACAACTCTACTAATACTATAGAGAAAGAAATATAGACACAGAGAAAACAATAACTCAAGTCACACACATTACAACTCACAATGCAGGGTGAAGAGTGAAGCAACTACAATTGAAGGCATTTTTGGCTTCTCTTGTGTAGAGCATGCACACGATGGTGTGCTAACTGCCTAGCATTGTAGCATAGGTCATGTGAGTACATTCATGGACTAAAACTTATGTACAGGCATATTGGAACGATTCAACAAGGTGCAAACTAATGGACGATTTGAACCAAGAGTTGTTGTTGTGGCATGGGGAAAGCCAATGGTTGTGCATGATGTAGGATCAAGGGTTGCACACAACATTGAACCAAGAGTTGCAATAGGATTGGACCGTCAGCTCATACGAAATCTTGTGTCAAGAACTCATGTGGATGTGTTGTGCGACAAGTTTGAATCTTGGGTTGAGTGTGTGGGTGGCATGACCCACTGGTTCTATTTGATATTGTATGTTGGCATGATTGGTTTGGCAAGGAAACCATATTTTGTAAAAAATGTAACAAATATATATTTTTCAGGCTTAAAATTTGGCGTCAGAGAGATATGAGATAATCTAAACATTAAAAGGAATGAAGATAAACTTTTTCAGCGTTCATAAATGGTAATTTGATGCATTCAACATGAAATGTCACATGAGTAGCAACCAAAACCATATCTAATGCAAAGATTGAATTCTATTGTTGAGATTGAATTCTATGGTTGAGATTGATATATACAGAGATTAAATTATAGTGTTGAGATAATTAACAAAAGAGATATTAATGATCCCAAGACCAAGACCATATATTTAATGGTCTAAGCGTATAATTGAGATCTCTTTATGAATATACCATTAAGTAGTAATGTAGGCCATGAGATATGCCAAGATATTTTGGTGGTAACACATAGAATCAAAAAGTAACGTTATAGGCAGACATAGAGGTATGTAAGGTAATCAAGGTGCTATATTAGATAAATGTTGGGTGCTAGAGGCGAGAGAATTATAATGATATATTAATGACTTAGATACGTTAAGGACTCATATGCATTAATGACAGAGGTCACGTCAGGGGACATAATCTAGATAATTTGTAACAATTAAGCGACAGAGACTCGGGTGGAGCTCCCGGTCAGGAGAGAGGTGTAATTCACGAACCTGCGTGTAACGCACCGATACAAAATTACAAAAGATGTGTAGATGAACTGGATGAACTGGACCAAGTTTTTTTTTTATTTTGACCATGACAGATGTAACAAATCGAATACTCCATATTTCATTCCAAAAATTGAAAAAAATGCATATTTACTTTCTTAGTTATAATGTCTCCAAGAATCGATGGCATGCCTTCTTCATTTACTTTGTTAACTATCCTCTAGATTAATTAATTTTTTTGTTGTCACCCATTTTGTTTTCAAGCCTGTAACCAGCATCCATTTGTCCATGCACCGCAAATCTGCAAAAGCTTTTAGAATCTTATTTATTGACAGAAAATTACAAATCTTCGAGGTAGAGATATGATTCAACGAGGGAAACCATAATTCACATTAGAAATAGCAAAGATAGGTCTAACTATGTGCATTCAATTTGGTCAATTCTTGGATATATTAGCAGTCATCTCTACAATTGCTCAAGAAGTAAGAAGAGATGGAAAAATTGATGTCAAATGGTAGACCCATCCTTACAATTCAATTTATTTGTGAATTACATTGGCATGACGTTGGGAGAGTCGTAGATATCAGAACTCATTATTGGATGTAGCGGATATCATAACTCATAGATATCAGAACTAGTTGTTGGATGTCATGGATATCAGAACTCGTTCTCGGATGTCGGTCGCTATTATGCAGGCTTGAGTTTCCAATCTCATTGCTTTTCGATATAAGGAGGATATAATTTTTCCTTGTATGTTTTGGGGGTTTGATGATACCCAACGAGAAACGACTGATCCTTTTAAAAGTTCGATGGTCACATTTTGGACATATAGAAGGAGCACATGTTTGTCCACCTTCTAATATAATTATTAACAAAACAACATATACTATTGGATTCTAGTCGAAAGTTGAATGGTCACAATTTCAATGTATAGAAGTATATTTATCAACAAAACAACATATACTATTGGATTCTAGTCGAAAGTTGAATGGTCACAATTCAATGTATAGAAGTAGTGTGTGATTGTCATATTCTATCACAAGTTATTGCTAAAGTAAATCGCTACTAACGAGAAGATATCACCATCTTACATTAATACAAGAAGCCCATGAATTTTCGCGAATTTACACCCCCTCTCAAAAGAACTATCAAAATTATTGTCCATCTCTAATTTCAAACTATGTCTAAAACCTTTTCCGAAGATAAAGATCAAAATTATGTCCATCTCTAATTTCAACCTATGTCTAAAACTCTTTTCCAAGATAAAGGGAGGTAGGCACAAATAAGAACTCCTTTATATTGATGTAAAAGAGGGAGGTGAATAGCGAATAGAAAATATTCTAAAAAAGGCTACCAGAAATAAGAAGGATGATTCTCAGGAAAAGAGGATGTTTTCATTAATGTTGAAGGGGAAAAATGTTGGCATTGATGTCAAATGGCTATGAAGGTTGAGATTCTAAAGAAGATTGATTTGACAAGGCTTATTAAAGTAATATGATGTGATGTGTAAGTTTGATCCAATGAAGGCTGACTAATGTACATTGAAAGGATGATGTGTAAGGTCGATCATTATTCAAGACATTACAATGAAGGTTGATCCTTGTTTGAGACATTAGAATGTAGGTTGATCCTTATTCAAGACATTACAATGAAGACTAATTTTTTTTCAATACATTACAATGGTGTGTGAGGTTGATCAAATGAAGGTTGATCGAATGATACAATGCATATTTCATGAACTCTGGTTGTGGTATTGTTTGTTTTACAAACCAATTAAATACATGGCATAAGAGAGCTTGATAACAAAGTCTAGAGAACTTGACATTTTCCTTGAATATTATATGTTAGAGTTTACATTTGCGAGAAGACATTAATATGTGCAATAATGTGTGTTGAATTTACATTTATAAGCCATATAGTGCAATCATTATTGGTGGCTTATGTTATTTAATCTCTTTTTAATATTACAAAATTCATTTGTCTTGAACTTTGTTCGAGATTTGGAAATGAAGAGGCAAATTGTGAACAACCCTAGAAGGCCAAGTGATAACTCTTCAATTCAAATTCTTGCATGGAATGCATATAGTCATAAAGGCTAGTTTATAAAAGGTGTCATTTTGAATGGAAAAACAAGTTAGTGAATTGATTTATGAGAGAAAGAGAAGCTCATAAGTAAGCCTAGCAAAAAACATATAAGAGAAGTAACATAAGAAAAACAGAATAGAGATAGAGTGGCAGAGAAGAGAAGTAGCATAATAGAGCACAAAATAAGAGTTTAGAGCAAAGAAAAGTAACCAATAACATTTATTTGTAATTTGATTAGGGGATTGTAGTCTTCTTTCATGTGGTGGCTTGAAATTTAAGAACATGTTGGAGCTTGTAAGTGGAAGTAGGAGCTTCGAAGCAGTAGCTTGCAGAAGAAATTGAGGTAGAAACATCTTGTAGGTTGGAGCCCATAGAAAATTTGATGTAATAATGGAGTAGAAACTTGTCTTCACATCACTTTAGCCAAAATTCATGATTTTTCCTATTTTGGATTTCCACTTATATCTTGTGTCTTCATGTGTTGCATATTAAATGTCTCAATTATGTGAATGATTTTGAATTCATTATTATATATTAAATGCAAATATTACTTTGATAATTACAAAAAAAACAATTAAGAATTAAACATATGCATACATCATTAGTTACAAAAAAAAAACTCAAAAAAAAAAATTTAATTTAAAATAATTATAATAACAATACAATGCAATTCTTATTAAAAAATAAATTTAAAAACCTTTATAAATCTTTAAAAAAACCTTAAACAATTTCAACTCCAAACCAATTTAAAAACTTTTATAAATCCTAAAAAAAACTTAAAAACTTTCAACTCCATAAATTTCGTATGAATAATTTCACCTAGAATTGAGTAAACAAAATATTTGTAAAATATACCTTATCTATGAATTTTCAACTCTATAAATATCGTATGAATATTTTCACATAGAATTTAGTAAACAAAATACTTGTAAAATATAACTTATTTATGAATTATAAATTATTTTTTAATTTTTGGAATCATTTCCGTTGCACAGTTGATGAAAATACTATTCGTCAAATAGGTAGCTTGCATATCAGGTTTCTAAACCGCCATTTAAAATAGTTTTTGGTGAGTGGTTAATGATTTTTTTACTTTGTTTACCTTATGCAGTTGATGCAATGGTTTTAACTAGATTATCCAATGTTGGATATGAATGTGTGAATATAAGTAATGTATATGATTTTAGTTATTTATTTATTATACATATAAATAGGTTTGGTTTGGTTTGGAATTTTAAATTTCTTATACTAGTTAAAATGTTGATAATGTTTTGGCAAATATACGTTTTTCCCTAATCTAGAAACTTTCTTTCAACTATTATTGCATTTCAACATTAATTAATTTTTTTTTTTAAATGTTTTGTGTTCATTAATCTTTTTTTAAAAGTACTTTGTATTTTCTTAAGTTAGTTAAACAATTCATTCAGTGAAGCAAGGCTTCTATCAACGTGAAGCATTGTGAGAAGCAGAACACTGTGGTTATGTTAAACATATTAATTTTGAAAAAAATTGCTCTAGTTGAATTGAAAAAGTTGTATTTTGATTTGAAATAATATTTGTTGTTTTACATTTAGGTTGACTAGAGTTTTTGTGTTAATTTGGTAATACATAGTTAAAATAATAATTGAAATATTGAGATGATGAAAGTTAACTGAAATATAATTTACCACTTATTTTACCAATGAAAGATTAAAACCATACACTAGTCAGTAATGGGGTTCATTAAGGGGGTTCATAAGATTTTATTTCTTTGGGTAGTTGGGCAAGGGAGTCAACCCAAAGATTGGGTCTTTTGCAAGCAAGTAGGCATACAGGCCTGCTCTTATATCAAATTAGAAAAATATGATAAATTTTACAATGAGCCTAGATCCATGTCTACCAAATTAGAAAATTACGATAAATTTTACAATGAGCCTAGATCTATGTCTACCATGTGCAGAGAGTAAGGGATCCATTAATATTATGTTTTTTCATCTCATAAAATTTGATTTGTTAAGATCAATCTCATCTCGTTTAATTCTCATTTTAAAAATGTTATACTCGAGATGAATAACACTTTAAAATATTCGGAGCTTCAAGAGGGCATAAGCAGCAACAACAAAGAAAAAATAACATTTTTCATTAAAAATGAAAAGAAAAAAAGAGAAAAATAACATTGACACTACTTTTTAAAATTAGTATATTAAATGAAAAAAAAAACATTAAAATTAATATATTAATTGAAAAAAAAAACATTAAAGAGAAAGAATTATTAAAAAAAAAAAATGAGATGAAAAAAATATGAGAAAATGAATTTCAATTTATATTTTGTTTTTCTTTAAAAGTTTGTATTTACATTTAATTATTTAAAATTATTTTTATAAGTAAAATTGTTTCATTGCAAAGATAATTTGAAAAAAAAATACGTTTTGTCAAAATCAAAAAAGAAAAAGATAAAGATCATCACCTTAAAGAAAAAAGTACGCTTCTCATTGCTTTAAGCAACGTTCACTTCCTCGCATAGGAAAAGTATATATGCTTCTAGGCACCAAACCAACCCAAATTTAAGAAGTTACTTTTTTAATAATTTAAATGATTTATTTAAAATAATAAAGGTAAAAAGTAAGATTTCGTGGAGTACCGTGAGATTTCTTGCAGAGAATTTCAAAAGGCCAACAACGAATTCCTCTTTGAAAACTCGATCCGTGGGAGGATCGATGGGTCACTCACAACCGACGGATCAACTGCATGGCAGAAAAAATGAGCCCTTAATGTGCCGCCCGCCAAGGGCCAGTGAGCATCTCCAGTTGCCCTTGCCTGCCCCTATATATATGACCAGCAATAATAATCAATTTTAAATCATTCCAACGGTTTTTTTCTCAATATTTGTCTGCTCAGTTTTCATTTGTTTGTGAAGATCTTGTTTTTTTTGTTTCTTGGTATCAGTTTCTTTTGTAGTTCCTGAGCAATTTGGTGGTTTTAACAATGGCTTCAACACAGACAACTGCAAATTCTGTAGTCAACAATGCTATCAAAGAAAAGAAGCCAAGGGCTTCCAACGGATCGAAAACTTCATTACACGGACATAGTCGAAAGGTGGTCCAGACACCGCCCATAATGACTTTTTCGTAAATAAAACAATACAGAAGAATATACACTATAGAGAATCGAAGAAACAATATCAGAATGAGAATTTAATCCAGCAAAATTGTTCGCATAAACATTTATAAAGACCGTATACATGAAACATCCAACGAAGTTGCTCTGGTAATAATATTTTGTTTTAGAAAACCATGAAAACAAAGTAAGTAACTTAAACTCCGATTCTTAGTTGCTTAAATCTCTTTTAGTTACTGAATCTGAGCTAAGGAATTAACCAAGAGAGTAACCTTAACCAAAACACACATAAAAATGCAATGAACAAGTAAAGAAAATTCCACCTACGCATTCATTGAATATACTGTAGTGATGGAATGCTTCAAATTAATTCGTTATCGCAAATCTATAAGTCCGGAAAGTAATACATGAGAAAGAACTATATGAATCAAATCTGGGAGCAGTATCTCTACTAAAACAAAAACTTATTTTACAAATTTGCATAAAGCAATCATGACCATATCCTTTGTGGATTAAAGCGTCTCATTTTCGTCCTTTGTATGTTTTAAAAGGTTCACCAAGCTTAAGAATTTCATTTCATTTCTACAAGAACTTGAAGCACTTTTGGTTTGAAGAATGATGCACTTGCCATTATAAAGTTCAAAAGATATGCCTTCGGATATAAGTCAATTAGTCCAGAAAAATGCCGGTAACAACAGTAGATGGAGTGATTACACTGATGTAGATTCTAGAACAACATCTACAAGAAATAATACATTTTAATGCTCAAAATAACTGTGACCGATGAAACTTTCAGATGCTCCAAAAAAAACATTAAAAATAAAACTCTACTCGTGACACGGAAAACTTACATGGGTGATGAGCTAAGGCATACAAGACAATCAAATCCTTGGGAGTTGTCCTGAGACTGATAAAGATTTCTTAAATTAGGATAGCCTCTTAAGAGGTCCACGAAAAAGACACGTATTGATCCCTCATCTTTCTATGTTGCATTTGGCTCGGTCTCTGCATCTAGAACTTTTCCCTTCATCCTTTTGAGAGCCTTCGATGGGGCATTCCTCTTCGAGAAGAGGCTTTGAAACCTCATTTGAACTGGATCCTTGTAAATAGGTTAGAAATTTGAACACATGCCTTTTGTTTTTCGCTTGCAAAGGAATTAGGATCTTCATTCTCTTCTACTGTTTGAATATTCAGATCAACCTTTTCATCTATACTACCAGTAGACAAAGGCCCTTCCTCCTTATAGCCAGAATCAGAAAACACAGCTTTTGATGTGGCAATCTCATTGAGATATTTTTTTCAATGAGACCTTCTCTTCTGAAACCTCCTCTCTATCTACATTCTTAGAGACCTTTTCATCCACTGAAGGCACTCCCTTCACTGGAGCACTTGATGACTTTGCTTTGAGATTATGCAAACGAAAGTATTCATCTGCTTGGGAAACCTGAGCAGAAGGCCATTCTCGGAGTATTTTTGTTCCTTCCCATCTATTACCACGATACATTAAATTTTGCAATTCTCTTTGATGATACATAGACCTAGATCGCCCATAAGGGTAAATCATCTCGTTCTGAGAAACTGAATCCCTGCCATGGAAACCACCAAACCCAGGTGGCCATCTACCAGATTCCTGCTAGTGAATAAAAGACAACCTCTCCAAAAAGGAATAAGATTTAGAAAACATATCCCTCTCAACAGCTAAACATGGATCCAGTTCTCCTACCTCTTCTATGGACCTGTCAGTTCGAACCCTAACAAAGTCAGAACCAGAGCCCCTGAGACTCCAATATGACTTACCAAATTAATCAACATCATCGTCCCGGGAAGAACTTGAACCCTTTCCAGATAGGAACTCCTTTCTTCGGTCGATCTACAAGCGGATATCCTATCCTTGCCTAGAGTCAGGCAAGGATAAACTCGGGCAAGGATAGAAGTTTCCATAAGAGTTTCCTATGATGGTTCCAGAGACTGTAGCTAAGATAAAGGTTTCCAGAATGACCTTTTCTGATTTTCTGATTTCAAACTCAGGTAAGGATAGAAGTTTCCAGAATAATTTCAGAAGTTGAAGGAGCAGATCTTGACAGGTGTTTTTTGAAATCAACAGTAGAAAATAAAAGCAATAGTGGGACATATGTCATAGGTACTGAGTCCTTAAGCTCTAAGGAAAAGAACTCACATACAAACAGACGTCTAGCACTACTGTGCTTTCCATTAGAAAATATAAGGTAAACCTTATTACAAAGGAAAACCCAAATCTCATTGAAACAAGTTAGGGAAGGGTCGAACTTCTCTGGGTTTCTTTGGACAAGTGCATGAAGTGCTTGAAATACCTAGAAAAGGCTGGAGTCCATTAGAGAGTATGTTAGCTCAACCATGAGGAGATTTGTGAGACCAGGCATCACGACAGTAAAGAAGAAATACCTGCAATGGTAGCCCTTAAACACGGGTTGTTCTATCCTTCGAGAGTAAGATAAATGATATCAAGGCAAATGCTAGCAGAGACTGTAGAAAAAATTGAAATAAGATTCTAAGGACATTACCTGACAATTAGATAAGTTATGAATGCTTACTTCCGCGAGCTATTTCTGGAACAAAAGTTCGAGGAAGAGAGATTTTTATGTGCAATTGATACAAATCAAAAAAGAAGAGGCCAGTTATGAATATAATCTCCAGAAGAAAAAAAAAGTTAAGGAAAAGACGGAGTCATACCAATGAAAACTGCTGACCAATTTTTCCTCCATCCAGTAGCAATGCAGCATATCTGAATCATTTTCTCTAAACTTAAGCTAGCTCCGATAACAGTCTCAGAGTCATTCGGCTAGCGGGGACCCGAGGGTTCAGTGACAGTTTGTATAACCCTGAATTAGTAGAGTGTTAAGCGAATTCAGAGCGGAAAACAATCCCAACTCCCTGCCAATTTCAAGAAGCTGCTAGTAGTTCAGCTGAGAAATCTTGCCAGATCTGGCAAGCTCACCAAGGTCAAGAACTCCTTCAAGCTTTCGGAGGAGCTGAAGAAGCGTGTGAAACCCAAGGCGGACAAGCCTATAAAAGCTAAAGCCCTGGCCATGAAGCTCGCAGCTAAGACCAAGGAATCCTCGCACCTTCATATGACACTGGAGTTCTTGTTCTGGAAGGGGAACGATATTGGATTCTATCTCAACAAACTCAGACTGGTGGCCCAGCTCACACCGAAGAAATGAACTAGAAATTCGGGATTGGTAGTTTTGAGTGCAGTCATGCACAATAAGATTCACGTTCAAGGCCATAAATGGCATGAAAAAATCAAACAAACATTGTTTAAAAGCTCTATCAGCCTAATAAAAATGGTGCAGACAGAGGTCAAAGAGACAAA